>CANTUR010000833.1:0-484278 GCA_947683625.1 Mallotus nudiflorus | reverse complement strand
CGAGCAGTGTCGAAGCATAGTATCCCTCAAGAGCGGCTTTAAGCTCAAAACCAGTCAAGCTACAACTCCTCACTATGGAAGAGGGAATATAAAAAGGAACACGCCTCTTGGAAGGCCCTATATGCTAATGATAAACACACTCACCTAGATACCATATCTAGCAACCATAACTACGAAGCAAAATCCTTATAGTCTTAAGCCTCACAACAACAGTCATAAAACTGTATCGCTGGATGTCTTCAGTACCAACTAACCAATCTAATCTAACCTGTAGATTTGTTCAAATAAATTTTATTTAACTTTTATAATTGATCAAATCCTAATAGGTAAATTTATCTTACCAGGTCCCACTCTAAAGAGTTCAGTTGGCCTCGATAAGTCTATAAGTCATACTTGACACTAGCAAAATAAGAAGAACCCCATCTCTGTATCAATGGAAGACTCCTGTCAGAGCTAATAGCACTAAAGCCTAGAATCAACCCGATCTTAATGCCCCATATCTGAAAAGGAAAAGATAGTTGAGTGAAAAAGAGCTATAAAAGAGCAAAAATTAAAAAGGAGTAAAAGACATAAAAGAGGCATACATGCAAAGTGTGCCAAAAGCCACACATCATCACAACACCTCTACAGATAGTATCCAATCTATAGTAGAGATAGGCAAGAGCTACAGATCCTCAATTGAAGGTAGCTACTCTAGTAAGATCCTGAAGGGGACCAAGAAGTACAATGCTAACCTCATGACTAGTCTCACAGAAGAGGGTAGTGTATAACAATATCAATAAGAAGCATCTTTCCTTTTGAAGGATCTGACAAGGTGTGGTAGTGGGCAACCTCCTAAAACCCTGAACAAGAGAAGAAAGAAGCATATTCTTCTGATTCTTCTATGTCGGAACAAACCCGACCAAGTCACAAATATAATGATTCCTAGTATCCTCAGGAAGAGTGCAATAATGGATATCAAAAGGAACCGGGGTACCTCCGAAGGTGATCCCAGTGATAGCAAAAAAACTCATGGGAGAAATAGTCAGCTTGCCCACTCAGGTGTGGAAGGTATGAGTAGTATCCATCAACCTTTCAATAAGGGCAAAAATAGAATAGTAATCTAACCTACCTCGAGCAATCGGCAGGGTAGCAATAAAGTGTCAGAAGCTAGACACCCAGATGTGTTGTACTACCTCTCTTAATAAATCATGAAAGAGTTCTCGAGCCAAGTGAAAGAAACTCGAGAATTTTAGTAGTTTCTGAATAAAATTCAAAAAATGACAATATTACTTTCCTTACTAACTTTTAATTTTTTTTGTTTTCATTTTTATTTAAAAAAAAAAGAGATCGAAAAAATGGATTTTTAATTGGAAACCCAAAATTTCAAATCAGGATTTTTGGATTTCTGATCGAAAGAAATTCAGAAATCTGTCTAAATTTTGTTAAGTCCTCTCACATGTTAAAACCAATTTTGAAAAATTTTATTTCAAAATTGATAATTTTTTTTAATTTGTATACAAAATGTTATATAATTGCATGCATAAATATGTTAATGTCTTAATAGAAATATATTTATTGTAGAGTTAAAGATAGAAGAGAAATTTACGTCATCACCAACCTGTGACCATCTATGAAGGTGGAAGCAAGTCAAAGGGAGCACCTCTTCCTGCTCATTAAGCCCTAAAATGCTTTGAGGGAAATGTAGTTGAGATATGATCAGATTTGACTGTCTGGAATAGCTCCCACATAGCCTGCATCCTGGGTGAGCCATAGGATTAGATAGATCCCAAATTGGAGATCAGATGAAAGAATAATTGAAGAAGCAATATTTCAAAATCAAGAGAAAGAAAAAGAAAAGAAAAGAGAATGAAAGAGATGGGAAATGAATCGATAAAAGCAAGGAACATATTAAGGTGCCAAACGTCCACTTTAGTCCCTTAACTTCATTTGCATTCAAGTCCAAAGCCTTTCTTGCAATTTAGTCCTAATTTGCAAAGCTACATGGATTTGATAATTCCTTAAATTATTAAATTATCAAAATAAAAGAAATTAGACTATATGATCGAGTTTAGTTAACATTGTACAACCAAGTGCAATGTATCAATTCCATTTAGACTATACAATCAAGTGTAGTCGGCATTGTACGACCAAGTGCAATGTATCATTTCAAATCAGACTATATGACCGAGTGTAGTCGATATTGTACGACCAAGTGCAATGTATCAATTCCATTTAGACTATACGATCGAGTGTAGTTGGCATTGTACGACTAAGTGGAATGTATCATTTTAAATAAAACTATACGATCGAGTGTAGTCGATATTGTACGATCGAGTGTAGTCGATATTGTACGACCGAGTGTAATGTATCATTTCAAATTTGACTATACGACTGAGTGTAGTCAGTGTTGTACGACCAAGTGTAATGTATCATTTCAAATCAAACTATACGACTGAGTGTAGTCGGCATTGTACGACCGAGTGCAATGTATCATTTCAAATCAGACTATACAACTGAGTGTAGTCGGCATTGTACGACCGAGTGCAATGTATCATTTTAAATTAGACTATACGACCAAGTATAGTCGGCATTATATAAATGAGTGCAATGTATCTTTTCAAATCATACTATACAACCAAATGTAGTCGACGTTGTACGACTGAGTGTAATGTATCATTTCAAATTAGACTATACGACCGAGTGTAGTCGACATTGTATGATCAAGTGTAATGTATCATTTCAAATCAGACTATACGATTGAGTGTAATTGGCATTGTACAACCGAGTGTAATGTATCATTTCAAATCAGACTATACAACTAAGTGTAGTCAATATTAAACGATCGAGTACAATGTATCATTTCAAATCAAACTATACGACTGAGTGTAGTCGGCATTATACAACTGAGTACAATGTATCATTTCAAATCAGAATATATGACCAAGCATAGTCGGCATTATACAAACGAGTGCAATGTATCTTTTCAAATCATACTATACGACCGAGTGTAGTCGGCATTGTACAACCGAGTACAATGTATCATTTCAAATCAAGCTATACGCCCGAGTGTAGTTGGCATTGTATGACCGAGTCTAATGTATCAATTTAAATCATACTATACGACTGACTGTAGTCGGCATTGTAAGACTGAGTGCAATGTATCATTTTAAATCAGACTATACGACTGAGTGTAGTCGACATTATACGATCGAGTACAATGCATCCTTCCATTTAGACTACACGTTCGAGTATAGTCGACATTATATGATCAAGTACAATGCATCCTTCCAATTCAGACTATACGACTGAGTATAGTCAATATCATATGACCGAGTGTGATGTATCCATCCAAATCAACACTATACGTTTGAGTATAGTGTTTCCTCAGGTGTTTCAAGTTTATGCCTAGTGTTGTACAGCAACACGAGCATTTATCGTGAACCGACGATCAAAGTCTCAAGGAGCATAGGTAAGTACCCAAACTTTGTTCAAAAGAAATTATGTGTTTATTTGCTTTGCTGCAATTTGTCAAGCAAACAATGACAAAGGGGGGTAATTGTAACACCCAATTTCGGGATAATAAAATATGGATGCAACAAAGGACTCTAATGATGAAAATGTTATAAGTAGGTCTTCAACACTTGAAGTTTAAAACCTCAAAAGTTCAAACACGATTTCAAAAAGAGTTTCATTATTTTTTAAGGACTTAATTGTAATAGCTTTTTAAGACCTAATTAAAAATTTTAATTTCTTTAGGGGGTCTTTTTTTGTAATTAAAAAAATTCAGAATTCTATAATTTTGACTAGAATTACGTAATTCTAATTTCGGTCGGAATTACGTACTAAATTACGTAATTCTGGCCAAATTACGTAATTCCGGCTGGAATTACGCAATTTCAGTTGGAATTACGTATTTCTGGCTAGAATTACATATTTTCCATCTGTTTTTGCTTTTTTTTTATAGAAAATAAAAAATATTTTCCTAAGTTTTGATTATTTTAAAAAAAATTAAATTTATTTTGGGATTTATCTACATATGCAGCAAATAAATTCCTTTTAAAATTGGAACTCTTTAGGAAATAAGTCCTTTTAAATTTAAAACTCTTAATACGTAGAACTTAGGGTTGTTGTTTTTATCCTTATAAAAGGAGGGCTTAGGCTCCTGGAGGAGGAGGAACCTCTCTCTTTTATTTGAAATTCTCTTTTCTGCATGTACAAAAAATATTCTTGGTTATTTCATCTTGGAAGAAAGGAGCAAGAGGTTTTTTTTTAGAAGATAACCACAAGTTTTTGAAGATCTATTTAGCAAATAAACGGTAATTTTAATAGTCTGAGGAGCCAACCACAGAGCATCCATAATCATCTTCTTCTTCTATATTTTCTATCATTTTATTATTTTATTATTTTTGTTCCTATTGAATTCTAGTTTTACTTGAATTTTTATTTTATTGTGTTTATTCACTAATCATTGTTTATTTTTGTGTTGGTGATTATGGAGGAGATCACTTAATGAGTCTGCTTAAAGAATAAAATTCATGAAGGTCCATGGAATACAACAGATGGAACTATGTAGCTAAACAATATTTCTAGGGTTTTTTTAGTTTATTTATCATTATTTTTATTTTTTATTTATTTTAGGTTGTATTAATTTTCTTTTCTTTTTTTATTATTTCTCATTAGTACGTTGTAATGGCCCCAATAGTGGGAATAATAAAATTTGATGTGTGTGCTTGTGTGTTTAATTTAATTAATCGGTTAGTAAAATTAGGGTTTTAATTGGGTAATTAATTAAAATTAATAGTTATAGAAATCCTTAGGCTATTTAATTAAAATTGAATTAGATTTAAGTGGGTAAAATTAGTTTTGCTTAATTGATTATTTTATTTTATTGTTTATGGTCATTTTAATTAAATTAGGGTTTTAGAATAGATTTAATTAATTGTTTGATATTTTATTTATTTATTTTGGTGTTTTTTTTATTATTTTTGGACTTGTTTACTTGTATTTATGTGTTTTGGGTCCTAGGCCCACATTAGGCTTTAACCCATTTAAATTTAGGTGTTTTTAGGTTTAATTAATGAAAATGCATCTTTAGGTCCATAATTAATTAGAAATTAGGGTAGAGATAACTTAGGCCCACTTAGCTAATTAGACGTAGGCCCACCTAATTTAATTTAATTAACTTAGACTTAACCTATTTAATTTAAGTCATTTTCATAATTTATAGATTTAAGATCATTATAAAATTAAAATATGTAGAATTAGGCCTAGTAAATTAAATACTTAATAATTTGTAGATCTAGGCCTATGTTTAGAATTAAAATAAATAGACTTAGGTTCACTTAAATTAAAATTGAATAAGGATTAAGCCCATTAGTCTTTAGGCTCACCTATAAATTAAAATATGTAGATTTAGCTCATTTAATTAAAATCAATGCAAATTAGACTAACTTAAGGATTAGGAGTTTTAATGAATGCATTGTTTACTTGTATATTTCATGACTAGTTTGCTTGAAGTTGATTGTTTTTTAAGGGTTTTTATAAAATTACATGTAAATAGAGGATAAAATAGTAATTCATAAAGTAATTCTAAAAGAACATGAGACTGAAATAAGTTGGTATTCCGTATCCAGAATCTCCTAGTTGTGGTGCTGGCTTTCTTTTAGGGAATTAAGTACCACCATTTTTTAATTTGTCCCAGTTATTATCCTGGATGGCGACTCCTCATCTCCACGCCCATGTTTTTATGACAGTGGTTAGTGTGTTTTCTAGAGCCCTAAGTTCAAACAATGTCGCAGTTGCTAAAATCTTAGGCGCTCTCTAAACTTCACCATCTATAACATGATTAAGTACATAGGCTGCAGACAATAAAGCATCACCCTAATAACTAATTGGGAGATTAGCTTGCGTCATCATGAGACTCAATTTTAATTAATCTTCCATCGAAATCCTCACAAAAAATACATAACCTTTTAAGTGCTCATAATATCTTATAAAGATACATTTCTTTCCTCTCGGTCCCAATTTACCGAATTTGTGAAAATTAACAAGAATGTATACTACATATCCCTATGGATGTAGTTCATTCAAATTAGGCTTTCTACCCATCCATAACTCATAAGGTGTAGTAAAAATTGATTTAAAAGGTACATGGTTAAATATATAGGCTGCAAACAACAAAGCATCACCCCAATAACTAATTGGGAGATTAGCTTGCGCCATTATTGACTGAAACATTACAAGCAAAGTTTGATTCCTTCGCTTAGCAATACCATTTTATTGCAGCGTTCTAGGAGTTGTTAATTGCCTCATGATTCCTTTCTATTACATAATTCTTTGAATTGTTCAAATAGATATTCTCTACTTCGAACAGTCCTTAATGCTTTTATTCTCCTGTCTAATTAATTCTTAACTTCATTTATATACTTCTTAAAGCAATTTAATGCTTCAGATTTAGGGGAGATCAAATAGACATGAACATATCAAGTGAATTCATCTATAAATATAATGAAATATGAGGCTTCATGCCTTGCTTTAACACTCAATAGTCCATATATATAAGAATGTATTAGTTGTAAAGGAAATTCAACTCTTGTGCCCTTTCCAAATGGTTTTCTGGTGGCTTTTCCTTGTAATAAAATTCACAAGTGGGCAATTCAAATTTTGTGTTTAATCTTAATAGACCATCACGAGCAATTTTATTCATTCTATCTTGGCTAATGTGTCCTAATATGGCATGCCATAATTGTACATCCATATTATCATTGCTAGATTCAATGAATAAGGAAAAATAAACACCACGATTACTATTACAATAGTTTATGTTTAACACCATAAAACCATCCATAATGTATTCACAACCATAATAAACAATACCATAAGTAATTTTATCACATTCACCAAGAAAATGCAAATCATATTCTAACTTTAATAGAGCAAGTACAAAGACCAAATTTTGTTAAATATCAGGAGCATATAGAACATTATGTAGGCATAAGATTCGACTTTCTTACAAATCCAATTTGCATGTGCCAATTCCTATAACTTCAGTTATTGCATTGTTGCCTACATAAATCCACTTTGTTCCATTTAGAATTCGATGAAATTATGCAAATTCATTTATCTCTAGCTACATGGTCCTTAGCTCATGAGTCTTTTTAGGCTTAGTGCATTCACAAGTAAAATGACTGAGGTTACTATAATTGTAACAAGTCATTTTAGTCTTATCCTTTCTTCCACCATGCTTTCCCGTTTTACATTTAAATTGCTTATTTCCTTTCTTTGGTCCAAGTCCAATCTCATTCGTTTTGCCTTTGCATTTTTAATTATTATTAAATCTCTTGCACTTAAAACCAAAAGCCCTTCTGGAACTTGATTCAGCCATATATGCATAAGCATTTAGCTTAGCAGCCTCAAGACACTCATCTTCTAATTCAAGTGGCACGCAATATAATCAAATGTCTTAATGTTCTTATTGTGAGTTATATTCACTTTCATATGCTCTTAACTATCAAAGAGAGAGTAGATAACAACTTGAATTTATTGTTAATCAATGAGGTTGTGCCCAACTGCTTTAAGTTCCATAATCATATTTGACATATCCCTTAAGTGTTATTTCATAGGTTTATTAGGGATTTTCTTATAGGTGTCAAACTTAATGGTCAGTTGTCGTAGTTTAAAGACAGTTATGCCTCCAAACATTTCCCTCAAAGTGACCCACATATTATTTGCAATTGGGTACTATTGGTACTTCTATACGAGATCACCATTTATAGAACTTATGAGAATTTCTTTAGTGGTGGAATCCTTCTTCTTCTACATATGAAAAACAGCCATATCGCACCTATGTTGTGCATATTCACATTTCCCTCGCTAGCTTTAGGCTCTTCTATAATATTATTAATAGCCTCTAAGGCTTCTAACTCATCAAGGACATATTGCATTATTAAGTGTCATATGTTGTAATTATCACCATTCAATTTCTCATCCTTATTTAGATCAACTATGATATTCTTAGATGTCATAGTTAGTCACAAACTATAAGAGCATTACAAATAAAATTACTTATACACATCATCAAGTTGCAATTGCAAATTAAATTAATAATATTTTCATGTGAATTAAATGGAAAAGTTCACTATGTTCCCAATCATCATTTAATCTCAAATGTCAAAATTTTATAATTTAATTTAAATTGCGCCAACATAATTTTAGATGAGAATATCCATAAATTCTACCAATCGTATAATGCCCATATTATGAAGTATAACACATTAATGAATTTAAAAAAAAACTTCATAATATATAAAACAAAATGGTCAATACATAACAACATTATGCAGTACATTCAATAAGCAGTAAATAAAACAACGATATATACATGAACAATTTACATAGTACTAGTTTAAGAAACTATAATTAATTCTCCTTGGAATTGAATCTTCAAAATTTTCTTTATCAATTATACTAGTGACCATTTTACTCAACTAAGGAAAATTTAGACTATGACCTTTTGAAGTACTTAGGTTTGGACTAATAGCAAGTTTGGAGGTTTTAATTCTTCTGAGCTCTCTATAGTCATTGAGTCACTACATTCTCTCCAAGTGCAACATGATCATTAAAAATATTAAGGAAAGAACAAATAGAAATACTCCTTAATATTTTAAAAAAAGTTCAAGGTCAGAATTGAAAATTTTGAACAAATATATAATTTATTATGAATCTTTTAATGGAAATTCAATTAAAAAATTATATTTCAATTACTTAAAAGAATAAAAAAAATTAATTTTCACAACTAGAAAATTTAATTTTCTTCTACTGGACCTCAATCCCATAAAATACACTTAAAAAATGATATTTTTATTGATTAAAATGATAAATTTAATATTTATTTCTTTAAAAAATTAATTATTTTAATATATAGAAAAATTCTACAAAAAATTTGGAGTCCAGTGGTACTAGCAATGACGAAAACAGCCATCTGGAGTGTCTTCACACACTATTTTTGCATGTAGGGCTATAAGGTCTTGTTTGGTTGGCTATTAATAGGAAGATTGCTTGATCTCACTCTCAGGCAATGGAGAGTGTATGTCACCCACCAATTTAAAAAATGATTCCGATTTGAAATTTTTTCTAACCCATATATCTAACTATTCTGAGTTCAATGACACATTTAGATTTCAATTTCAAAACTTAAAAGTGTGTGTTTGAATTCAAACTCTTAATCTGTGAGTATAAAACTAACTTCATCTTTAACCTCTAAAAATTTCTAAGTCTAAAATTTTCAAAAAAGAATTTATAAGAATCCAACTTTAATCAACCATAACTTCCTATATACCGAACCAAATTAAATGTTCTTTATACATGTAATATTTTGAATTTTTATTATTAACTAAATTAAATTATTTAGTATTGATTATGATTATTTTATTTTTAATAGTGTATTATTTTTATTTTTATTTTAATATTATTATTATTTTGGGAGAGGAAATATTATGGGAGTGTGTTGATATATATATATATATATTAAAAAAAAGGACAAAACCATTTTTTTCTCTTTTTTTTTTTCTTTTTCTTTCTTTCTTTCTTTCTTTTTCTGCTCGTCACTGCCAGCACCATGCCTCAGCCAACCAGCAGCACACCAACCACCACGACATGCTGGACAGCAGCCCAGCTCCTCCCCTAGCCACCAGCAGCAGCCCCATCTACTCTTTTTTCGGTTTTACCCCTGTTTTGGCTGGTTTTTGGTTGGCCTTTGATGAAGATTCCAACATCGAATGGTCGTGATTCCGGTGTCTATGGAATCCTCATCTTCCAAGCTTTCATAATCTACCTTCGGTTTCTTTGATCTCCTCTTGGATCGTCCTAAATCGAGGTAAATTCATTTATTAGTTTTGTTAGTTTTTTTTTATTAATTAGCTTGATGTTGTTTAGGAAATTTGATGTAGAGATTGAATACTATGCTATGATATTTTTTTTTATAATTTTTGGATTTAATTTAATTTTTTTTGGAATTTTTGGTTCGGGTTACTATTCTGAGCTTGAAAATTTAGATATTTTTAATAAATACTATATATCATTTGGAGGAATGTTTGTGAAGGAAATTTTGTAAAATTAGTTATAGATAATTTATTATAATTTTTGGAAGTTATATGTGAAAAATAAGAATTTTAGAGAAAATTATGTAATTTGATTTTTAATTGATTTTTTTGGTAATTTATAGTTAACTAACATGTATAATGATAATTTTAATTGTTAGAAAGTATAAATTAATTTTATTAGCTCAATTAATATTTTTGTATATTTTGTTGATTATAGATTAATTTCTAGAAATAATATAAATGTACATAAATATCATAGTATTTAATTATTTGATTGATATAATTATATTTAGTGTTAATATATATTTTTATGAATTTTCTGGAATTTTATAAGTAATAATTTTTAAGTGTAGATATTATTATGTTAAATGAGTTTTTGTATATAGTGACTATTGAAAAGAATTTATTATTTAATTAGTCCGATTACTTTTTATAAATATGTTGTTATATATTTTCATAATTTATATTTTTTGTGGTAGTGTTGTTGTTGATTTTGGTCGAAAATTTGTGTGTAGTTTGGGAGGTCGATCTAAGTGTGGTATTGTGTGGTGAATAGCAGTATTTTTTCTCTGTAGGAATGATTCTATTTTGTATAGAGAGATGTTTATTTTATAGAGAAGACTTTGTCGGAATTTTGGTAGATTTCTTGTAAAACGTAACATCTGTACATTTCTGTTTAACCGTTAAGTCATTATAAGGTTGTTCCTTAAATCGAGTTTTTGTTAGAATTAATTTCGAATCTATTACAAGTTTCCTAATTTTTATTAATTTTGGGATTTTTGGAAATTCTTATGAATTTTAATTATTTTTTTCTTAAGCATGGCGCGGAACCGTCAACCGGCTTGCTCCAACTATAAGTTAATAAATTGAACTGTGTGCGTGTGTTTACTGCACATATCGATTTTATAAAATCTAAGATAGTATTATACTTACATGAAATTTAAGTTATGTTGTTTTAGGCTATGCTTAGCATTATGATTATTTTATTTTATTTTATGTTATTTAATTTATAAATTATAGCTTTTTTATATTGTGCTACATTTTTAGTTATATATTAGTTTCGAAAAATACTGGTAGAACATTCTACCTGATGGTTTTCATTAGGACAATGTGCACACTGGTAGAAATTGAGAGATGAATCCAAAGTTTTTTATTGGTTAACTGAGACGGGTGCCTCAATGGATGCCGTAGTTTTCGGGGACCGCCAGTAATTATTGAAAATGTTATGATTGGATACTGGAATGGGTGTTTCAGTTGATGCCTTAGCTCTCAGGGACTACCAATAAAATATTGGATTAAGTGAATGAGGCCTCGGTTGATGCTTAGCTCTCGGGGACCGATAATTTTATGGTTAAGTAAGCCAAGTAGCTATTAGACTTTATGAAGTAGAGTTCTACCAAAATTTTTAGTTTATAAATTATTAAATAAAGAATATTTTATTTTGAAGAAGTTTTATTATAAATTCTTCATATTTATTATTTGGAGAGTTGATGATTTGAAAATAAATTTTAAATACTTTAATTTTAATAATAATAAAATTTATTTTATTATTATTATTTTATTTAATGATTTTTTTTAAAACCATACTACTCTCTTTATTATCTTACTCAGTGAGATCTGACTCCCCTCAATATTTTTTTTTTCAGGAGTTTCGGAGTTTGAGACTCATCCTTTTTCTTTACACCAAGTTTCTTCTTCTTTGATTTTATTGTGTAGGTCTATTTGATATGTACTGTACAACTGAACTCTAGATACTGCAGTAGTTAATCAAAGAACTCGTATTATTTGTATTCAAAGAATATTTGATTTATGTATTTAGTTTGGTGCATTTATTATAATTTTATTGTTAAGTAATGGTTTTATTATTAAGTGTAGTGTCTCTTTTTCGCAAAAATTTTTCAAGGCTTATTATGAATTTCAGTTACTTTATGTATTTCATTCCCTAATACCAGTCACATACCTTTCGGTTTGAGTCGTGACAATACCAATTTAAAGCTTACATTACAAACTACAAATACATGTTTATATCATGGCATGAGAGTCAATATACAATTCATGAATTGTGCATAAAGTGATTGTGTCAATCATGTTCATAAACACAAAAATTCAACAACTTCAATTCATAAAATCGAAAGTAGTTCACAATTAATATGAGAAATATCAATCATGCTTTGATACCAATGTTGTAATGTGGAAATAAAATAATTAAATAGTTAGGATCACATACCTTGATGATTCCACAAACTTGAAATTGATGAACATTAGGTTTATGTTAATCACATCAAAAATTGGAAAAAAACACAAAGTTTTCACAACCCTATTTACTTTAGTTATTTTCTATTGATTTGGGAGAGTTTGCACAAAGTGTTTTTATTTTTTGTTCTTTGTATCTTTTTATTCTTGTTCTTTATATTTCACAAGTAGATACGTTTATTATTTGTATATATTGCTCTTATAATTTTGGAGGTATCTTTTGGCAGTTACACTCTTTTTTTTAATTAAATAAGTTGAATCGGGTCAACCCATTATGGGTGACTCAAATTTAAATTCCAATTATTTTTGTCAAAATAAAATTTTTATTTATTAAAAAATTATTTAATTTTTTATTTTTTAATTATAATAAATAAACTTTTACTTATATATTTATTTTAGTTAAATAATATATATTTATAAAATAAAACATATATATTTATTATTTAAATAATACAGTTCCATTAACCATGATTAATTTTCATACTTAGATTCAAAGTTGCTCTTGTCTAATTGATTCGTAAAGTTGACCCCTAGATGCTTGTCTACCCAGTTTACAAGTTTGAATGAATCAATTGAAACGGTCAAGTATTGGATGGGTACAATTCTGACCCTTTATTTCATTAGCATTCCAAATCATATGATATGCACACTCCAGAACGGTTTCATGCCATTAGGCCAGCAGTATCAAATTGAAATGGTGTTGTCCTCTGATACGATGCCCGCGACTCCATTGACAGGTCCATGAACTTCCTCTTAGCTTCGTTCGTATAGATTGCTGTGCCTGGCAAAGGAGAATCCACTGGAGTCGCCAGTTCGACTTGAGTTTAAGTAAAAAGCAGAAGTGTAACATCACTTAACAAAAAAAAAAAAAAAAAGGTAAAAACTATTTTTAAGTCTTTGAATTATAATAATTTTTTTATTGAACTATTATTGTTTTATTATATTGCATTGATTCCTTATATTATTATTTATATATATATATTAAATTTTTATACTATTATTTATATATATATTGAATTATATATTATTATTTATGTAATATATTAAATTCTTAAAAATTTCACAAAAAATTTAAGAATTTATCAAATTAAAATTCAATATATGTATAAATAATAATATACAAATTTAATACAATACAATAAAATAATAAAAATTCAATAAAAAATATCACTATAATTTAAGAACTTAAAAATAAATTTTGCAAAAAAAAATTTCTCACGTGTCTGATCTATATTACTATATGGACGTGATCCATCAAATAATTTGTCCCCTATATTCACGTTTAAGAAATTAAATATGGGCCGGACAAGGCATAACGTAATAAATACTGCCACCTAAGTTAAAGCCTGGTCTAAAGTCGAATCACGTCTATAATAACAGACAACAACTTCATTTGAATACTTTCTGACTTTTCAAAGTCTTTCTCTTTTGTTTCGAAGGGTCAGTGGTAAGCTCAGCACTCCTTTTTACAAGCATTAACTCTCTCATCTCTTATTTCCTTCTCCAAGGGTGGTGCTGCCAGCTGCTGCTGCTGCTGCTGAATGTCCATCTCTCCATGCGCATGGCTGGTTGATGCACTTTGCCTGCTGCTTTCCTCTGCTTGGTAATCACGTCAAAGCTACAGGTTTGTACTTCTGTTTGACTTGTAATTTTAATTAAACCTTGATGAGATGAATCTGAGTTTTGTGTATATTCAGTTGGTCCTGCAAGTCAAATGTGGTGTCCAAATGCACCAATTAAAAGAGTACTGACCAGTTGATCATGCTTGTTGGCTCTGGAAATGGGTTTAGGAAATGTAACTCTCTGAATTGGATTTCATATTTCTGTTTGTTAGACAGGGAATCTAAATTATGCTTAAAGGATATTTTTGTATTTTAAATGATTTGAAATTTAGTTTTGGATAGCATTTCCTTTAAATTTTACTTTCGGGTAATTTCAAAATTCATTTTGTACTCTACTTGTTTTCAGTGATGAATTAATGACATGCTTTGTAGAGTCTACTAGTGCTGGGGTTTGGTAGCTTTGTGCTTCCACATTTTTTTTTAATTTTGTCTGATTATTCATTTTATTGCTAAAGTTAAATTGATTTTTGTTTACTACTTCTTAATATTCTCTCTTAATCTTGGATATTGAGTTCATTTGATATTTGCCTGCAGGTCTCATTTACTGAAATGGCAAGTTATGAAAAGGATGAGGTGCCAATGTTGTCAGACACACATCCACAACTAGAGAATGAAAATCAGCATTCTCGGTTCCAGGCCTTTATCTCAAGGACTCGAAGTGCCTCGATTTCTATTCCTATGAATTCCATGGAGTCCTATGAAAATGAAGTTAACCTTGTGGGCTATACTGGTCCCTTACGTAGTGAGAGAAGAATTGCAATAAATCAGATGAGTGGTCCAATGTTTTCCAACCGAAAGGCTGATAATATTTTCCAGAAAAACCATAATGTACCAAGTCGCAATACAGCAGAACCCAAGACTGAAAAATCTTCTTTTAGTGGAATGGATAAGCGTGATTGGGCAGATGACAATTATACTGGTAAAAATGAGCATCTGCTGAGGTCGGGACAGTTGGGAGTGTGCAATGATCCTTATTGCACAACATGCCCAACATATTACAATTTCAAACCAGTGCAACAGAAACATTCAACAGCTTCAGCTATTTTTGACTCCAAGGTTAATCATCTCTCCCCTTTTTACTTTGCTCTCATATTAGGTAAACTGGGGGTCAAAGCTTCTATCTGCATGGCGGATAGAGATGCTTCAACTCCAAAGGACAACATTTATGGCAGATATTTTCACTTCAAAGGATGACACCCTCCTTGGAACTTGGACTTTCTGTATCAGAAGTTCAGGCTTTGATTACGAGGGCATTTATCTGAGTTTATGACTTGCTTGTTTCTTCTTGCCTTTCTTGGTTTTGATTCACATCAAGCCAGCCACATCAGCAATATGTTTGGACAATTAAAATAAGGAAAAGAACATGTGGATGCTTTTAGGCCTTCTAGTTTTTGAATCTCTTAACATTTCTGCTGGAAAATAAACCGTTCTTGTTAAAATCTCACATCATATGTTGGGGTGTACCTAGTTTGACTTGCCGGTCTAAGTATATATCAAGGATGCTTATCTTTGGTTGTAGAAAATTGTATTAAGACCGGAGAGCTCATTGTCAAGTATCACTCTTTTTAAATATTGACTCTGATAGTTTTCTTGACCAGAACACAATCACTAATATACATAAATTCTACTACTATAGAGATGAGGATACTGAAACCTCTCAACTAACTAATGTGTCACACTGGTTGGTTTTATTCATAGCAAATGGTTTTTGGGTTTTTTTTTTTTTTTTGAGGAATAGCAAATGGTTTTTTATGCATTGAGAAAAAATGTATTAATTTTGACCATTCAAGTGTTCAATATCCTACAAATATGTGGAAACTCTTTTGGTCTTAGTAGAGTGATGCCTAAGAACCAGAATGATTCTGGGATATAATTTCATTCTTAAAAATCGTAGTGACTTTGAGTTTTAGTGGTGATCATATAATGCTTTACATCTCATTTCTTTCTCACATATATGAATGCTTAGTTACTTATACATATTGTAAGGCATGAGGATGACTATGATGTAAGAATGTTCAGTTAATATCCTATTACTGCTTTATGGTTGCAACATCCCATGAACTTGATGAGTTTTAGGATTTTTATTTAATTTAGAGGAATTTGGGTGAATAATTGGATGAAGATTATTATTATAGTGAGAAAATGAGAGAAAACAGGTGGATTTTTCAGGGAAGTGAACAGTAAATTTGTTTACTTGTCAACAAATTACTGAAGAAAGGAAGAAGAATTGGTGAGAGAAGAGAAATCACAGTTGGTCTTCCTGATCAAATTAAAACTGGTAATTCTGTTATCAAAACGCTAAGAAAATAGCCACTTTGCACAAGAACTATTAGAGGCTAAAGGGTTCTCTCTCACTGTATTAGGATTACTTATCCTAGACAAAGTATGACTAATAAGCTATAGATTCCAAAGAAGAAGGTTTCATGACCTGTGATTCCAGATTAAGTACATTTTATCCGATGTTTGGGTTTATAATCTCTGCCTATTTGGTTGACCCTGTAAGTTAGCTACCTGTTGAATTGTTGCTAGATTATCAGTTTTAACATGCCAATTGTTTCTGCAGTTATTTCTCACAATATTACCGACAGCTAAACATATTTTTTGAATTTTCTTTTTCCTTTCTTTTGGCCAGTTCCATAATGCTCTTTATGGGGATGCTAAAGGTTGCGCAAGGAAATTTATATCATTTCTAAATCAATATATTCCTGGAGTTATGAATCCTCATACAAAAGTTGTTCAACAATGGAACAAGTTCTTTGTCATTTGTTGCTTGGTGGCAATTTTTGTGGACCCTTTGTTTTTTTTCTTGCTGTCTGTGCAACAGGTGATGATTTATTTCTTTTTAGTCACATAATAGATCTACTGAGGCAATTTTATGATAAAGTTTATAGGATTCACTATTAAGTATAGCTTTGATATGTGTTTGCAGTAAGCTTTTCAGTATGCAGAATATAACATGAATTTTTTTTTCCCACTATATTGCCCTGATATTATAGGTATGAAATTTGTTCATATTATACATATTTTAAATGTTGAAAGCCTGTGAGTGGCTATCTTTATATCATAGGGACTATCATAAGTTGTCTTAGTAGAGAAAGAGGATAGAGGAAAAAAAGTTGTTCTAGGGCCCTTATTTTAGCAATCTCTTGGTTAATGTGGACATTCTTACCATTTCAGATTTGATGCAGGACTAACAGGACCTTCCCATGTATACCTATAATCTACATGATACCTTGCCTCAAATTCACGGATCTTGAAAATTTTAAAGGACATTCTTAGCGAATAAAACAAAATGAAACTTTGAAGAAACTGGATTTTTTTTAAAAAAAAAAGACTGGATTGTTTAAATTGAAATTAGTTATTCTAGATGGCAAGGTCTAGTATGAATCATGAATAGCGTCCTCTTAGTAGTCACTGTTTCTTTTTTCCATATACGAGTTCCTATGACTCTACTCTATCTGTTCTGTTCTTGCTGCAGCAGCTTTGATGTCTGCTTTTTAATTTCATTAGTTAGTTTTTATTTATTTATTTATTTATTTTTTATAGTTGGAACGCGTGGGCTTTTGTCATCTACACTTTCTATGCTTTGGATGCTGTTCTTCTTAGTTCATTACTTTATTTGTGCACTTTATTTAATTACATGATTTACCAATTTTTGAATGCAGGAAAACAAGTGCATAGTTATCAACTGGCCCCTGACTAAGGCCATTGTTGTTTTTAGGAGCATGACTGATTTCATTTACTTGTTGAACATACTTCTTCAGGTAGACAACTCTTTTAGCTCCTTGTACCGAATTCTCTTCTTATTTGCCTATTTCGTTCTTTTTATGGTTTTCTGTTTTTCCCTTCCAAATCCCCCATGTCAAACCTTTTGCTGAAATGCACCTCAACATATAGTATTGCTCTTTGTTGGAGAATATATTTCATGTTGGAAAAGTGCAAAGCAATAAAGTGACTTATAAGTAGTGTAGATTGGACTTTAACACAAGTTAATTAGTTTTGTATTACATGGGTGTGTGCGTGAGCCTGGAGAGTGATACTTAATTGATAACCTTCAATTTCTTGTTCAAACATGATACTTAATTGATAATTGTAACTGATTGTCGGTAGCTGTTGCTAATAGCTGATAGTTGGTAGCAAATGAATGGTAACTGTTTGGTAAAACAATATTTGTTGCTAGAGATGATGATACCTATAGTGTTTGAAATTTTAAAATTTGACAATTTAGTATTTTAACTTTTTTTTAATACCAATTAACTATGTTAGTAATCTATAAAAAAAGATGATAAAGTGTATATAGCGAGTCTCCATCAAGTTGCCCTTAAATAATGTATCATGTCAAAGTTAAGAGATGTTATAGCGCCTAAAATTAAAAAAAAAAATGCAGCATTGTTGTTATTATTATTAGAGCAAATTAAATTTTTGTCCTTAAGATTTAACCTAATTTACTCTTATCTCCCTTTTGTTTAAAAGTCAAACTTTTAACTCTTTCAACTTTTATTCCGTTAACATTTAAAGAATTTCGTTAGGGTTAGGTCTTTTTTCCATTAAAAACCATATAAAAAGACTAAAACGCTCTTTTAAACAATAAATAATTATAAAACACTAATAATATTTACAAGATATTTTAATCTTTTATATTCTACAACATGAAATATATACATTTCTCACTTAAGTGGATATTAAATGTTGCCGCAGAAACGTTCATAACAAAAAAAAAAAAAAAAAGAAGAAGGAGAATCATTTGCAATATGGAATACATTATGAAATGCTAAGGACATTCAAAATTAATTTTATTTTGTTAATTTGCAATTTTTTTTGTGTTTATTGCAATTGATTTAAAGACTTGGTTGTTAGTAACTGTAATCAGAGTAACAAAAGGCTCCCAATTTCTTCGTTATTTCATTCAATGAATAGGTATATATATATATATACAAACTTAGGAGACAATAATCCCCATAAGTCACTACTAGCCTACCTACTTCTCTGCCATTCTATCTACCATACTGATTGAATTCGGTATGTCAGCATATAGCATGTACCTACTTCTCTGCCATTCTATCTACCATATTGACTGAATTCAGTATGTTAGTGTATAGCCTGTAATACATTATATAACAAGTACAATAGATTTGTTATAGATTTAAATTATTTATATGGTTCTAATGTAAACAATTTCTTTTTGAAATATAATATACAATTGTTAGCATCTTTTAATTCATTTTTCTTTTTTTAATGAGTAATGTATATATTTTGTGTTATTAAATATAAAACACTAAAATATCTTGTGAATGTAATTAATATTTTTAGTATTTTATAGTTTTTATTATTTGCAAGGGCATTTTAGTTTTTTTATATGCCACTTAACGGAAAAAATCATGTAACCCTAATGGAAGTCCTTAAATGTTAATGGAACGAAAATTGAGGGAGATAAAAATTTGATTTTGAAATAAGATGAAGGTAAGTGTAAATTAGGTCTAACCTAAGGGAGGAAGATGTAATTTGTTCTTATTATTATTATTAATTCTTCTACTACTATTACTACTATTGTTAACTTTTTAATTTTTGAAAAGTAATGAATTAAATGAAACATAACTTCATTTTTGTCTACTTATAATTTTAACTTTTTTTGATCCTGTAGTTAATAGGAATTGAAAATTAAGAATATTAAAAGTATATAACTTGACCTATTATCATTCAAAATTTTTTTAATCTATGAAAAAATAAAATAAAAAAAAAATTTTCATTTTTATTTATCTCCTTTTTTTCCATTCTCTCTATTTGGTTTATAATTTTTTCCATGTGGACTCTACTTTCAAAGATAAAGTTGAAATTTTTAGTAAGTCTAATGAAACTAAGATTTGGATGGTATACATTTATTGGTTTAAATGCATTTATTTTGGTAAGTATATCTTTTATAAATTTATCATTATTTTAACAAAAAAGGGAAAAAAAAGTATTTTTGTTTTTTGATAGAAAAAGCAAAATACTTGACTGCCAACTTAAATTCACTTTTTCATCTATTCACCCACATCATCCTTTGTCCATAATTTGACATTTGAGAAAAATAAGAAAAGACAAAAATGATATAATTGTAGAAAATAAAAAATTTACCTTTCTTTAATCTGCCTCCTCTGTTGTTCTTTATACTGCAACCTTTCACTAATCATTTTTTTTTCTCTATCTATTTTTTTTTCTTATCCTCAGAAAAGAGAGTCCTTCTTCAATACAAATGTGTGTATCTATACAAATGAAATTATAAGCGTTAGAATAATACTTAGTTAATCATAGCCATTGATGCATATTATAGGTATTTATACACAAGAATAATCAATAGTTGTAATTAAATAAAAATTTATCTAATGGTTTTAATTTCATTTGTATAGATACAAATGTTTTGTACCATAGTAAGAGCCCAAAAGAGATAGTTTTTCAATCACAATTCCTAAATAGGCTTAATACATATGCGACCCCTTAAACTTGACATTTTGTATTGGTTAGTTCCCTAAACTTACAAATTAACAATTTTAACACTCCAACGCGGTAAAAACATGATTTTTAAATGTTTTTAAGCTAGTTTAATTTTAAGTTATAAAAATACTGTTTAGGCACCTTAAATAGTGTTGAAAGGGTTGATAAGTCTTATTTTTAGCAAGTTAAGGTGTCTGAATGCTCAATTTATAAGATAAGAGAACAAACTAACAAAATGTGCCAAGATTGGAGAGTCAGAAATGTATTAGACCCGCTAAGATGAAAGTAAGCTTTAAACATCAAAATCCACAATCTCAAAACAAACCCAGTTTTTATTTTTTAGGAAAACCCATCAATACTTACCCTTTGATTTCAAAATCCATTGTCAAAATTCCTTGTCCTAAAGGAATTAGAAAAAAGTTTTCTTTGCTGAAACATTCTCATCCAATTCAAGAGCATCATCACCCTCCTTTGATCAACAACAATGACAAATTGTTTTCAAGAATTATATAAGTGGAACACGATTGGAAAACTAGGAAATAGTGGTAGTGAGATTGTTGGTTTCCACTGTTAGTGTTGAAAAGAGAGTTGAGAGATGTTTGAGGATGAATGTTGGTTAAATTGTATATATGATCATGAAACTTTGTGCTTTACTACAATTTAGTTATAAAAATTTAATTTGTAAATTTTAATTACTAAATTTTTATTTAGGTTTCGCATGTAGTCTCTATAAAATTTTTGAGTTCATAAATGATTTAGTATTACTATTTTAATCCAAAATTTGAAAATAATATAAAAATCAATTCATATTTTTTATATTCATATAGACATAAATTAAAAAGTTAAAAAACTATCTTGAGAGATTAATATCCTTGCATTATAGTTAGAAATTACTTAAATATAATGTAATATACAAATATTTAATAAATTTATAGTTTATTATATAAAAATTAGAAAATGAAGATAAATATCAGTATTTGCTTTGTTCTCTTATCGAATAATGTAGTTACATTATTTTAGAAATAAGGTATTCATCTCTCAAGGTGGTTTTTAGTTTTTCCAATTAACTTCTATATAAATATAAAAAAAAAAGGACTTACTTGTATGTTGTCTTCAAATTTTAAACTAAAATAATAATGCTGGATTGCTTATGCATAAAAAAAATTATAAAGACTACTCATGGAATCTAAATACAAATTTTGGTAAATAAGAAGAAAAGAATTAAAGTTTCGTAACCAAATTATAATTAAGCATAAAGTTTAGTGGCTATATATACAATTTATCCTATGAATGTTTGAGAAAATATATAGTTATTAAGAATTGGGCACCCGTATGAGGAATTTATGACTTGGGGGTGAAAGGTGGGGGAAAGGAGGCTAGCCTTTTTTTTTTTTTTGATTTTTGAAATTAAATTAAACTAAATTAGGTTTTGAAATTACAGAGGAAGGATGACTTGGTTGAATAGGTTGGGATTAAAATGGACATGTTAACATACTTGAGACTAACACTTAATTCTTTTTAAAATTATAAGACTTAATTTTTTTGAAAAGAAATCTTTTAGGACTTCATTTAAAAATTTATGATCGCTGTTATCTCAAGACTCAAATCATCTATCAACTAATGAAAAGAAACTCCAAGATAGAGTTGATGGAAACAAAACAATTATCAGCTGCTAACATTTGAATCTCATAAAACACCTATAATCTAGCTCCATCAACGTATAATCTACCAATTCTAAATAATAGGATGCTTGTTCCATAAAAAAAGTCATACAATCACCTGATTGAGGGATAGTGTTGCCTAGCCAAGTCTAAAGATCTAAAAGCAGAACAAGGCTAAGCCACTACTCAGGTGCATAACTGTATAATACAAGAATAATTAGGCCATTATAAGTGACAATTCTCTTATAGAAGTTACCACTAGCATATTTGCTGTTAGAGTGTTCATAGAACCTCAACATTCAGTACTGTGTTCCTATGGTATCTCTAGTAGATAACGACACTACATTCACTACATCGACACCATCTGTTGCCTAATTTCTGTATACAAACAGTTATGATCAGGTCCTGTATAAAGATTTTACCTCCAAGTTTCAATGGTAACTTGATCTCACTCAAACAACAATCAATTCTTCACTCATTCAACTCTTGAACTGACAAGCCCGTTGGAGTGGCTTACACCACTTTACTTTTCTTGGTTGTTTTCTTTATTTTGCAGACTTAGTCAAGTAATCAAATTGTGCCACATCACCATCTTCTAAGAAGCAATGCCATCATCAATCATTGAGCTAATAATTTGAAATTTTTAGTTATTTAAATATAGGAAACCATTACTTAGCCCTTGAACTTTCAAGATTTGTTTTGTTGAATCCCTAGATAACATGTTTTATTAAGCCCTTATATTATTATTTTTTAGCCTAATATATACGTGACACCTTTAACTTGACACTTTTTGTTAGTTTGCTCCCTTAACTTACAAACTGACTATTTAGATGCCTTAACTTGCTAAAAATAAGACTTATCAACACTTTAAACAATATTTGGGGTAAATAGTATATTTTTTAACTTGAAATGAAACTATTTAGACACCTAAACTAATTGAAAAGTTTTTATAAATCATATTTTTTTTAGCAAATTGAGATATTAGAATGGTAAATTTATAAGTTAAGAGGAAAATTGGCAAAATGTGCCAAGTTCAAGGGACCGCAAACTTTTGGCCTATTGGCATAACAAATCATAACAGTTGCAAACTTTTGAAACTTTATCCAAATCTTTTATTTTTGGCAAAAAAAGGTCTCGATTTAACCAATGTTTGACAATTTTGGTGTGGTAGTCATTTGGTTAAAATTAAATAAAAATGTTGACGTGACATCTTATAAAATGTCAAATTTGTTTTTGGAAAAAGTACAATAAAATGCTTTGTGGTTAAATGCTTTTTCACTTAAAAAAACTATGGTATTTTTTATAATATTTAGAAGTATGATTTGATTCTACTTGGATTTTAGTACCTTATTCGTTAATATTATTAAAAATATAAACGTAATGTTAAAATAATATGGATTTTCAATGATCAAATTATTTATTAAGTAGTATAACATTCAATTAACTAAAATAACTTCACAATAAATAAAAATAAGATGTATTTTTAATTTTATTAGGAATAAAAAGGAATAATTTAAAAATAAATTTATAATATTTTTAAAAGTATCTAAATAGTTATATTGATGGTAAATCACATGTAAAATATTTTTGTCATTGAAAGGTAGTATTATATTAAAATTTTATGATAAAATAATGACGATATTAGTTGATAGAGTACTAAAGTGTTAGAAAATGAAATCATATATCTTTAAATGTCACAAAAAATCACAAGCCTTTAAGTAAAAATGCATCTAACTATAAAGTACTTTTTTGTACTAATCCCTTATTTTTTTCAAGTTGCTAAATTTATAATGGTTCATTGACATAAAAATTCAATTTTATGTTGTAATTTGGGTACTGTTGCATGATTCTGGCTTTAGATGATGTGATGTTCAGATTATTAATTGAAACTTCATTTTTTACTATTATAGTTTTCTTGAATCAAATGCAATGTTAGATTTAGTGAAGATTTTTTAAGAATCTTGCAAGAATCAAGTACCTTAATTTCATCAAAATTAAAGTTGAGTGATCTTAGGTCAATAGAATGAAGTTCTTTGAACGCAATAAAATCGGTTTAAATTTCAATGATCTTCAAAATAATTTATCCATAGTTTGGGTCTTCATATTAGTGTTTTCTTTAATTATTGCAAATAATATGCATTAATATCTTCCTTTCTTGTCCTTCATGATTTGGCATCAAATTGATATCAATCAATGTTAATGTCACTTTATTCTCTCTCTCTCTCTCTCTCCATATATATATATATATATATGCAGTTTAGGTTGGCTTATATAGCTCCTGAATCTAGGGTGGTTGGTGCTGGAGAATTGGTTGACCATCCAAAGAAAATTGCTGAGAACTACATTCGTAGTTACTTTTTGGTTGACTTATTTGTCATGTTACCCCTTCCTCAAGTAAGTTCATTTCGTTAACAATCTTCTGCAGTGACTTATGTTGTAAATTTGTCTTCTTGTTCTCTCTTCCCCTCTTACTCAACGCATAATTGCATTTGCTTCAAGTCATGGGCTCCTGAGTACCAATAACTACCATACATGTTTAATGTATATATTTATTTCTTATGTTGTTCAAGCAATACTTTTGGAGTCATTTGCCATGGGAATTGTGTTTTAGAACGTTAACTCCTTTTAAGTAGAAAAATTTCATTAAGAAAGAATGTAGAATAGCTGACTATGTAAAGATTGTTTTGTATTGGCTAATTTTTGTACTATCTATTGACGTTCGCATTCTCCATGTTGATAATCATTAAAACTATTGGGCCATGAAGCAAAGTGAACATATAAGTAAATCTATATTGCATAAAATTGGGTTAATTGCACATTACCAAACTTTATACTAAAATTCATTTTGATTCCATAACTCTAATTTATATCTTTTTGGTTACAAAATACTGATTATAATTACACTGGGAAGTCACGCACAATTATTTTGGCTAATTTAGATGACATGGCATAGTAGAGTTATTATATCATAGTCCAACTTAACAAAAATTCTGATGTCATACTATCACGCTAACTTTTTTTATAAGAATGTTAATCATAATTTTACTTTACTTTTTTTTGTCTTTTTGACACTCAACCTTATGAAGTTATATTCAACAGTCTTATGAAGATGGTGACTTCCCTATATAATTAAAATTAATGTTTTGTAACCAAAAGATACAAACTAAAGTTATCAAACTAAAATGAAATTGGCAAAACCCAATCCGAGGCCTTTAAACTTATTGGCTTTTTAGCATTAAGTCCTTAAAGTTTCATTTTGTATATCTAGGTTTTCAAACTTCACAGGTTTGAAGTTTTAAACATTTTTGTTAATTTTTTAACAAAAATTATTTTCTTTTGATCCTTAAAATTTTATATTTATAACATTCATACCATTTTTTATCTTTTAACACTTATATCACTTTTAAAATTTTTTTACCGATAAAAAATAAGTTTAGTTATTTTAATTTCTAACATTTTAAATTAAAAACATAAATTTATATACATTTTTAAATAATTTTAAATATTAAAAATAAATGAATAAGTTAATGTTAAGATAAAAAAATTATAAAAAAATTATTGTTTTTCAAAATAGAATATTATGATGAAAAAAACACCATTAATTAAAAGAGTTTATGGTAAAAAATATTTTATAATTCTTCAAAATTTAAATTTTATATTTTTAATACATTTTTTAGTTTTTGGTACAAAATTTTAATTAAATTATTGTGAATAAATTTTTATAATATAATTTTTATAAATAGTGGATACTAATCCATGTTTGTACATCACCAAAAGACGGTGATAGATTTTTCAACCAACTTAAACTTTTTATAATTGTTATCTTAACTTTCATTGTTTTGTCATATTTTTTGGGTACATGAAAAAAAACTATATTATAAAAATTTATTCACAATACTTTAAAATATTGTGAAAAACAGTAGTATCATTATAATTTTTTTGTCTTAGCGTTAACTTGTTTGTTTATTTTTAAAATTTAAAATTATTTGAATATGTATTTAATAATTTTAACTATTAGAAATTAAAATAAATAGGTGAAAAAAATTTAAAAGTGATATAAGTGTTAAAAAATAAAAAATGGTATGAATGTTGGAAATATAAAACTTATGGGACTAAAAGGAAATAACTTGTGTTAAAAAATTGACAAAAAAGTTTAA
The DNA here is from genome assembly GCA_947683625.1 of Mallotus nudiflorus. Classification (NCBI taxonomy): domain Eukaryota; kingdom Viridiplantae; phylum Streptophyta; class Magnoliopsida; order Malpighiales; family Euphorbiaceae; genus Mallotus; species Mallotus nudiflorus. The sequence continues at coordinate 458,032 of CANTUR010000833.1, read as the reverse complement.
AACTTCTAATATGTGAAGTTTAAGGGCCTAAATATACAAAACGAAACTTTAGGGGCCTAAAGTTAAAAAGCCAATAAGTTTAGGGGAATTTAATACAAAGTTTGATAACCTTTGGTATAATTTATGTGCATAAAATTAATAGAGTAGCATTTTAATGTACCAAGAAGGGTCAAAGGAAGACGAGTCAGGGAATCCCTAACCAAGGATTTGTTTATTTTGTTTTTGTTACAAGCCCTTGACTGTTATTTGGATAGAGTTGTTTGCAATATGACATCAAAAGTTAATTTAGCTTGCGCATGATGTTTATTAGTTCGTCAAACCTGACCTGTTTTGAAATAATAGAAAATAAGAGCTCACTAAGAGAGAACTATTTCATCTCAAACTAAAACTCTTTCAGGGAAATAATGCTTGGTAAGCAATTGACTCCTTTAACTAAAAGCAAATGTTTAAAATAAATAGGGATAAGGTACATTTTGGCCCCTAAAGTATACCCCGAGGCTCACTTAAGCACCTTATCTAATATTGGGCTCAATTAAACAAAAAAATTTTTTTTTTTAAACTTTAAGCCCCTCTTTTTAACGCCATCTTCTTCCATCTGTAGTATCTCCGTTAGATGCCCATAAAGGCAATAAAAACCATCTTTTTTGCTTTACATCTCCTTTAATCACTGAACCACACCAACAAAAACCAATAAAAACCACATCAACGCCTAACAAGCTTGCATAGCCGAAGAAGCCAGTCCATGCGCTGTTATGGCTGCAGCCTGCGGCTCTTCTTTCTTCTTCAAGAAAATGACTAAGTGAAGGACTACTATTGTTAACGTTAACAACATCAGTGTTTAGCTTTGAGCATAGTGAAAACAACCTAATTTTTGCTGTACTCCTAATTGATCTTCGTGAGAGTTCTAACATGCTAGAAACTCCTATAAGGTTGCCAAGTGCATGCTCTTGTCAAGGAAGAATGATCTAGTGGGTTGAAAATTAATCACAAAAAACACTTACTACTTTCACGAGCAACTCATTTGGGAGCAAATATTATTAGATGCCATCACTTCATAACCATCTAAAACTGGAAAATCATAACTTGGGAAAGATGAGAACAAATATAAATATGAACAAAACTATGCTAGAACATTGGACGTCACCATCCACCATGCAACATCATCATCTCCTAATACATTGTACTTGACAAGTGTAATTGTTTCAGACCCAATTACACTTGAGGGGGAGTGTTGAAGAATCCCACATTGAAAAAGTAAAAATGAATGAAGTGGTATAGATTGAGTCTTAACACAAGCCAATTGATTTTGTGTTAGATGGGCTCAACCCCATTTATAAGTCCACATGTATACGTGGGCCAACACTTTCTCAAGCCCGTGGACGTGTTAACACTTATTAGTAAGAATGTTAAAAAGGGTGGAGGGCCTAATAACAAAGATGATCGAGGGTCCAATCCAGGGTGTACTTTGTCGCTATTGTCATGAACCAGGCCATACCAAATATAATTATAAGAAGCTATAGAGAAATCAGTGATATTCCTTAGCTCATTTGGCCACTGCACCCAGTTCATCAACTGCTCACCAAATCATTGTTTTTGCATAAGAGTTTGCCAAATTCATTGAGTACCAAGAAGCACTGAAAAACTTGTCCTCTATCACTACAAGTGCAAAGTCAGGTAACTCTTTTGCATGTCTCCTTTCCTCTTCGTCTAAATGGATCATTGATTCTAGGGCCACAGCTCATATGACAGGTAATCCCGACCTCCTTTCTAATTTTCAGGCATATCATCCTAATCATTATGTTACCTTAGCTGATGGGTCCACTTCCCAAGTTCGTGGTTCTGGAACTGCTCATCTTACTAGTACTCTCTCATTATCCTCAATCTTATCTGCCACACTTTTCCTTTAATTTACTTTCTGTCAGCAAAATCACTAAAGGATTACGATTTTCTGTTACATTTTACCTTGATCATTATGTGTTTTAGGATCTTATGACGAAGTAGATTATTGCTAGAGGATGTGAATCAGGAGGTCATTATGTTCTGGATACCCCAGTTCCACGACCTGTTGCTTGCTTTACTGCCTTTTAACCTTCTCTACTTCATCGTTGGTTGGGTCATCCTTCTTTGTCTTTATTAAAACAATTATATCATACATTTAAGCATATATCAACTTTAGATTGTTAGTCTTGTTAGTTTGCCAAACATCACCGTTTGCCCTCTAGTCCTTGAGTTAATAAACAGGCCGATTTTCCTTTCGAATTAGTTCACTATGATGTTTGGGGTCCTTATCTAGTTGTGTCCAAAAGTGTTTTTAAATATTGTGTCACATTTGTTGATGATTATTCTCATATAACTTGGCTTTGTCCAATGAAAACATGCAAGTTCCTAAACATTTCTAGGCAGATGCCATTGTCACAGCCTGTTTCTTGATCAATCGCCTTCCATCTTTTGTTCTTTAAGGAAAAATTCCCTACACAGTCCTTTTTCCATCAAAACCTTTGTTTCCTATTGAACCTCGTATTTTTGGATGTACATGTTTTGTTCGAGATGTCCGTCCTGGATTAACCAAACTAGATCCCAAATCCCTTAAATGCGTGTTTGTATGATATTCTCGTTTCCAAAAAGGTTATCATTGCTTTTGTCCTCAACTTAACATATAGATATCTTGTGTCCGCAGATGTTACATTTTTCGAAGATACTCCCTTTTCCTTTTCCCTATCCACCCCACCACCATAAGGAGTGGATGATGATTTTTTAGTCTATACTATCCATCCTCATGTTCTGTCTGATTCTGCCTGTCCTAGACCTCCCATCTTACAAGTTTATTCCAGACGGAATGACCCCTTTACTTCACGTCTGCCACCAGCAACTTCTTCGTCAACAGATCCACACTTAATGATCTTGATCTTCCTATTGCTCTTCGTAAAGGTAAATGTCAACGCCCTTATCCCATTTCCTCTTTTGTTTCTTATGCTCACTTATCTCATCCTTCTAATGCATTCGTTTTTGCACTAGATTTTTAACTTTACTCAAATCTGTCCATACTGCCCTCTCCCATCCTGGTTGGTGCAATGCTATGATAAAGGAAATGAGTGCTTTAAATGCTAATGGGACTTGGGAATTAGTTAAATTACCTGCAGGAAAGAAAGCTATTGGCTATAAATGGGTTTTTGCCATTAAAGTCAATCTTGATGGCTTTGTTGCTCGTCTCAAAGCACGTCTAATGGCTAAGGGGTTTGCTCAGATTTATAGGGTGGATTACTTGGATACTTTTTCTCCTGTAGCTAAATTGACATATGTTGATTTGTTCATTTCTTTAGTAGCTAACTATGTTTGGCCTCTCCATCAACTCGACATTAAAATGCATTTCTGTATGGTGATTTTAAAGAGGAGGTCTATATGGAGCAACCACCTGGGTTTGTTGCTCAGGGGGAGTCTAGTAAGGTTTGTCGCCTTAACAAATCTCTTTATGGGCTAAAACAAAATCCTCGAGCTTGGTTTGGTAAATTCAACAAAGTGGTGGAACAATTTGGTTTGAAAAAGAGTCAATTTGATCACTCAGTCTTTTATAGGACTTCCATATCTGGTCTCATCCTTCTAGTTGTGTATGTTGATGACATAGTTATCACTAGGAGTGACAATTCTGGTATCTTAAACCTAAAGTCTCATCTTCAGACTTAGTGCTACACTAAAGATTTGGGAATTCTAAAATATTTCTTGGGCATTGAAGTTTTGCGATGTAAGAAGGGCATCTTTCTATCTTAATAAAAATATGTTCTTGGTCTGCTATCTGACACAGGAAAGTTGGGTGCTAAATCACGCAGCACACCCATGCCGCCTACCTCATAGCTTAGTAAAGAAGGTGAATTGTTTGAAGATCCTGAGAGATACAGAAGACTAGTTGAGAAATTAAACTACCTTACAGTAACCTGTCCCGATATTGCATATGTAGTCAGTGTAGTAAGTCAGGTTATGGCCTCTCCTAGAGTTCATCATTGGGTAGCTCTAGAACAAATTTTGTGCTATCTGAAGGGGGTTCCTGGAAAATGTATAGTATATTGTAATCATGGTCATTCCTCTATTGAGTTGTTTTCAGATGTAGACAGGGCAAGATTAAAAGAAGATTGGCGATCTACTACAGGTTACTTTGTATTCTTTGGAGGCAATTTGGTTTCTTGGAAAAGTAAGAAACAAAGTGTGGTATCTCGATCTAGTGTAGAATCATAATGTCGTGCTATGGCTCAATCAACATGTGATACTATGTGGATCCATCAATTGCTAATAGAAATTGGTATTCAAGAAACAGTTCCAGTAAAACAATGGTGTGACAATTAAGCTGCTTTACATATTGCATCCAATCCTACCTTTCATGAGCGGACAAAATTCATTGAGATTGATTGTCACTTTATTCAAGAAAAGATTCAGCAAAACTTCATCTCAACGGGGTATGTCAAGACTGGAAAACAACTTGGAGATATATTCACAAAGGCATTAAGGTTGTGTTAGAATAGATTACATTTTGTAACAAGCTAAGCATGATTAATATCTATGCTCTAGCTTAAGGGGGAGTGTTACAGCCCGTATATAGCCTAAATAGGATAGTTCCTTTGATTTAGGAATAGTTTTTTTGATTTAGGGGTTTAGTCAAACCCTTCCTATACTGACAACCCTAATATGTGTATATATATCCTTGTACATTATAGTTTTATATCTATCAAATATATATTCTTCTTCTACAATTACAGTATTTTTAAATTGTATTAGTCTTGAGTGAGTTAAAATAAGAGAACAATGCTAGCTATTTGTAGTTGGTACAAGCCTATACACACTATGTCGGAAATAAAAATCAAAACAAATATTAACTAGAATAGGAAAAATATAAATTTCCTTTCTAATTAAATTTAGAGTAAATTACATTTTCCTCCCTAAAATTTGACCTAATTTGTACATACATCCTTCTTGTTTCAAAATCAAATTTTTGCCTCACTTAGTTTTTGTGCAGTTAACATTTAAGGGCTTTTGTTAGGGTTAGGTAATTTTTTATTTTGTTAAGTGCTATATAAAAAGATTAAAATGTCCTTTCACACAATAAAAAATTTATAATTAACTGTATAATAGTAATGATATTTTAGTCCTGTATATTTAACAAATTAAATATCTAGATTCCTCATATTGGCATTTTAGTCTTTTTCTACAATACTTAATAAAAAAAATGAATTAACCGTAGCAGAATTTCTTAAATGTTAATATGAATAAAAGTTGAGGAAGGTAAAAGTTTGATTTTTAAACAAGTGTTAGTTAGGTCAAACTTGATGAGGAAAATGTAATTTGCTCTTAAATTTAACTAAAAAAACTAAATAATAATATGCCATTCGGACACTATCTATGTAGTTTCTTCCCCCAAAAAAAAAAAAAAAAGAAAACTGCTCGCTAGGTAGAAAAGAAAGAGAAATAAATTTTGAAATTGCTCACTGGGCTGTAATACCATATACCAGTTTGAGAAGCTAAACTTGTTGATGTTTATTGAAGGGAAAATAGTATTGGCAGTCCTGCAAGTATTTGAATTTTTACAACGAATTTTGAAAAAAATGCTGTAACAATCACGTTCTATTAAAATTTTAGAATCTGTTGTTATACTTGGTCTGTTAATCATGACATAATGTGCTGATGTGGCACAAACACCCCATCTTTTTTTTTACACCTTAATTACCATATCATCCCACTTAATTCACATTATGTCATTTCCTTCCACATTAACCATAACTATTTCTAATTCTTCTTCTTCTTCTTTTATCTCTGCAATTTCATCTTCTTTCAGAGAGAAATTGAAAGCAAAGAAGGGATTGAAATGAAAATAGAAGGCTTTTCAATTCTCTTTGCTTGCTTATTCTAAAACAGTAGAATCCCTCCAAAAAATAATTGAAAAAATGTAGATATAGCTACTAATAAGCCTTCAACAGCCATCGCAAATTCACAAACTTCAACAATTCAAATACACAAATTTCCTTAATTCCAACAGCCATCAATGGCTCCCATCTGTCCCCTATTTCAAAAATTCATTATCATCGCCTTCTACAACATGAACACGAGCAGTCCCTCTCTTAAACTCATCTAAACTCCCCAAATTGGAACCAACAAAAAATATTGTTAAAAAATTATTAATCAAGTATTATTTTATTAAGGTTTTGCCATATGTGAAGAACTAAGAGTTGTGAAAAATAAGGCAAAAAGGTAAAAGCCTATATCTATGGGAAATTCTTGCCTACACGGGAGTTCATTGTGGACCACGCTAGTGCAAATGCATCCCATTTATTTGTGGGTCTCATCACATTTGAGTTTATATTGATATGGACCTAGTATAGGCAAGAATTTCTTTCAAGGTTTTCCATGTCTTGATGGTTAGACCCATATTGGTAGTCATAGAAACATTTTTTTTTTCCCTCAGTGCACCATGATAATGATAGCAATAGATGGTGGCTCCCTAAATTTCATAAAATTCTCATGTAGAGAGATAGATAGATAGATAGATAGATAGAGAGAGAGAGGGGGAGTGGGAGAGAGACAAAGATAGAGAGATACAGAGCAAATACAATTTGTGTGAATTTTTTTTTTCTGGTGTAATCTTTCCTTTCCTTATTTTTTTTGTATATCTTTTACATGGTTTTGACTGTCTGTCTTTACATTAAGACTCGCACTTGTTATGTCCCATTTTTATTTAAATTGTATGCCTCTTGTTGATGGTACTCATGTGCAGATAATTATATTATTGGCCCAATCACAAGTCTTGGGGTCATCCGGAGCAAATTATTCCAAAAACATTCTACGAGTAGCAGTTCTTGTCCAGTATGTTCCGAGGTTGTATAGGTTTTTGCCTCTTTTTGTTGGTGTATCTCCTAGTGGATTCATTTTTGAGACAGCATGGGCAAACTTTTTCATAAATCTTCTCACCTTTGTGTTGTCTGGCCATGTTGTTGGCTCATTTTGGTACCTCTTTGGGTTGCAGGTGGGTAAAAGTCATTATAATGTTTAAATATGCATGCTTGTTGAGCTTTCTGTTTATGCTGCATTTTGCGTCTTTCACGGCATAAAAACTTGTACAAAGTGCTGTTACAGCTGAAAATATAGCCCCTGAATTCTTAAAATCGGTCTTTTACAAAAGATTCACACATGGGAAGAAAAAGAAAATTCCCTAAAATGTCCTGTTTATTTTTGCTTCTCATTTGGCATTATAGCTGATTTTTAGGATCTTTCTTATTTAAGTTTCATTAAGTGTGACTAGTAGGATTCAAGGATTAGAGACTAGCCTTCTCAGTATTTCTAAGTATTCTTGATATCTTCCTTGGATTTTGTGGTGAATCACAGATCCATAACATATGCATGGATTTGTCTTTAATTCTTGAACGTGATGCATCTTTCTATTGTTCTTTTACAACACAAACGGTACAACGTTATTACATATGTGATTTATAACCTCTACATGCAGTAATAGACTAAATTAACTGTCAATCTTTCCCCTTAACATTAGTTTTTTAATGATATTATTTATTCTGAATTACATAATGAAATGCTAAATTTTGTTTGGCATTTTTTTAAAATTAAAATAAATTCCAGTGAATCTTACACATCACAGCCATTTGTTGACTCAATCAGCTTTTCTATAAAAACCTCTTGAGTAATTGGAAATTCATAAAATCAAATGGACTCAAATGGATTAATAACAAATGTTGGTTGAAGTAAACAACTTCCATAGAGTTTTGCAAACAATTCTGCATTGTTGATGCAAATACTTCAACTCAGAAGGAGTCTTATAAAATTTGTTTGTTATATTTGTAGGCGTGTATATATATATATATATATATATATATATATATATATATATACATGCATACATACATACATACATTTTCCCTTTTTCTTTATTTTCCATCCATGTGGCAGGAAGTCTTTCTAATATTTTAGTGCTGTAGCATAGCTGAATTTCTAAAAAGTGTTTAGACCTTAAAATTTTAATATATATTGAGTTCTTGTTACCATATCCTTTGTAAAAACATGAGAGAATTCAGCCTTGCTTTTTTGCATTTAGGCTCACCTTTTATACATTAATCATGATAATTGTCATAGTACAAATATAGAAGGATTACAAGAGTTTGAATATAGGAAAAATACATCAGGTTACAAATTCTCAACAATTATCCCTTCTATTAGCCCCTTTAATGTGAGCCAAGCTAACTATGCCCAGATTGTCCCTTAACTTATGAAATTGCAAAGGTAATAAACTCTTGGACCTTGGTACCAGTAGGGTGTAAGTGGATTTACAAGACCAAGCAAAAGGCAGATGGTACAGTAGAACAGCATAAAGCAAGATTGGTAGCTAAGGGTTTACTCAATGTCCCGGGATTGACTTTGTACAGACTTTTAGCCCTGTTGTAAAACTGGCAACAATTTGGTTAGTTTTGAAAGGATGGTTGATTCATCAATTACATGTGAAGTTAAGAAGAGTTTTACATGACACAACCACCAGGTTTTAGTGTTTAATAATCCACAATATGTGTGCAAGCTTAATAGAGCATTATATGGCCTTTGACAAGCTCCAAGGGCATGGTATCATAGGTTCACAAGTTGTTATGCCCAGATTGTCCCTTAACTTATGAAATCGCGAAGTTAATAAACTCTTGGACCTTGGTACCAGTAGGGTGTATGTGGATTTACAAGGTCAAGCAAAAGGCAGATGGTACAGTAGAATGGCATAAAGCAAGATTGGTAGCTCAAGGGTTTACTCAATGTCTCGGGATTGACTTTGAGCCCTGTTGTAAAACTGGCAACAATTTGGTTAGTTTTGACATTGGCTTTATCCAAAGGATGGTCAATTCATCGATTACATGTGAAGAATGCTTTTCTTCGTGGGCTACTTTAAGAAGAGGTTTATATGACACAACCACCAGGTTTTAGTGTTTAATAATCCACACTATGTGTGCAAGCTTAATAGAGCATTATATGGCCTTCAACAAGCTCCAAGGGCATGGTATCATAGGTTCACAAGTTGCTTGCAGAAGATTGGGTTTCAAGAACGCAAATCAGATTACAGTATGTTAATTTATAATCAACATGGAGAAACGACAGTACTTTTACTCCGTGTTGGTGACATTGTTCTCACCACCTCATCTACATCATTACTTCAATCTATAACAGTTGAAAAAGAGTTTGCTATGACAGATTTGGGTGCTCTTCATTATTTTTTGGGAATTGAGGTTAGCAAAACCTCAGATGGATTATTTTTGTCACAACGAAAGTATGCCCGAGAATTGCTTGCCAAGGAAAATTTGACTGAATGCAAAGAGGTTTTCACTCCATTGCTACATAAACGTGTAGCTCCCTTAAGTGCCAAATCTTTTGCAAATAGTATGTTGTTTGTAGCATTGTTGGCCATCTACAATACTTGACTTTTACACGGCCTTATATATCATTTGCGGTGAATGTTATTTGCCAACATATGCATAATCCAAAGGGGTATGATTGGCAGCTGGTTAAGAGGATTTTAAGATACGTTAAACTTGAAGGTACAGTTCATTGTGGTTTGATGATTTATCCATCTTATTTGAATAATCTGATAGGATTTAGTGATGCTTATTGGGTAGAATGTCCAGATACCGGACGATCAATGGCTGGTTACTATGTCTTTTTTGGCAACACTCTGGTCTCTTAGCGAGCTAAGAAACAACATACAGTCTCTTGGAGTAGTGCTGAGTACGAATATCATGCTCTTGTTGCTGTTGCAGAAATTTGTTGACCAAGTATATTTAGGAGCTTAAAATTGAAATTTCATTGCCTGTGGAAGTATGATGTGACAATATTTCGACAACTTATTTGGCTGCAAATCCAATAAACCATGCACATGCAAAAAATTTGGAAATAGATTTACATTTTCAATTGGCTATTGTGGCATGATATATTAAATTCAATTGCTTTTGTTGTCGTCTTATCTTATTGCTCTTAGTTCATGCAAGACAATTTGTAAAATATTTCATCAATACTGTGCAATGCATCAGTGATGGTAATCAATTAATTGATTGTCATATAACCTTTCTCACCTATTTTTGTACCAGAGGGTTAATCAATGTCTTCGTGATGCCTGCCATAAGTCTAACGTTACTCATTGTATGAGCTTCATAGATTGTGGCCATGGGGGCAATGTTGAAGATTTTGCTAGCTATTCTGTAGTATGGGAAAGCTGGAAAAGAAATGACAATGCCAGTGCTTGTTTCACTGACGATGGTTTTTCATATGGAATCTACATCCAAGCTGTTAATCTCACAGCAAAGCACAGTGTCATCACTAGATATGTATATTCATTGTTTTGGGGATTCCAGGTATCTGACCGATAGTGTCTTATTCATGGATTCTTACTATTCTCATAAATATTGCAGTCATTGTTCTCTTCTTTTTAATGGCAGTTGTTGACAGCATATTCGTGTTTTTTTTTTTTAAGCAAATCAGCACTCTTGCTGGAAATCAGATACCGAGCTATTTTGTTTGGGAAGTCCTGTTTACGATGGCTATTATTGGAATTGGCCTCTTACTCTTTGCTTTTCTCATAGGAAATATCCAGAACTTTCTCCAGGCACTTGGTCGTAGGTATGACTTTTTCCCACAAGCTGTCTACTTAATGTTATGCAAAAAGCCACTAGATATTTTTCCTGATGTTTTGACAGAAGAAGTTATTAGTCCATTTAAATGATATTTCTTGATCTTGAATGCATGAATGTCATTAGTAAATGCATCTGTGGTACAAGGCACTATACTGGAAGGAGGATGTTTGTAGCTGTGCTGTTCCATGTTGTAATCAGTTAGGTTCTGATCTGATGCTATTTGTAATTAGTTTCTCTAGAACGTTATAGGTTTTGAAACGAATCAATATAAAATGATTGCCCAAGATACCACATTTTTTCACTAACCTTGAACAATTAGCCTCGAGATAATTTTTGTTACTGAAGGACTGGCATATACAATAAGACAGCTTTAATTGATAATGCACATGAAAATATGTTAAACAACCTTGGTCATGCTTAGTGGATCATATGCTCAATGCTTAAGTTTATTTTTATAACATCACGATGATTTGCTCAACATCATAAGCAGGATACTCCTATGATTTGAGAAAATGACATTTATCTGATGTTAGTATTAGGTTCCATCCCGCCAAATTTACACTCGAGTGTGTAACAACTATTAACCAAACGAGAAATTGTATTACCTAGGCACTTCAGGTTTAATTTTTAAGTAGATCAAAGTCTATTTGGACAGAATATATTTCTTATCATAGCAAGGCTTTAATGATTTACAGTAGGGATTTCTGCTCCTTGCTTTAAAACTTTATTTTTATACCTAGGTATGGATGGAAATTTAGTGTGATGGAGAAAACGAACTGAACTTACAACCATGAAATTTGCAGTAAGTACTATTTCGTATGCACATTGTATGAATAAAATTTAATTGGATTGATTAAAGTCGGTGGAAACAGTGATAAATCTGTCACTGAAGGCAATGGTAATTCTTCTCAGATAATGATATTAGTCGGACATTATTCTCATATCATATGACGTTAGTTGTACATTGTTCATACATCTAAGGCCTACTGGTTAGCTGCTTTATGTAGTTTGATGGAAATCTGTGCAAGTTATTCAGTTGGCTTAAGCCATTATGCTTGTTAAATGTCCAAAATGTGCAATAACATGCAGTAATATGCAGATACTGTAATCACATATTGAAAAAAATTGTATATAAGTCACACTATTATATCTACATATGATGTAAATGTGCCAATTAGCTTCGCATTGAATTTGTTGTTCATTGAGTAACTTTGCTAATTGAATTCTCCTTCAGTCTTTCAAAAGTGCTATTTGCTTAAAAAAATTCTTATTTGCTCTCTTCTAGGAGGATGGACATGTCTCTAAGACGGCGTGATGTTGAGCAATGGATGAGCCACCGGCGCTTGCCACAAGAACTTAGAAGGTACAAAACTTCAACTGTATTCTCTCTCCCCCCAGCAATAAATGATACGGTACTTTCATGTAATTGCGCGTGAATACACTTTAAGGTGAAAAAAATAGTGAGTAGTAAGTTGACATTTCATTGACAGACAGCATCTTAAGGCCTGGAATTATTGGGGTGTACACACGACAGGCTGTTATTAAGATTGGAGGGGGCCATGGCCCTCCCAATGTTTTGGCCACTTCATTGTCTTAAACATTTAGCAAGAGTTGTGCCCCACTTCAATATTTCTTGGGCACACTTTAATTATGCTATTGGATCTTTCTTTATATAAATAATGACATTATGAAATTCATTTGACATCTAATCTTTCATTTAATAGAAAATAAAAAATATTTATTTACTAATGAATAATTTTAAATTACTTACAATTAATTTTTTTTTCTAGGAAGTGCATAAGAAAGGCTTTTTTTTTTCCTTCCCTCAATTTTTCTTTGTTTTATCAATAAGTTATTGATTTAATTTGTTTATGTGTGTGTGTATGGGCATGTGCACACACATGTGATAAATTAACAAGTATAGTATACATTTTAAAATTTTATATTACAAATAATTAAAATGTAATTCAAAATTATACAGATACTTTAATTATCAAAACAAATCCTAAAAATATATCCTGTTCATATTCGCTTTGTTTATACATTTTATTACCGCAACATGAAATTATTTAGTTAACAAAATAATGTTGATTTTGTTAAAAAAAAAAATATTATCATAAAATTATTAAAATCTATTTTCTCATTATAAAATATAATATAGCATTGCTATACTATCTATTAAAAAGAAAATATTCATACTTAAAATAATATAATATATTTAGATAAAATAAAAAAATATCATCAATCATTATTTAGCATAATGGCCCCCTCTAAGCTAGAAGGTTATGTTCATGATTGTGTACACATGTTAATAAACAATATATTGCTAAATTTGAGAAGTATTCATCTTGTCTTTTAAAGCAACATTCTTGTGGATGAATAATTGAATACTAATACCGGTCCTAATTGGGGTGACTAAAAGTATAAATTTTATTATTTCATAAGACTTGATTTAATTTTCATATCTTTATTTTAGTTGAGGCTAATATTTTATGCCTTTCCAAATGTTTTAACATAGTTTGTGAAATTGCTATAAGAGTCATCTCATAATAGATTGTGCATGAGTGAATTCAAAAATTTTGTAGGCAAAATATTGATAAGGGATAAATGCATAAATAGTACTCGAACTTTTTGATTTTTGCTATTTTGATGTTCGGAGTTGGTGCCTTTGGTAGATTTTACAGTTAAAGTGCTTATGTCTTTACTGTAAACAATAAACACTCAAATGCTCTTTCTTTTATATTAGACTTCATTTTTTTTATTCTAATTATATTCTTTTGAAAATTATTAGAAATAAAAAATTAATTTTCTTTATCTAACTAAAAATAGAAAAATTAAATATTATTTTATTTTAATTTTTTTTGTTTATTATAGTTGTTGAATTCAATTTTTACTTCAAAATTTTATTTGAATTAAAATTTTATTTATTAAAAATATTATTTATTTTTTCTTTTTTAATTATCATAGTAATTATTTTATTTTATTTTAGTTAAATTTCATTTTTCTTTTTACTCTTTTAGATAAATTTGAAAAATAATTAAATATTTTTTATTTTTATTTTTAATAATAATAGTTAAAATTTTTTTATTTTATTTAATAATGATATTTAGTATGTTTCTCTTTCAAGTTAATATATATGAGTGAAAGAAAAATAAATTTTTTTAAATTGAAAAAATAAAAATAAAATCTAATGTAAAATAAGGGCATATAAGTCAATTTGTTGATTAAAATAAGACACATAAAAATTTTAAACTACAAAGCTACTAGAGACACCAATTTAGAATTTTCTTTTTTTTCTGGTCCAGACGATTAAAAAAAAAGTTCAAACACCAAAGTAACAAATTAAAAAATTGAGACACTGTTTAGGTATTTATTCATCTTGATAATTAAGAAAGATCCATACAAGAATGTTTGATATACCATTGGCAAATATTTCATGTAATGCCTTTTAACAGTAGCTAGCCATAATTAAGATTTTTGGGTGTTAGACTCAGAATCAAACAGAAAAAGAATTAAAATGACCAACTCCCTTATGATTCTTTGGTTCCTTTCAAATTTAGGAATTAGATAGAAAATTTACAAAAGTTGTCCCTAAATTAGGTTGTGAAATTTGAATTTGTATCTATTTAGTTATTAAATTTTATATAGTTTTTTTTTATGTAATCCCTTTAAAATTTTTTGATTCATAAACAATCAAATATTACTATTTTAGTCCAAAATTTGAAAATAGTATACATAGGAAAACTACAAAAATCCTAAGGGATGAATTGTAGTTATAAATTATTTATATATAATAAGAAATAATACACATATTTTATTATTGATGTATAGTTTATTATATATAAAAATTAAAATAATATTTCAATAAAAATAAGAATCATATTTATAAATTATTTAAATATAAGAAAATATAGAAGTATTTTATGAATTTGTAGTTTATTATGTAAAAAATTAAAAAATGAAGATAAAACATTAAAATCAACTTTATTCTCTAATTGAATAATGTTTTACATTATTCCAGGAATAAGATATTCATCTCTCAAAATAGTTTTTAGTTTTTCGATCAACTTCTATATGAATATAGAAAATATGGATTTATTTATATGCTAGCTTCAAATGTTATATGAAAATGGTAATGCTAGATTGTTTATGGATCAATACATATTATAAGATTTGTTGCGAAACCTTAAATAGAAATTTTGTAACTAAAAATATAGAATTTAGAGTTTTGTAACCAAATTTAGAGCTTTGTAACCAAATATAGAATTGTATTATCATCTATACAATTTATTTTACATGCGATTGAAAAGTAAAAGAGACTAGGATTACCTGTCATATAATTTGTAGCACCATAATCAATGACTCAATTGGACAATGAAGAGAGAAATGTATTTGGTTTATCTAACTTCAGTGAATAGTTGTCAAAGACAGTAATGACTTAGTTGGACAATGAAGAAAGAAATGTATTTGGTTTACCTAACTTCAACGACATAGTTGTCAAAGACGGGTGATATTACAAAAGCGTGGGCCTTTGTGCTCTTCAACTCAACCCTTAGCTCTTTAGCTTTCAAAAGGCAGGCGATATTACAAAGGCATAGGCCTTTATGCACCTTGAGTCTCACATAAGGAGCGCCCTTATAATATTTAGACTTTTTAAAATTTTTAGAATTCTTAAAATTTTAGTCAAGGAGGTAATATGAGCCTTTAATCTAAGGAGCTTATTATTGGATTCCACTCACCAAACCATCTCACAAGAAAATAAGAGGGGATAGGCCAACAAGTTAACAAAAAAAAAAAAAAAAAAGCATCCAAAAGAAGAAGATAGGCAATAATAATTTGTGATCTAATCATCCTCCCAACCTGTTATGTGTTTTTTATTTTTTCCCTTATTTTCTTCTTTTTACTTCTTGAGATCTCTTTTATTCTTCCTTTTTTTCTTCTTTGATATCTATTTTCTAACTTGTATTACAAGACTCTCTTTTCTACTTTTCTTCCCTTTTTTTTTTTCCTTCTTTTCTTTTTCCCATCTCTCAATTAGAGATGTATTCATCTCAAGTTTTTTTTTTCAACTTGTGCAATATTTTGCTGTTTTAAACATACTATACGGTTGCTGGAGCTAGTAGAGTTGGAAAAAAAGGCTTATAATGCTAGAACAATCAAAGGAAAAGGTATTGCATTTACATTCATTCCAAGTGAGAGGCTTAAGCATATAAAATAAGTAAAATCAACTTCTCAAACGAGGACCAATACTCAATAATTAGAGATAAATAAGAGGTTGATTTTGAAAAAGATGGTGAAGAAGAAATTGAAAGTGATCATAAAGAATTTGATGAAGGGAAAAAAAAAAGTTAACAAAGCTGATTTTGTTGAGCTTAATGATAATGAGTAATTTGTCTTGTGGACTTTAGGAATTATAGATATTTAGTAGGATTGGAATTATGATTTTAAGGCTCTTGAACTTTTTTTAGGAAAAGTGCAAAAAGGTACCATGTGGTTTCACGTTTAATCAATTTTGGACCTGTGATTTGTTCTGTGACAAGTTGGTACCATGTGCTTTACGTTGCTATCAAAAAGAGGCAAATTGTCTCACGCTATTACAAACATTGACGTGGTAAAGGGAATTTTACTCATTTCATTTTTTTTTTTCGAGAAATATTGCAAGAGCATTTCTGGTGTTTCATTTTCTGACTTTTGGTTTATTTTCTTACAATTTAATACTGTGTGTTACAATACTAATAAAAAAATGACATTAATTCATTTGATAATAAACGATGATACGAAAAAATTAATTTAATAATGATTTCTTAATGGTTTAATTAACTTTTATAATTTTTACATTATTATATAAATAATATAATTTTATTTTGTTCTATATATACAATAATGAATTTTCTATTTTTAAAATTGGCTCAATTTACAAATTGAAATATCAATTATTATAAAATTATTAATAATATAAATTGAGAGTATCTTAGCAAATTCTTAGCTAGTATTGATAATTGAAGTGCTATAACACTTCAATTCATGCACCAACAAGAATTTGCATAAGCTCTAACTCTAATATGTTGGCTGCTTACTTTCTTAATACACTACTTCCCAAACTAACATGGATGGATTTTCTCAATTCACATGGAATGGCATCGATTGTGATATCACATTCAATAGAAAACTTATCTTAAATTATAAAATTCACATTGGCATTGGCCAACGTATAGTGAGATTCATTTCGATGAGAAGGAAAAGAGTAGAATGGATGATTAAAATTGGAACATGATAATAATTAGGGGTCAACAAAACCTCCCAATTATTCTTCGAAGTCAGAAATCAGAGTACAGAATCTAGTTCTAAAATTTTCCAAAGTTTCTGTATATACTAGTTGTAATGGTTCTAATAACCCTTGAAGGAACTAATCCTAAACAAGACTTACTAAACAAGAGTCCTAAAATATCCTAAACAAGGATTCTAATATTAATATAATTATAAAGAAAAATTAAATCTAAATAAATTCCTAATTTGATTTTGACCAGGATGCTCTTGCATCATTCTCCCTAGGTTTGAAAGAACTCCACATGCATCCTTCATGAAAAACTCCATATGCTCTCGCATAAAATAATTCCATAAAATAATTCTCTCGCATTGATACTAGAGGCAGTAGGCATCCTAGACTTCTCATCCTCATAAGCAATACCCATGTTGAACTGATCTAACAGAATTTTGTTCATCTTTATGGTACATGATACTTTGTTTTTTATGACCAAATTTAACTCTTTTATTGATTCTTTTGAAGCCACCATATCCCTACTTTCATAATCAACAAAAACATCATAACTTGCTTTTCTCCAATTTTCTTTGTCTTGAACGTGTTGAACATCAAGAATTTGGACAGAAAATAAATCAATTTCCTCTTCCTCATTAAAATACTCATCACAGATTGGATTTTTAAAGTCCATTGAATCAACTTCAGCCATAACTTCATCTTAGAAATCAAAAGCATGCTCCACTCCACACCTTGTCTTATGACTTAGGGTTCCAGCATTATAAAAAGTGTTTATCCTTGTGTTTTTTTTTTCCCTTAAAAAAAAAAGAAAAAAGAAAAAATCATCCTTAAGACAACCTTCCAGCATGTCACATGTGTCATGGTTGCCTTCCGGTTTGTCCATACAGGCTTTCCATAGGTTCTTAATGCTGCAAGGCTTGTACAGCCCGAGTCAAATTCTCTATCTTTCTGCACAATTCAGCCAATTCTGTTTGTTAGGGCTGATTGCCTCTACCTCTTCCTCTACCTTGGCCAACCATTGGTTACAAATTGAAAAAGAACCTAGAAAATTATAGGAACTTTTGCTTAGATACCAATCGATTTGAAGGAAAAGAGTAGAACGTATGATTTGGTTACAAATTGAAAAAGAACCTAGAAAATTGTTGGAACTTTTGCTCTGATGCCAATTGGCGTGAAGGACAAGAGTAGAACAAATGATTAAGTTGGAACATGATAAAATAATTAGTGGTTTTACAAAAATCTCAATTTCTATTCAAAATCAGAAATCAGAATACAAAATCTAATTCTAAAATTTTCTAAAGTCTCTATTTATACTAGTTATAATGGATCCTAAACTAATCCTAAACAAATGAAACTCTTAGTAAACAAGAATCCTAAAATATCCTGAACAAGAATTGTAATATTAATATAACTATGAAGAAAAACTAAATCTAAATAAATTTCTAGTTTGATTTTGACCAGCATGCTCCTGCATCACACTTCATTATGCAACAACTGCATGCACTATTATACTAAAAAAAAAATTTATACTGAAATATAGGGTTCGCATCATTACACAATAAAATACAGTTAGCAATAAGGGGCTTTGATTTCTTTCCTATTTTATATATTTCCTGTATAGTCTCCCTTAATTTAGGAATATATATATACAGCTGTATAAATCTGGAGGAATATATATAATTTAGGAATATATATACAGCTGTATAATTCTGTATTTTTTCCTATACAGGTTCCTTGTATCTTGTATATATATCATTGAAATATATGAAAATCATTATTCCGCATATTTATAACTAATACCAATAATACTACGTATTGTTTTGAGAAATAAGTGCCTGTCCAATGTAATAAGGCTATATGACTATTCTGTAGTACTATATAAAGAAACCCAAATCACTGCTATAAATCTTTATTGTTTCACTGTGGTTGTAGTACCTTGGTTGAAATGCTTCTTATGCAAAACCTATATTTTTCCAGTATGCAAAATTATTTTCATCTTGAGAATTACTGTTGTGCAGGAAAGTACTAGAAGCTGAAAGGTATCACTGGGCTGCAACAAGAGGTGTTAATGAGGGAATGCTTTTGGAGAATTTGCCTGAAGACCTCCAGAGGGACATAAGACGGCACCTCTTCAAATTTGTTAAGAAAGTGAGATTTAACATATATATACTTATACACATAACAAATTCCTGTACAATCATTCTGCATGCTTTAGATTCTTTGGGCTAATGACTTACTGAAACAATTGGAATTTTCAGTCTGCACCAATAGGGGTGGGTGAAACCATTGTTTTGTCATGCCTTTATTTTCACTTTTTAAGGTTACTAGTGAGCTAAATGTCCTCATCATATAAATGTCAAAAGGAAGCTTCCTGGGATTTCAATCATTTATTAATCAGAATTTTTTTTTTTGTTTCTTTTGAAAAATTTCTGCTGACATTCATTTTACATGCAAATACTTAAAATGAAAATACATGAGTACTTGCAATGGTTAAATAAATCCATGCTGATACTGTGTTACAGCTAAAACTACTGCTTTTAGGTTGCCAATACGAGTCTTGGTTTACAAGAGATTCATAAATGGAGGAAAAAGACAATTCCTGAAGTGTCATTACTTTTATTTTGCTTCTTCTTTAGCTATAACTGATTCTTAGAATTTATTTACGTCTCTTTAGTGGTATGCCTAATTATGGCAGGTAGGTTTCATAGTTATGGATTAATCTGTCCTCACTTGTAACTATTTAAAGGTTATTTTCATATGGAATGTGACAAGCAGAAATTTTCCTTAAGGTTGTGAACTCCTAAAGTTTAGAGATGGTAGGTTCTCTCTAATGAGCCATTAACTGAAATTCAACATAGGTTGGAAGAGCAATAATTTCAACAAGCAGCCTTCACCTTCCTGTGATCCTGTGGTGAATCATAATATCATAATCCAATCCCAAACACAGGGTGGTAATACTATGCTTGTTCGCATATTTTCTGTTTTTCCAAAATCATAGACAAATAACTAAATCTGAATGATAGACCAAATATCAGAAAACTACTATAGTTAAAAATTGATATTACATGTGGGATGTGTTTTGAAAGTTGAATTTTTTTTTCCTGTGTGATTCACAGTTTTCTTGGTGTTATAGTTTTGGAGTTTTTCTCTTTTAGTTATTCTAGCTGGCATAATGCCAATATAAAGTACCACTTATTTAAAATCTGAGAGTAACAATTGAATTATAGCTTTTGAAAGTTACTGATTATTTAATTATATCTTGGTTTTGACTTCAAAGTAACTTCTTTTGACTTTTCTGAAAGTAAATATTATTTTTGAAGGTTTGGATTTTTGCCTTGATGGATGATCATGTCTTGGATTCCATTTGTGAGAGGCTAAGACATAAAATATACATCAAGGGTAGTGAAATTTTGTCTCATGGTGGTCTGGTTGAGAAGATGGTCTTTATTGTGCGTGGAAAACTTGAAAGTGTTGGAGAAGATGGCAGTAGCCCCTTATCTGAAGGGAATGTCTGTGGTGAGGAACTACTCACTTGGTGTCTTGAGCATTCTTCAGTTAGCAAAGGTATGGTTTTGTTTCTTGGTATATCAGCTATTCACAATTTGTTGACAGATCTTGAGATAATCAAATTTGTTTGATGCACTATGAGAAGCTTTTAAAATTCAGCAATATGATTTTCCGTTACTGCTTTTGCGTGTTTCTAAGGAGACAGTTTAATTATTTGAATATGGGGCTTGAAGTTGCGGGTTTTAAACTTGAAGATACCAGATTCAAGTCCCAAATGGAATGAGGGGGTTAGGGAGTTTGAATTGTTGTAGCAACGCTATATCCCTTTTGTTTTGAAAGCATAGATGAACTAAAAGTACAACATTTTAATACGACTTGTTGTTTACAGATGGAAAGAAAATTAAGTATCCTCAACGACTGACTAGCAGCAGGACGGTGAAATGCTTGTCAAATGTGGAAGCATTTTCACTTCGTGCTGCAGATCTCGAAGAAGTAACAAATCTCTTTGCAAGAAACTTGCGGAATCCACGTGTTCAAGGAGCCATAAGGTTATTTCTGACCATATTCATTTTCTTACATAACTGAAAATTATAATATTAGTTGGGAAGTTTTCTTGTTAACTGCTACATCTTCACTTTAATTATGTTGTAAAATGATTCAAGATTGCAAGTCAATACTTGTTGTCTAGGCGGGGTAAGCTACTAGTTCCACATGATTTAATTACTAGACTATCCCTACTGATACGGGATTGAATTAGAAGGTCCTTGATGTTGGACTCTATTAATTCATTAGTCTTTGTTAATGTTCATAAAGCAGGTAATTATTGAACCTCGTAGTCATACAATATCCTTACAGCAGACAAATTTTTGTTTGGTCCCTTCACCTGACATAACTTTTCATTTTGTGTCCTGGTAGATATGAATCTCCTTATTGGAGAGGTCTTGCAGCTACGCGCATTCAGGTTGCATGGAGATATCGGCAGAAGTGTCTAAAGCGTGCGGGCACCTTTCAATCAAATTAGTCCAAAAAACTAGGTGTGTTGTATAATATTATAATATATATATGTCAGACTATGCACATAGGATTTGTATGTAGCACAACATTTATATAGTCAGTCTTAGACAATTCCTATGTTAGGATCCCACTTTCTAGATGTTGAATTTGTTCAAGTAAATGAATGCACATTGGAAAGTAGAATACTTCTCATAGCAGGTTTTTTATTTTATTTTTTTAACGCCATAACAATTTTTAAAGTCTGAAATTATTACCTGATAACAATTTTTAATTTCTTGTTAAGTTTTTTTTAGCAGGAGAGCATATTGAATGTATATTCTTACACTTTCACTAATTCGTTAGTCACATTTTTTAATTTTCATTTTGATCTATCATATTTTTGAGTTTGTAATTTTTGTTATCTTTTACAAATTATTCACATTTGTAAGCCTTAAAATAGTATCCACGCGTGAATTTTAGAAAATTTAAAAATGTTTGGAAGTAATAAATTGCTACTGTGTGATAGGTTAAAGAAAAAGTTAAATACAACTGATTAATTTGTAAAGTTATGTATAAATGTGTAGTTGGCGTATGTAATATATGTGTACAAAGAGAGTCTCAAAGTAAAATTATAAAAAAGTTCTCTTTTTATATAAAAATTGGATAATTTAGACATTTACTAATAAAATAAAATTAAACTGATTAAAATATAATTTTAATTTAATTAAAAATATGTTTTCTATTCTAATTAGATGAAATTTTATTTTATCTCTAATAAAAATTAAATTAATTGAAATATAAATCTAGTTTAATTAAAAGTATGTTTTTTATTTTAATTATGGTAATTTATTTTATCTCTAACAAAATCAAATTAAATTAAATTAATTAAAATGTAATTATAATTTAATTGAAAATATATTTCCTATTCTAATTAGGTCAGCTTTAACTTTATCTTTAATAAAAATTAAATTAATTAAAATATAATTTTAATATAATTAAAAGTTTAATTTCTATTTTAATTAGATTAATTTCTATTTTATCCCTAACAAAATGAAATTAATTAAAATTTTAGTGAGCAATTGTATATTTATTTTAACATATTGCACTCCTATACTTATTTATCAATATATTTAGTCTGCAAAACACATTCTGAGACTCCTAAACTTTCCGGCTTTTTGGCTTTAGGCCCTTCAAGTTTCGTTTTGTATATTTAGTTTTGTATATTTAGGTTTTTAAACTTCGTGAATTTGTAGTTTTAAATCCTTATGTTAATCTTTTAACACAAATAATTTCTCTTTAGTCCTTGAAGTTTTATATTTCTAACATTCATATCATTTTTACTTTTTAACACTTATATCACTTTTAAAATCTTTTCACCAGTAAAAAATAAATTTATTTATTTTAATTTCTAATATTTTAAATTATAAAAATAAACAAACAAATTCATGCTAAGATAAAACAATTATAATAATACTATTGTTTTTCACAATATTTTAAATTATTGTGAATAAATTTTTATAATATAATTTTTTTTCATGTACACAAAAAACATGATAAAAAAATGAAGATCAAGATAATGATTATAAAAAGTTTGAGTTGCTTAAAAAATCTATCACCTTTTTTTGTGATGTACATGCATGTATTGATATCCACTATTTATAAAATTTATATTATAAAAAATTATTCGCAATAATTTAATTAAATTTTTGTACAAAAAACTAAAAAATGTATTAAAAATATAAAATTTAAATTTGAAGGAATTATATAGTATTTTTTTTTATCATAATCTCTTTTAATTATTGTGTTTGTTTTTATCATAATATTTTATTTTGAAAATAAAACTAGTATATTTTAAAATATTGTAAAAAACAGTAGTTTTATTATAATTTTTTTATCTTAACATAACTTATTTATTTATTTTTAAAATTTAAAATTATTTAAAAATGCATATAAAGTTAGTTTTTAATTTAAAATATTAGAAATTAAAATAAGTAAATTTATTCTTTACCGGTATAAATTTTTTAAAAGTGATATAAGTGTTAAAAGGTAAAAAATAGTATACATGTTAAAAATATAAAACTTCAGGAAACAAAAGTAAATAATTTATGCTAAAAAAATTAACAAAAGGGTTTAAAACTTTAAATCCGTGAAGTTTGAGGGACTAGATATACAAAATGAAACTAAAGAGATCTAAAATTAAAAAGCTGATAAGTTTAGAGGCTTGAGGATGGGTTGTGCCTTTTGTATTTATCAATACGTTAAGCTCTTATTTGATAGGAACATTTTAACATGTAAAGAATATCTAATTTGTCCATGTATTATAAAATTTTAGTGATTATATCTATTACAATAATGGTTGAGTTGTCTATTGTAGACAACAAATTTAATGTGTATCAAATTGTTTTGCGACTACGACATTGTGTGAGTTTGAGACCCATTAAAGAGTGTAAATTGGGTTATGAAATCCAGATCGATGATAGGAGTGGTCATTCGTGTGAAATTTATGATATACTTTTTCAACAACTGGATCCCAGGGAAAGGTCTAGTAATCGTTCTTAGAAACTAGGCATGACTTTTTGATTGCCCACTCAATTTACGATCAACCTAGATTTGTATTTTGTGTTTTATTATTTTTAATTATTAAATTATTTCCTTATTTACATACAAAATTACAATGACCTCCAAACAATTTTTAAATTTTACAATTAGGTCTAACTTTACAATTAATTTCATTTTCATGCAATTTTAATATGATTAAAACATTTATCACAACATAACATACATACATACATATATATGTATATATATATATACATTGCAACCTTTAATTTGGTATATGGACAATATATTTTGGTTAAAAAAAGAATGAGTTATGAGTTTGGAAAGTAAGTTAATTAACACTCACTCTGAAATTGTTTTTTAAACAGTAGCATGATGACTGCTTTGAAAATGTATAACTTAATATTTGTAATATTTTAAGGCATGAGATTCAGTTTATATTCTAGTAGACGTTTTAAACTTTCAAGTGATATATAGATTATGAATTTTGGATGAATAATTTGAAAGTTATGATGTATAGAAGTTGGCTAGCTGAACATAAGATTCTGAAAGTGTTAAACAACGGTTAATTGGCATACTTTGAAGATGAATATCTTAAATTACAAAAATTGTAAGGTCACTTTTATATGAATTTCATCATAAGCGAATTCTTGATTATCTTTGGGATATGAAACAAAGATTAAAGAGTACAAATTAGTTTTGCAAAAAAATATGTACTTGAATATTTATCATGTAGAGCAGACAATATCAATTGTTATACTAATGGTTAAAAACATTGTAGTGGGAGGTAAATTAGACCAAATTTTTAATTAATACTCAACTAGAGTTATGTGTTGCTAAAGGACCTTTGTAATATGTTCATTAGTTATTTTCTTGTTCCTTGTCAATAGGTGTAATTAGTTCAATTTTAGTTATTGAACTTGTTTATGTAAATATTTCGTTTTTGAGTGAATATCAAATATTTTTTTTTCTTCATTGCAAATTTTATGTTGTATATAGATTACTTTGTGAAATTTAATATAAAATAAATTAAAATGAGGGTAATCAATGATAAGTTACCTACATAATTAATATGATACTAATTTGTACAATATGATAATTTAATAGTGATTAACCGAATAATAGTAAATGATGTTAGTGACATCTTGATTCTATCTATATGCTAAATTATCAATAATTTATTTGAAAATTATGACAAAATTCATGTGTGTTTTGCTAGTTATTAACATAAAATGGCATTAATCATGTACAAATATGTCTTTGTGTAGAATTTTTCTTTGTGAAATGGTTACTACTTCTAAGAATATTATCCGAATTGAACAAAGTAAAAAATTGCATTGGGATAGTTATAAATTTTGGAGTATGAAAATCCAATATGTCTTGAAAGAGCAAGAGGCTCTTAAAGTTCTAAATCGTATCTTAGAAGAGCCTAAGTATGGCACTACAACCCATCATCGTAAGGATCATGGCTTACCAAGGTTGGAAGAAAAAGAACTCACTAGCTAACATTACATTACTGAGTAGCATGGAGAATGATCTCCTGTGTAAGTTCAAGAATTATGATATTGCTAAAGAGATGTGGGCAGCTCTAAAGTTAAAATTTGGTGGAACTTTGTAAGCACCTAATTTTAAAATTATTTGGGTTTGGATGCGATAGAGGATCTAATGATGAAAATTAATTGTGAAATTATATTTATTAAATATGATTTATTGATTTTGAAATAAATCATAAACTATTTTTATTTTATTTTATTTTTTAGGACTTAGCTTTAAATTTTATTTATTTATTTATAATTATTTTTTTAAAATAAAATTTTAAAAGGATGAAAGATGGGCCAACCTTGGCCCAAATGTCCAAAATAAATTCATTTGAAACCAAATGGCCAAACGACCACTTGATTTCCAGATTTGCAAATTTGGTCACTTTTGGCCTTTTTTTTTTTTTGAAAATCACACTTATCAAGTGGTTAGGATAAGATTTAGTTGTATTTTAATTTTGATTTTGATTTTGATTATTTTTTTTATAAATAAAGAGATTTTCTTTTCACAGGAGAGGGTCCTAGGATTTTATTTTTTTTCTTTATTTTTTTGATTCTTAGTCGTGAGCCAAAAAATGTAGTTTTTTTTCTCTTATTTTTTCACGTACTTTTCTTTAGTTCTTTGTCAAAAATCAGATCAAATAAACTAAAATCACAGATAAACACAACAAAAGTTAGAGGGTTTCATCAACGATGATTATCTTTTGAGGGAAATTAATATTGCATCTCATTATCAAATTTTCTTCTCCTTCTTCTTTTATTTTGATTTTGATTTCATATTTAATTTTTTTTTTTATTTTTAATCATTCATTGACTACTTTTTATTCTCTTGATGGATTGGGTGACATGAACACTGTGGAGAATAAAATCAATGGATAACCCATGAAGGTCTATGGAATGCCATTGATATGCTCATATATCATTTGAATATAGATTATGGTTTTAATTTAATTTAATTTAATTTAATTATTTCTATGTTGTTTTTTTATTGGTTTATATTTTTATTATGGGCATGTATTTATTATTTTATTTATATTTATAATAGGTTGCAATAGCCCCAATAGTGGGAAATAGTGAATATTCTTTAATTTTCTGCACTATTAAAATTAATTAGTAAATTAGGTTAATTTGGTAAACCCTAATTAAAATCAATGGAAGCAGTAAGTTAATTTAGGTTGCATGTTAATTAAAATTAGAGTTTTTTTAGAAGAAAATAATTCAATTGCTTGTTTGATTTTTTTATTTGATTGTTTTTATATTTTTTTATGTTTTTGGGTTTGTTTGTTTATTTTTGTATGTTTTGGGCCCCAAACCCATTTAATTAATAGGCTTTTTAAAATTTGATTAAAGTTTAATTAATTTTAAAATTAATTTAGGCCCATTTGGTTAATTTAGACTTAATCCCATTTTTAGTTTAATTAAAATTGTGTGTAAATAGAGAATAAGATAGTAATTCATAAAGTAATTCTAAATGAATATGAGACTAAAAAGAAGTTAGTATTCCGTTCCCAGAATTTCTTAGTTGTGGTGCTAACTTTCTTTTAGAGAATCGAATACCACCAATCAAATTGTTTTAGTTATTACACTGGGTGGCAACTCCTCATCTCCATGCTATGACTTTGTGGCATAAAAGTGTGTTCTCTAAGGTCTTGAGCCTAAACAGTGTTGCGGTTGCTAAAATCTTGGACTCAAGCTAAACCCCGTCGTCCATAGTGACAACTCTACTGGGGATAAGAGATACTGATTCTACTTGTGTTCTTTAGAGTTATTTATTAATTATTATTTCATTCTTACATGTCCCTATTAAACTGATGGCGTTGGTTTATGATTCTATGATTCTACTAGCTTCATGGAGTTGTAAATTAGCTAACCATCACTCTTAGCCTTAACTCGATTCAAGAGAGATTACCGGGCTATCTAACCATAGTCTGTAATCGAAGTCCTAAAAGAGGGTAATCTTCTCTCGAGTTAGTAAAGGATGCCGGGCCCCTCTAACCTTGGCTTGTAACTCAATGTCCATAATGAAGGGCATCTTGCTAAGGGAACTTTAACCTTCACCAAACTCCAACCATATATAATGGCTTAGTTACTTCCCCTAGGATTTACCCAAATTGCTTATATGATTTTTGCCATGAGGTATTTCTATCTATAAAAGCCCAGGCCCATAATTTTGAAGCCCACTTGGGCCAATAAAGATTGGGCTAGACCTTTATACTTAGAAATGTTGTTTCTATGCTTATTACCATGAGATATTTCTATCTATAAAGGCCTAGGCTTATACTTTTGAAGCCCCTTGGGCCAATAAAGATTGGGCTAGACCTTTATACCTAGAAATGTTATTTTTATGCTTTATAGCTTTAAAAGAGATTTGGCATGCGCGTCGGTCCCTAATATCCCCCGTTGATATTAAGACTAAGAATAAAAATCTTAGGACAAGAGACTCACCATTGAACATGTATACGGGAGGAATAAGGTTGGAAGGATGTATGTTGTACACTTGATTAATACTGGATACTTGCTGCTTATTGCATAGCATGTGCATCATGCATACATGTATACATGCACTTCATCCATTATACTAACACTTTGTTTTGCAGCCATCATAGATTAACCGAGGCCTTCTTGTATATGGGGACGAAAAGGTAGTAGACTAAGAAGAACGAGTCAAAGTTCTAAAACCTTAGCAAAGGAAATCCTGAATAGACTGGATAGACTGGAAAGAAGGCCTATCAACCCACTTTACTTAGAAGCTAAACCAACTTCACTTGAATTTGAACAAATGGAACAATAGCAAGGGAACTAAACCTTAAAAGACATCAAGGGAGCTCTGATGGATGACATGAGGGCTATGATGCAGGATGAGCTAAGACAAGCACTATCTGGACTAATGCAACCTGCTGTTGTCATACCACCACCTACAATTAAACAACCACTTACTACTGCTACTGTCTCACCTACTGTGGATGCTCCACCTGTTGCCAATAATGCTGGGGGGCAATATGTTACTAGAAACCTACCTGCTATCGAGGTGCAGCTTGAGGATGTTGAGAACTACATGATAGAAAAGGAAAAGAAAGAATCACTTGAACTAGTATAAGACCATGAGTCCAAGCAGATGCGAGCACTGACCTAAAAAATGTTCAAGATGGAAGAGCTAATCAGGGGACAAGGCATTGTAATGACCTTGTATTTTAAATAATATAAAATTATTTTGAGATATGCAGTGTGATACGAACCCTACCTATAACAGAGATAGAACGCACATCCAACTTTGAATATTAGCCTAAGGATCATCAAGGATGGGTTGTGTTGATGGAGCTAAACCCCTTGCTTATTAAATTGAAGCAAGATACTTAGCTATTAAAAGATGAACAATCACACAATTTTAAGTCTAGTCTAACCTAGTAATTATAATAAAAGGTAGATGTGAAACAATTCAAGTAAACTTGCAAAATTTCAAGAGAACGAAGTTTAAGGAAAAACCTCACTTTTTAATATTTCAATGCTTCTCTAAAATTCATTTTACATATTTATAGCCCTTATATAGGCATGTAAACAACCTAATCCTTAAAGGAAAAGGCTTTCTTCCTTATTCCCAAAGCTGCTTATATAGGAAAATTCTTAATTAAGGAGATTTCCTTCAAAATATAACAACTTATGACAACTCATCTTTAAAAAGTCAAAATTGACAACTCATTACAACTCATGACAACTAAGCAAAATGACAACTCATGGCAACTAAGCATTAAAGCATGCCATGTCACATACCTTGTCACATGTTGACCATTGACCATTGACTTTGACTTGTTCACTATTTGACTTTGACTTTGACTTAGAATATCCTTGAATCTTCTCACATCTTCTAGAATCTTCTTGAATCTTCCTTATTGACTCCAAAATAAGAAAATAATTCAAAATTTGTCCATATCAAGCTAATTAATTTCAAAATAGGAAATTAAGCTAATTAGCTTAAATTCTTCACATTTAGCTCCATGATTGCACTTTTAATCCCTTTTAGGATTCATATTATTCCTTCCCTCTTGAAAATGATTCGCCTTCGAATCATAACCATCTTCTAAAGTTGATAAATTCATGAATCCTCCAGGGTTAAATATAAACACCTTTATTAAAAACTTCTCCTTTGAAGTAATGCTCCATAAAAGTAGCTTCAATATAGCTTGAATGTGATTGAACATTTGGAATGTAGAACTCTTATCCACAAACTTGTAAGAATTATATTCTTGTTGCTTCCTTTTAAACTTGAAACATGAATATCTCAAGTTCTTCTCGGTATAAGTGAAGACTCCATAGGTTGCATTGTTGACATAAGGAACTTTAATAACATTAGTAAATGGATCTTTATATGGCATAAAAGTCTGTAAAAAAAATTTTAAAACACTAGAAAAAGAAAGATTAAAGATTACAGGGTCACACACTTAGAATAAGCCCAAAACGAATATGGGTTTAATAAGCCCAAAATAAACTCTGTGGAAATAAATAATTAAAGTGTTTTATTTATTTAAGATAAATGTTATTTTAAATAAATAAATAAGATATTATTTCTAATTTATTTTTAAACAAAATCAGAATATAATAAATAGAAATTACCAAAAGGTCATTGGTAGGTGAAACCTTAATTTGGAGTCTATAAATATGTTATATTCTCTAGGGTTTCACACACTTGTTTTCTACCTTAAAATTCGTTTACTTTCTCCTTAGAAAACAAAGACAGAGTTTTTCTTTTGTTCTTGATTTGTGAGACAATCAAGGAGGTTGCTAGCACACACACTCCAATTCATTTTGTGAAGGGCTGTTCGTGTGGATACCTATAAAGGATGCATCCTTTTGGAGACGTCTTGATCTGAACAACCAAGTCAAAAAGCTTGAGGTAAGGTGTCACCGGTGTGAACCTCCTCTCATCTTCTAGAAAATCTTGCCTCTTCTACGTTTTGGTGAGATTCTTGAAATCCTAGCTTTAATTAAGTAGTCGAATTACATGGATCCATGCTTGGATATATGATAAAATTTTAATTTTTTTGCTGTGTTTTTATCACGAATCCCAACAATAACAACTAAGCAAAATGACAACTCATGATAACTAAACATTGAAGCATGCCATGTCACATGTTAACCATTGAGCCTTGACATTGACTTGTTAACTATTTCACTTTGACATTAACTTGTTGACTTATTGATTTTGACTTGGAATATCCTTGAATCTTCTCACATCTTCTAGAATCTTCTTGAACCTTCCTTATTGACTCTAAAATAAGAAAATAATTCAAAATTCATCCATATCAAGCTAATTAATTTCAGAATATGAAATTAAACTAATTAGCTTGAATTCTTCATATTCAGCTCTATGCTTGCACTTTTAATCCCCTTTAGGGTTCATATTACAGTGTTAATAATATTTTAAATTTTATTTATATATTATTATTAATTGTGTATATTCTTTATTTATTTTATTTTAAAAGCTTTATTTACGTAAAATAATTTATTTGGGAGTTCTATCACTTAAATATATTAAAGTTATTATTAATGCGATAGTCATTATTATTATTCTTATTATTATTATTATCAATATTATTATTATTGTTAGCATTAGCATTGTTATTGTTATTTTATTAGGTTTAGTAATATTATTATGTGTTATGTGCATGTGTTGTATTTATATATATGTATGTATATATATACAATAAAAAAATATAGATCAAAAGCTAAGATTTTCGGGTCAAAGTCTTCCCCATCCCTTTCTTTTCTTTCTTATTATTCTTCTTCTTCGTCCTTCCGTTCTTCCTCTATCACTGTGCCACTGGAGCTACTACCTTCAGCCACACCTTAGCTCTATTACTTTTCCATCTACTCTTCCTTCTCTTGTAACCATCAATGTGCCTTTGGCGTTAGGAGGAGTAGGAGAATGGCAACAGCATCGAGAGGCTCCCTTGGATGTCGGTGTTGATTTCGGCCACCTTAACTCCTTATTCTGGTGTTGATCGACTCCTTTTGGACTGGTGAGCCCATTTCCAAGCTCCATTTGAGCTTGAATCCTCCTGTTTGTGAGTTTTAACTAGATTTTAGTTTATATCCATTTTAGGTTTTATTTTTTTTAACCTTGTTATTGTTTGATTTATGGATTTTTGCTTTAGAAATGTTGTTCATGGCAACTAAATCTTCTCAAAAATAATTTTTGTGTATTTTTTGAATTAATTTGAATTATGGGTATTTTTGATTATTTTAATATTAAAATATTGAATTTTTGATAATTATGTTAATTAATTATTTTTAATGGAAATTTGGTTAGATTAGTGTTATTAATTTGAGTTAATAATTTTAGAATTTATAAAATAATTTTTGGTAATTTTATATAATTTTTGAGAAATTATTAATATTATATGAATATTGGAATTATGAGTTAATTGTGTATTTTTGTTGAAATTATAGTTAAATAATATATTTTAAATGATTTTAGAATTTTATAGGGTATTATAATAATTTTTGTAAATTATTTACTATTTTTAACTAATTAATACTAATTTTTGAAAATTTTATTCAAATAATATGTTATTTACTATTTTGGTGATTCAATGGATTTTAATTATTTTTATTAGCAATTTTAAGGTATTTGAGCATATAAAAGTGAATTTTACTATTATATGTTGAATTATTGAAAAATTAGATTTTTATTAATATTAGATTTTTATTTGAGAATTTTATTTAATTGTTGTGAAAATAATTATATTTAGTGATTTAATGTTTAAATATATTATATTTTGGTATTTTATAGATATTTATGGAATTTAATGATTTTTAATATATTTAATATTTTATATTGATTATTGGTGAATTGTGAACCTCAGTTGGGAATTTGTGTAGTTCGGGGTCCCAACCCAAGTTGTTGAGCTTTGTGAAATTTAGAAGTGTGTTTTACTTGCAGGATCGGCTCTATTGTCACTAGAGAGATATCCATTTTAAAGAGGAGGTTTTATCGAATTTTCTGTACAATTCTCATAAAATGTGACGTCGAGTTGATCTTGAGTCTTTGTGTTTTGGCTAGATTTTAAATTCCTAGATTGAGTTTTTCTTTAGAATTCTTAGATGTATAAGTTAGAATATAATAATATATTTTGATTATTATTATTATTTATTTTCTAGTTGTGCCGAGACTAAGGTCTATCAGACCAGGCCCGTTGAGTCAGTCTCGAGGAGCGTAAACTTATGAGTTATTATTATATATATGCATTGCATATAGAATGCATGAATAAGAATTTTCATATTTTCATTATATGTTTAAACATGATTATTTTATTAAATGACTTAGTATATTTTTGGTATATTTTGATATATATATGCAATATATATGCACGTTGTAATTTTCAATATATACCTAGTATATTTTTGGTATATTTATGGTTTATTGGAGTATATTGTGGCACATATATATGATATATGTTTAATATGAATTTAGTATATTGGTATATTTTGATATATATATGCATGTTGTAATTTTCAATATATACCTAGTATATTTCTAGTATATTTATGGTTTATTGGAGTATATTATGACATATATATCTGATATATGTTTAGTATGCATTTAGTATATTTTCAGTATACTTTTGGTATAAATTTGGTATATTCCTCTTTAAATGAATGCTATTATGTTTATATCATTGATTTTATTATTTTTTATAATTATAAGAATGATTTAAAGGATAGTAGTAGAACGTGCTACCTAGTGGGCTACGCTAGGACTGTTGTGCGACGGTATGGTATAATTAGGTTGAGAATCTGATAATTGTTATTGAGATATTAGTTTTGGGAAAGGCTGACTCTGGATCCTCAGTTGACCTAGTGTACTCGGGGCTAGTCTACTACCTTAAGATGGAAAAAATAATACTTGGAGTTTTGATTGAGCCTATTGGGTATTGATTATTATGATCGAGGTTGTGAACTGTTAGGGTTCTACTCCGGTCCTTCAACTAAAATGATTTTATGCTTTTATTATATATATAATAAATGAATTTTTGCATATGTGTGAAATGCCTATATATATTTATATCTATACTAATGCTTGACCATATATGAATTAGATTTCATGTATATATATTATAATAATTCACTTAGTGAGGTTTGACTCCCCTCAATATATTTTTTTCAGGAGATTCTTTGTTGTCAGACCTTGGTAGTAGACCTCTATGCCATACTTATTCAGCCCCGACTAGATTATGTAATTTATTGATATGAACTTTATTTGTACTCTAGGAAACTGCAGTAGTAGTGTATTGTATCAATAAAATGTTATTTTAGATAAGACCTATCTCTGAATATTGTATAAATATTTTTATTTTATTTTATGAAATGACATTTAATTACTTATTTTTTTATCAATTTAAATTTTAATTCTAGCATATTTTATTTATTTATTGCATGCGCATTTTTTTAAGGCTTGCTACAGGTTCCTAATTCGAAAGAATTCCCATTCCCTAGTGCTGATCATGATTCCCTGATTTGGGTCATGACAAAGTTGGTACCAGAGCCTAGGTTATTAGTGTTGTGGACCTAGGTTTTCAGAGTTGTATTTTCTTTAAAACTACTACAGTTAAGGTTTGAGTATGCCTTCGATAATTTTTCTTTGATTTAGTATTTCGTGTAACTGTTAGATTGTCTGATTTATCTGAATCTCTTTGGTTATGTCTTTTTAGAATGAGGAGGCGAGCATGTGGCACTCCACTAGTCATTGAGGTCGAGGATGATGAGTCCTTTCAGGATGAGGTTTTACCTCCTGAGCCGCCAGTAAGGTGCAGAGGCTGAGGTAGAGGTAGACCTCGAGGAGCGGCAAGTTACCGTAGACAGTGATAGCTATAGGATGAGGAACCTATAGAGCTAGAGTATAAGGAAGCTGTTGTACCTCCAATTGCATTGCTATACAACCTGCCTATCAGCAGGGTATGTTTGACTCCTTGGGAAACGCTATTCTATTCCAAAGTTGGTCGTATAACCTTTGATGGGATGTCAGATCTGTTAGACTTTCTGTATGTTATTGAGATGAGGACTCAGATTTCTCACACCGAGTACCAGCGGATCATAATAGTCAAGTTGTCTATAGAGGGACCAACCCTGGATTAGTTCGTCTAGGTGATTCAGTCGTGCATAATGATAATGACTTGGGCATAGTTTAGAGAGAGATTTTTGAGGAGATTTTGTCTAGAGCCATTGAGGACGAGTTACAAACTTTGGTTGGTGAGCATCACCAGAGGTGATAGATCTGTCGAGGATTACACCAGAGAGTTTCTTCGACTTGGCAAATATGCATAGGATTTGATGCGAGACCAATATTTTGCTGTCATGA
This sequence comes from Mallotus nudiflorus, assembly GCA_947683625.1. Classification (NCBI taxonomy): domain Eukaryota; kingdom Viridiplantae; phylum Streptophyta; class Magnoliopsida; order Malpighiales; family Euphorbiaceae; genus Mallotus; species Mallotus nudiflorus. The sequence continues at coordinate 423,160 of CANTUR010000833.1, read as the reverse complement.
CTTACATCACTGGTCTGGGTTCTGAATTTTCTGGGATGCCTTATGTGGGCCTTACTCTGGAGTCGGTGATAGAGTTAGCCAAGGAGATAGAGTTGAGATTTGTCAGGCAAGGAGCTATGCATGATTATTATCAATTGGGAGGTGTTCAGTTAGGAGGATTTTAGAGCACACCATTCCAAACTTTCCAGATTGGTTCTAGTAGTCACCAGAGAGGCTTAGTATAATAGAGTCATAGACAACAGTCAAGATATCATGGTAGTAGGAGGCATGGCTATGGGGGACAGTGTAGGCCTATCAAATTTGGTTATGGTGCTTCAAACAACAATTATGGTCAGAGTTTAGGATACGGCAGCACAAGATCAATAGCTAGTGCCTGTTAGACTTATGGTAGAGTCCATCAGGGACCCTGTTATATGGCACCACTGGCATGTTTTAGATGCAGACAGATGAGACACTTTGCCAGAGCGTGTTCGTATTTTAGTTTTCAGCCACAACAATTTTTGTAGCATTCTGTTGCCAGTGTAACTCTACCTCATTTTCAGTTGCCTCTAGCTCATTATCCGAGTTTGACTTAAATTATTGCCTAACAGGGGCGTGGTAGAGGTACTAAAGGAGGTGCTAGAGGTTTTGGTTAGGCTTTTACCAGTCAGCAGGATGGTCAAGGTCAGGCCAGAGTTTTCCACCTTACTCAACTATATGCTCAAGCATCTAATGCTGTTGTTGCAGGTATTATTTCAGTATGTTACTTGGATGCTTGGGCTTTGTTTGATCTAAGTGCCATACACTCTTTCATGTCCCTTTTTTTTGCTTCGAAGTCGTGTTGGCAAGCTTTAAGGATGGCTTTTCCTTTATCTGTTGCCACTCCTTTAAGTGATTCGTTGGGCACCAACATTGTTCTTTCTAGTTGTCCAGTGTTTGTCGAAGGCAGAGAATTGCCAGCAGAATTGGTGTTGTTAAATGTGATGGAATTCGATATGATTTTGGGTATGGATTGGTTGTCTTAGCACTATGCCATTATGGATTGTCAGAGTAAAGAGGTGATTTTCAGAATTCCAAATGAACAAGAGTTTAAGTTTATGGGTGCACCTCAGAATCTCATCTCTGCTATCACAGCTAGAAAGATATTGAGGAAGGGTTGTCAGGGATATTTAACATTAGTTAGTGATAATTTTATGGAGAAGTTGTCACTCACAGATGTTCCTGTTGCCTGATGTTTTTCCTGAGGAGTTGCTAGGTTTACCACCTCATAAAAAGATTAAGTTATGTATAGATGTGGTTTTAGGCACCACTCCTATTTTGATGCTGCCTATAGAATGGCTCTTGCAGAGTTGAAAGAGTTAAAGGAGCAGTTGTAGGATTTGTTAGATAAGGTTTTCATCAGACCAGTGTTTCTCCTTAGGGTGCACCAGTCCTATTTTTGAGGAAGAAAGATGGTACCTTAAGACTATGCATAGATTACAGAGAGCAGAAGAAGGTGACAATGAAGAACAAGTATCCTCTCCCAAGGATAAATGATTTGTTTGATTAACTTTAGGGTGCACAATTCTTTTCTAAGGTTGACTTGAGGTCGGGTTATCATTAGTTGCGGATCAGCGAGGCCGATGTTCCTAAAATGACATTCCACACTCAATATGGCCACTATGAGTTTTTGGTGATGTCATTTGGGTTGGCTAATGCACCAACTGCTTTTATGGATTTGATAAACAGGGTATTTATACCGTTTATGGATCAATTTATGGTAGTCTTCATTGATGATATTCTGGTATATTCGAAGAGTATGGAGGAGCACGTATATCACTTGAGGACTATACTGCAGACATTAAGAGAAAATCAGCTTTATGCTAATTTCTTAAAGTGTGATTTCTAGTTGAAGTGTGTTGCATTCCTTGGACACATAGTATCTAAAGATGGTATCCAATTTAATCCAAAAAAGATTAAGGTAGTGTTTGAGTGGTCCAGATCGACAACAGTCACAGAGATTCATATTTTTTTGGGTTTAGCTGGGTATTATAGGAGATTTGTGCAGGATTTTTCTAGAATTCTAGCTCTTATGACTCGCTTGACTTAGAAGAATATGAAGTTTGAGTGGTCAGATGCTTGTAAGAATAGTTTCTAGTTACTGAAGGAGAAGTTGACCACAACTCCAGTTTTGGCTTTGCCTAATGGAGTAGATAAATTCACTGTGTATTGTGATGCCTCTAAAGTTGGCTTAGTTTGTGTGTTGATGCAGAATGGTAGGGTGATAGCTTATGCTTTAAGATAATTGAAGAAGCATTAATAGAATTATCCTATCCATAACCTAGAGATGGCTTTAATGATCTTTGCTCTTAAGATTTGGAGACATTATCTGTATGTGGTGACTTATGAGATTTTTACTAATCGTAAAAGCCTTAAGTACATTTTTCAGTAGAGAGATATGAATCTGAGGCAGAGGATATGGTTAGAACTCCTGAAGGACTATGAATGTGAGATTTTTTATCATCCACACAAGGCTAATATGGTAGTAAATGCCTTGAGTAGGAAATCCTCAGGCAGTCTTGCTCACATTAGTGTGGAGAGGAGACCATTGATCCAATAGTTGAACCAGTTAGTGGATCAAGGTATGATAATGAAGATTAGCAAATCTGGTGGATTATTAGCACAGTTCAGAGTTTGATAAGTGCTGAGAGATAGGATTAAAGTAGCTCAGGGCCGAGATCCTATTCTAGCAGAGTTTGCAGAGAATATTCATGTAGGAAAGTTCACTAATTTCACACTCGTTGATGAAGGTGTTTTGTGGATCACTGGTAGGTTATGCATTCCTGATGTGGATAATTTGAGAGAAGAGATCCATGAGGAAGTGCATTCTACAGCCTACAGTGTACATCCATGTGTTACTAAGATGTACCACAATATCAGAGATTTGTATTGGTGGGATGGATTGAAAAAGGATGTACCTAATTTTGTTGCTAAGTGTTTAACATGTCAGCAAGTGAAAGCTGAACATCAGAAGCCTTCTAGGAAGCTTCAGCCACTTCCTATTCTTGAGTGGAAGTGGAAGAGAATTACTATGGATTTTATGTTTGGGTTACCTCGTTCTAAGGATGGATGTAATTCCATCTGGGTGATTGTGGATAGGTTAACCAAGTCTGCTCATTTATTACCTATAAAAGCCATATATTTTATAGCTAAATTGGCGAAGCTGTATGTTAAGCATATTTTATGCCTTCACGGAGTACCTGTGTCCATTGTATTTGATAGAGGTTCAGTGTTTTCCTCTCATTTTTGGCAAAAGTTACAGGAGGCAATGGGCACCAGGATTGATTTTAGTATTGCTTTTCACCCTTAGACAGATGGTCAAACTGAGAGGATGAACCAGACATTTGAAGATATGTTGAGAATGTGTGTATTAGATTTGGGAGGTAGTTGGGATGATCATTTACCACTTGTGGAGTTTGCATATAATAATAGCTACCATAGCAGTATTGAGATGGCACCATATGAGGCATTGTATGGAACAAAGTGTAGATCCCCTCTATGTTAGAGACTGCATTTAGCAGACAAAAGAGCTATGCAGATCTGAGATGTAGAGATGTAGAGTTCCAAGTTGGAGACTATGTGTTTCTGAAGGTGTCTTCGATGAAGTGTACGATGAGATTTGGTAAGAAAGGGAAACTAGCACCAAGATATATTGGACCATTCGAGACTCTGGAGAGAGTGGGCATGGTTGCATATCGATTGGCTTTGCCTTCGAATTTGTCTCAAGTGCATCCAGTGTTCCATATCTCAATGCTGAGGAAGTATATTTCAGACCCTTTCGCATGTGTTGCAGCCTGATAGTTTGGAAGTGAATGAAGACTTGACGTACGAGGAGGAACCAGTCATGATAGTAGACTATTAAGTTCATCAGTTATGTTCAAAGCAGATTCCAATGGTCAAGGTGTTGTGGCAAAGCAACAACGTGGAGGAACACACTTGGGAGACAGAAGCTGAGAAGTGAGCTGCTTATCCTTACCTCTTTCCTTGGTAATTCTTTTTTTTGTTCTTTTCTTTGAATTTGAGGACAAATTCTTATAAGGAGGGAAGATTGTAATGATCCTATATTTTAAATATTATAAAATTATTTTGAGATATGCAGTGTTAATAAAATTTTAAATTTTATTTATATATTATTATTAATTGTGTATATTCTTTATTTAATTTTATTTTAAAAGCTTTATTTCCATAAAATAATTTATTTGGGAGTTATATTACTTAAATATATTAAAAGTTATTATTAATACGATAGTCATTATTATTATTATTATTATTATTATTATTATTATTATTATTATTATTAGCATTATTGTTATTATTATTGTTATTAGGTTTAGTAATATTATTATGTGTTATTGTATTATGTGCATGTGTTGTATATATATATATATATATATATATATATAGAATAAAAAAAAAATATAGATCAAAAGCTAAGATTTTCAGGTCAAAGTCTTTTGTATCCCTTTCTTTTCTTTTCTTTCTTATTATTATTCTTCTTCTTCCTTCTGTTCTTTCCCTGTCACTATGCTGCTGGAGCTATTACCTTTAACCACCCCTCACCTCCATCACTTCCCCATCTTCTCTTCCTTCTCTCGTCACCATCGATGTGCCTCTGTCGCCGGGAGGAGTAGCAGAATGGCAACAACATCGAGAGGCTCCCTTGGACGTCGATGTTGATTCCAGCCACCTCAGTGCCTCATTCTGGTGTTGATTGACTCCTTTTGGACTGATAAGTCCATTTCCAAGCTTCTTTTGAGCTTGAATCCTCCCGTTTGTGAGTTTTAACTAGATTTTAGTTTATGTCCATTTTATATGTTATTTTTTTTAACCTTGTTATTGTTTGATTTATGGATTTTTGATTTAGAAATATTGTTCATGGCAACTTAAGCTTCTCAAAAATAATTTTTGTGTATTTTTTTGAATTAATTTGAAAATTTTGATTGTTTTAATATTAAAATATTGAATTTTTGATAATTATGTTAATTAATTATTTTTAATGGAAATTTGGTTAGATTAGTGTTATTAATTTTAGAATTTATAAAATAATTTTTGGTAATTTTATATAATTTTTGAGAAATTATTAATATTATGCGAATATTGGAATTATGAGTTAATTGTGTATTTTTTTTCGAAATTATAATTAAATAATATGTTTTAAATGATTTTAGAATTTTATAAGGTATTAAAATAATTTTTGTAAATTATTTACTATTTTTAACTAATTAATACTAATTTTTGAAAATTTTATTCAAATAATATGTTATTTACTATTTTGGTGATTGAATGGATTTTTAATTACTTTTATTAGCTATTTAAGGTATTTGAGTATATAAAAGTGAATTTTACTATTATATGTTGAATTATTGAAAAATTGAATTTTTATTAATATTATATTTTTATTTGAGAAATTTATTTAATTGTTGTGAAAATAATTAGTGATTTAATGTTAAAATATATTATATTTTGGTATTTTATGGACATTTATGGAATTTAATAATTTTTAATATATTTAGTATTTTATATTGATTATTGGTGAATTGTGAACCTCGGTTGGGAATTTGTACAGTTCAGGGTCCCAACCTGAGGTGTTGAGCTTTGTGGTATTTAAAAGTGTATTTTCCTTGTAGGATTGGCTCTACTATTAATAGAGAGATATCCATTTTTACAAAGGAGGTTTAGCTAATGTTTAGTAGAATTTTTGTAAAATGTGATATCGGGTCGATCTTGAGTCTTTGTGTTTTGATTGGATTTTAAATTCCTAGATCAAGTCTTTCTTTAGAATTCTTAGATGTATAAGTTAGAATATATTTTGATTTTTATTATTATTTATTATTGTCGAGACTGAGGCCTATCGGACCAGACCTGTTAAGTTAGTCTCGAGGAGCGCAAACTTGTGAGTTATTATTATATATATGCATTGCATATAGAATGCATGAATAAAAATTTTCATTATATGTCTAAACATGATTATTTTATTAAATGACTTAGTATATTTTTGGTATATTTTTAGTATATTTTGATATATATATGCAATATATATGCATATTGTAATTTTCAATATATACCTAGTATATTTCTGGTATATTTATGGTTTATTGGAGTATATTGTGGTATATATATTTGATATATGTTTTGTATGCATTTAGTATATTTTTAGTATACTTTTGGTATTCTTTCAGTATAAAATTGGTATATTCCTCTTTAAATGAACGCTATTATGTTTATATCATTGATTTTATTATTTTTTTATAATTATAAGAATGATTTGAAGGATAGTAATAGAACGTGCTACCTAGTAGGCTATGCTAGGATTGTTGCGCAACAGTACGATAAAATTAGGTTAAGAATCTGATAATTGTTATTAAGATATTAGTTTTGGAAAGGCTGACTGTGGATCCTCGGTTGGCTTAGTGTACTCGGGGCCAGTCATGCCGGTAGTGAGAATGCAAAACCTCGGTTGACCTAGTGTACTCGGGGCCAGTCTACTATCTTAAGTTGGAAAAAAATAATACTTGGAGTTTTGATTAAGCTTATTGGCTATTGATTATTATGATCGAGGTTGCAAACTGTTAGGGTTTTGCTCCGATCCTTTAACTAAAATGATTTTATGCTTTTATTATATATATATATATAATAATAATAATAATAATAATAATAATAATAATAATAATAATAATAATAATAATAATAATAATAATAATAATAATAATTGAATTTTGCATATGTGTGAAATGCCTGTATATGTTTATATCTATACTGAGGCTTGACTGTATATGAATTAGATTACATGTATATGTATTATAATAATTCACTTAGTGAGGTCTGACTCCCCTCAAATTTTTTTTTCAGGAGATTCCTGGTCATAAGACCTTGGTAGTAGACCTCTATGCTGGACTTCTTTAGCCCTGACTAGATTATGTAATTTATTGATCTGAACTTTATCTGTACTCTAGGAAACTACAGTAGTAGTGTATTGTATCAGTAGAATGTTATTTTAGATGAGATCTCTGAATATTGTATGAATATTTTTATTTTATTTTATGAAATGACATTTAATTACTTATTTTTATATCAATTTAAATTTTAATTATGGCATATCTTATTTATTTATTGCATGCGTATTTTTTAAAGGCTTGCTACAGGTTCCAAATTTGAAAGAATTCCTGTTCCCTAGCGCTGGTCATGACTCCCTGGTTTGGGTCATGACAAACATGTGGTATTCATTTCACTTTGATGACATGTTGCAGATGGGAGACGATAGGCTGCTTGACAAGTTCAAGATGCCATAACTATAAAAATTTAACGGGAGAGGAGATCCAAGGATTTATCTTAGCTAGTACACAATAATCATGAGCACTACTAAAGCATAATTAGAAGTGATCAATAGGTTATTTGTACTATCTTTAGAGGGAATGGCCGTAAAATGGTATCACGGGCTGAAAAAATTTGTAAGAACTGATTGGAAAGAATTATGTATTGCTTTTTTAAAATAATATGACTATAACACTAGATTGGAAGTGTCCATTAGAGATCTAGAACTGACAAAGTAGAAACCCAATGAATCCTTCTTTGATTTCCTTACCAGGTTCATGAATAAGGTAGGATTGATGAAGAACAAACTAGCTGAGAAGGATTAGGTTAGGATGATAGTCCATAATGTGTCATCTAATCTGGTCAAAAGATTACAGATGATGAACCCTAAAACATTCATAGACCTGTATAATGATGGTCTATAAGCAGATGAGATTGAGAGTGAGAAGAAGAGAAATGCTAGAAGCACCAGAACCCAAAATTACCTAACTGGGGGCACAAGATAGGGAAGTACCAACTGAGCTGTAGAGGTGCGTGCAGTTCAGCAACCTGGAAGATTCTCCAACTTTAACCAACCACTCTCTAAAGTCCTAAAAAGGTTAATCCAGAAAGGCCTACTTTAACCATTAACCTTTTCCAAACCACTGAACTCATCCTCGGCTATGACCCTAATAGTTACTGCAAATTCCACTAAGTTGTTGGCCATTCCACAACAACTGTATTTGCCTAAAACATAAAATCCAAAACCTTATAGACTTTGAAAAAATCACAAACCCTGAAAAGTCTAATTCCAACTGAAACACCAGAACTAACCCTTTCCCAGATTATCGAAATGTCCTACCACTGGCCACCATGATGATCAACTCAGGAGTTATCGTATAAGAATTGCTAAACTCCTTTGAAAGCCTAAACCCTATAGCTAATGGAGAATCTCTTGATACCTTTAGAGGAGTATAGGATTTATTGGGATAGCCTTCAGGAAAATTTGATTGCAAAGTGTTCTATTCCAAACCACCCTCTATTGATATTCCCATTAAATTAATTGACCCTTTAGGTTGGGGTGATGAGTTTGATGATGAGCCAATGAAGGTGGAGAAAGAACCTGAAACTCCTAAACAGCCACAGAGAGGATATTTGCTAGGACAAAATTTAGGAAAGTTTGATTATAGATTATTCTACTCTAAGCCCACTTCAATTGATATTCAATCAAAGGGATTGCGCCTACAAGATGGGGTGATGAGTTTGGAGATGATAAAAGACCTTTAGCTCCTAAACAGTCTCGAGAGGGAGTTAAAGATCTATTGAATCAGCACTTAGGCAAGCTTAATATGGAAGAGTTGAAGGAGAAAGAAACATGCATGGTGGAAGTATGGAAAGATGGGAAAAGAGATCAAATCATTGGAGTTGTTGACATTTGGTATGACTTAAATAAAGAAAACTCCAGTGGTCTTGATGTGTGGAGTGATGATCCTAAGATGAATCATGTCACTAGGAGTGGAAAGAATTATAAAGCAACTAAAAAGAAAACTGAGGGAGTCATAGAAAGAGAAGAAATGAAAGATACAGAAGTAGAGGAAGAACAAAAAGAAGACATGATTCTAGAATGACTGAAGAAGGCTACGACAAATGTTAGCATTTGGGAATTGCTAATGCATTCAAGTAGTCATAGAAGAGCTCTTGTCAAAGCTTTGTCAAACATGAACACTAAAACAACAGCCACACCAGAGGCTATAGTGGCAAGGTGACAGAAAAGAAACACGGGTTGATAACGTTCTTAGATGATGACCTGCCTTTGGAAGGGAGAAACCATAATAAGACATTTTTTATCCCAACTGAGGTGAGGGAAAAGAGAACCAATTTTGCTATGGTTGATGATGGATCTGCTATTAACGTGTGTCCCTTGAAAATCTTGCCTAATTTAGGTTTGAAGGCTGATGACCTAATAAATTCAAACCTCATAATCAAAGCCTATGATGACAACAGTAGGAATATGGAGGGGGCATTCAAAGCTCTAATTAAAATAGGACTTGTGGAGTTAACTATTGAGTTCACTATGCTGGATATTCCTATTACTTATGCCCTGCTATTGGGAAGGCTATGGTTCCATGCTTTGGGAGGGGTACCCTTAACTATGCACCAAAAGATAAAATTCCCTTATAAAGGAGAGGTTGTGACTATAGAAGCTGGGACTAATGCTACTGTGGCCACTATATTAGACAAACAGAAGCAAATATGTACACCCCCTAGTTTCCAGATTGCTGGGATATTTAATGGAACTAAAATGGACCCAAGAGTAGCAAAAATGATGAAAAGTATGAATTACCAGCTTGGACAAGGGTTGAGGAAGAATGAGCAAAGGATCTCTAGTCTTCCAAAGTTCAAAATCTAAGGCAACACAACTAGTTTGGGTTATGTTGAAGAAATAAAGCTGAGAAGAAGAAGAGGTTTAATGCCAAACAAAGGAAGCTCTCAAAGAAAATTGGGCCGATAAGTGAGAATTTCATCAGGCCAGGGGAAGGCAAATACTATTTGGGAGCTAAGAAATCGGTTAATGTTCATGTTTGAGATCTTTAAGGAGCAGATTATGGAGAACCTGGTGAAAGACAACAAAGAGGAAGTGATGAAGCTGGCAGTTGAGAGGATGGGCGATGCTATTTTTGAGGAGCTGCTGTGTCTGCCATCTAAAAAGGAGCCACCCCAGGATTTAGCTACTGCCATTAATGATAGCTTTATTGATGTTTTCTATGAGGAAACTGATGTAATAATGTTTGGTTTGTTTGAGGATGAAAACTCTATTTTTTCCATGGTTAATGATATGAATGCTAGTTTTGCTTACTTATGTGATGTGCATTCTAATAGTTATGTGCATTATAATTTTAATTGTTCATGCATGTTTGACATTAATTCAATTCAATTAGATTCATTTAACATGGGCACAAATGATAATCCTAAGAGCATTTATATATCACATGAGGTAACTTTTGAAGAGGACAAATTGTAAGGGAATATTAACAAAAAGAAAGATAGTATTTTCTTGGACCTATGAAGACATGCCATCTTTAAATAGTGACATTGCAGAGCATCACATTCCAACTCATATGGTAATTAAACTTGTCAAACAAAAACTACATAGGCTAAGACCAGAGTGGACTGAAAAGATAAAAGAGGAAATTGCTAAACAAATCTAGGCTAACTTTCTAGAAGTTATAGATTATCCTTAATGGTTAGCAAATATAGTATTGGTACCCAATAAAGATGGTAAGGTACGTATGTGTATAGATTTTAGGGTTTTAAATAAAGCATGTCCGAAAGATGATTTTCCTTAACCCTACATTGATGTAATAGGAGATAATGCAGCATCTAGTGCAATGTATTCCTTCACGGATGGGTTCTCAAGATATAATAAGATAATGATGGTAGTTATGGATAAGATTAAGATAGCTTTCATCATGAAATAAGGGACATATTGCTACAAGGTTATGATTTTCAGGTTGAAGAATGCAGGTGCAACATATTAAAGGGCAGCCACCACTCTTTTCCATGACATGATGCATAAGGAGGTCGAGGTGTATATGGACGATATGATGGTTAAGTCAGAAATAAGAGAGGGACACTTTGAAGCTCTGGATAAGTTTTTGGCTTGAATTGAGAAGTACAATATGAGGCTCAACCCGAAGAAATGCATTTTTTGGGTTACTTCAAGAAAATTGCTAGGGCATATAGTTAGTAGTAGAGCAATTGAAATAGATCCAGATAAAGTAAAAGCTATTCAGGAAGTGCCAACATCAAAGATAGAGAAAGAAATGAGAGGATTCATTGGCAGGTTATAATATATTAGTAGATTTATTACAAAACTTACTAATATTTGTGACCCTATCTTTAAACTCCTGAGGAAAAACCAACTTGTGAAGTGGAGTGATGATTGTCAGAAGGCCTTTGACATGATTAAAGAATATCTCACCAATCCATATGTATTGAAGTCACCTAGACAAGGTAAGCCATTAATGATGTACTTGGCCTTAGAGGACAATGCAATAGGGGCAATGCTAGCATAAGAAGGACTAGAGGGGATAAAGCATGCAGTGTATTATCTCAGCAAGAAGTTACTACCATATGAGGAAAAGTATGACTTGGTTGAGAAGACATGTTTAATCATGATCTAGGCTATAAGAAAATTGAGGCACTACTTTTAGTCCTATAGGGTTCAAGCTATTTCAAAGATAGATCCCTTAAGGTACTTATTTCAGGCGTCTGCTTTAACTAGAAGAATATCTCAATGGTTAGTACTTCTGATTGAGTTTGATGTATAATACATCATTATAAAAGTCATCAAGGGAAGGGCAATAGCAAAATTCCTAGCTCAGAGTGTAGTAGAGGGTGATGAATAGTGGAAATTAGAGTTTCTAGATGAGAAGGAGTGGAAGCTTTACTTTGATGGGGGCTGTAAACAACAAAGAATCTAGATTAGGACTAATTCTTATTATGCCAAAAGGAGAGATTGTACCAATGGCCAAGAAATTAGACTTCAATGTAACAAATAATATGGTTGAGTATCAGGCATGCATCTACAGAATTGAAGCAGCTTTAGTAGTTAGGGCAAAGGAATTGCTAGTTTATGGGGATTCAATGTTAGTAGTTAGCCAAGCTAATGAGGAATGGGAAGTGAAAGAGGAAAAGCTGAAACCATATATATGCTATTTGAAAGCTTTAATAAAGAACTTCAATAAATGTCTCTTTATCCATTTGTCAAGAGACGACAATCAGATGGCAGATGCATTAGCAACACTCTCTTTGATGTAGGATAGTGTGACAGGATCAACTATGAAACCTTTGGTAATTATGAAATCAAGAGCTCCATGTTATGGAGGAGAGTAGATTATAAGTGTTCAAATAGGGCCTAAGGAGAAGCCATGGTTTTATGATATTTAAAGGTTTATCGAAGAAAGAATGTATCCTAATAAAGCGACCTCAAAAGAAAGATATGCTCTTCGTGTTCTTGCATGTAACTTTGCAAGTCATGATGGAGTATATATAAAAGAATGCTAAATGGAATGCAACTCAGATGTCTTAAGAAAGATGAAGCTGAAGAAGTAATTAAAGAAATTAATGCAGGAGCTTGTGGTTCTCATATAAATGGGATGATCTTAGCAAAAAAGGTAATCAGGCAAGAGTATTATTGGATAAGTATGGAAAAGGATTGCATCAGAAAAGTGAGATAGTGTCATTAGTGCCAGATTTATGGAAATCTTAACCATCTACCTCCTACGGTGCTAAATAGCTTATTGTCACCTTGGCCCTTTGCAGCCTGGGGAATTGACATTATAGGAGAATAAGGCCGACAATGTCAAATGGATATAAGTACATAGTTGTGGCAATAGATTACTTCTCTAGATGGGTAGAGGTTGAATCCTTCAATGCTATAAAAGCAAAATAAATGGCGTGGTTCATCGAGAAAAGTCTTATTTGCAGGTATGGGGTTCCACATCACATTGTGACAGATAATGGTGTCCATTTTTAGGCTAAAACAACGGAATTATTGTAGAAGTATAGGATTAAGCATTGTAAGTCTTCACAGTATCATCCTTAGGCTAATGGAGCAGTAGAAGCATCTAACAAAAATGTCAAGAAAATCCTCTCTAAAATGGTCAAGACTTAAAAAGATTGGTATGAGTTTCTTCCTTTCACTTTATGGGGATATATGACTACAGCTAGAACAACCATAGGCCAAACTCCATTCTCTTTAGTATATGGTTGTGAAGCAGTCTTACCAATAGAAACAGAGATCAAATCCTTAAGAGTAATTATGGCAGCTAGAACACTCGAGAATAAATGGGCACAAAAGAGATATGATCACCTTGCATCTCTAGATGAGAAAAGGATGAATGCTTTGTTTCACACTCAGATATATTAAAGTAGGATAGCAAGATCATTCAATAAGAAAGTTAAGTCTAGAAAGATAAAAGTTGGGGACATGGTATTAAAACAGTCCAGGGTAGTGGTGTTTGATCTGAGAGAAAAGTTCAGACCAAACTGGGAAGGACTGTATTTAGTCAAATCGGTTATACCTAAAGGAGCTACAAAGATATCAGACCTAGAAGGGATTGAATTCATGGAGCCTGTTAACCTAGATTACCTAAAAAGATACTACCTGTAAGAATAAGAGAAAAGTAGTAAAAAGAAAATAAATTCTATTGATTAGAAAACCCGTAAAGGGCTGGTAGGTAAAAATTAGGGAATAAAAATAAAAGAAATGGTTGCACTGGCTAGAAAACCTGCAAAGGGCAAGTTAGGCAAAAATTAGGGTAAATGAATGAGAGAGAAAAATATTCAGCTAGAAAATTTGAAAGGACTAGTTGATAATAAGAATTATGTAATGTGATGTAATAAATGTACTCATTTTAGACCTAATTAATGAATCCTATTGTAATTGAATTTTTGTTTTAGCATTGCATGTTCTATCTTATTTGTAATGGATAGGTATTAGAAAGGAGTATAGAACATGAAAGCTTAAAAAATCAGCTCTATGAGACAATTTCCTAGTGATGTCTGTGTTTCTTCTCTTGTGACTCTTCATGCAAATATTGAAATCCTAGTGGCTCTGTAGCTTGATTATAAAAAACAATAAGCAAGCTCAACTTCTCTTATAACCAAATCTGGAAAATACAAAAATAAATAAAACAAAATGAAAGCCCGCTAAGTTGAAAACCCGAGAAGGTGGCTTAGGCAAAAGTTAGGGCAAGCCTACTAAGTTGAAAACATGAAAGGGCGGCTTAGGCAAAAGTTAAGGCAAGCTTGCTAAGTCAAAAACCCGAGAGGGCGGCCTAGGTAAAAGTTAAGATAAAAAAAACCTTTACTCTACTTAAGTCCATGTATCCAAGTCTGAGATCAGTTCAATATAGTGCATACAAATAGTACAGGATTCAGAACACAATAGTACAATAGAAGCAGTCTGATACAAATAGAAGTCAGAAACAAAATTAGCCTAAATCAGTCATCCTAAGCTCCAGAATCCAGCTATGGGCTCCATCCTCTGGTAGGATCATCTTGATGAAAGGTGTCCAGAGGTCTGACAGATAAAGTCCTAGCACTATAAGGATCAATGCCTAAATCTGCAAGCTGTCAACAAAGCAGCTCGATCTCGCATTCTAGATCACTAGAGTAGCTCTCTACATATAAGAAATAACTTGTCATATGCATTTCATACATAACATGCATACATTTGCACTTCTAGTGTATATACTTACCCTCCAATTGTCTGTGACTTGCATAGTGAATAACCTCTGAGATGAGGCGAGTCCATGCAAGTACTTTGCCTATGTTTGAGGAACCTATTTTGTAAATTTACTAAAATTAGTGTCAAGTGTATAGATCATGCAAGGAATAAGTCAGAAAGACTCACATGAGAAGCATCTACTGGACAAAGGATAAGGAAGAAAAACACAAAATAGTTCAAAAGCTATTTTGATACTCATAAGTTGATATGTTTATGCTCAATTTCCATGAGTTTTTTTTAAGCAAATTCTCCCTGAACTTAAGTATGGAATCAATTTCTTTGCTTGGAATAGCAAGTCTAGAAAAAATAAATCCAACATGTGGAATTAGCACTAGCACCAACAAGTTAATCAAGGTCATCAAGTGATAAAAGGCAGTTGATCAGAGTCATAGTCGATCAACAAAAAATCTCAAAATCCTAGTTAGCATGAAATTCCAATGTGATGTCCGCATTTTGCATACACTGCACTTCATCTCAATTATATGCTACACAATAGTTATAACACAATTTTCATATTCACTTTGTTATATGCTATATAGTAGTTATAATATAATTTTTAGATCCACTTTGTTATATGCTACACAGTAGTTATAACAATCACAACTTGTTAGACACTACACAGTAGTTATAACACATTACCAAATCACTTTTTGCTAGACATTCCATAGGAATTATAGCACATTTCAAATATTTTGCTAGACGCTCCACAGGACCTATAACACCATTATCACTATTTGCTAGACGCTTTATAGGATCTATAGCATATTTGTCTTCAGTTAGACACTACACAGTAGTTATAGTATATTTTCACTAGATGTCCCACAGGGAATATAGTGAAAATCACAATCACTAGACGTCACATAAGGAATATAGTGAAAATCACAATCACTAGATGTCCTACAGGGAATATAGTGAAAATCACAATCACTAGACGTCCCAGAGGGATTATAGTGAAAATCACAATTACTAAATGTCCCATAGGGAATATAGTGAAAATTACAATCATTAGATGTCCCACATGGAATATAGTGAAAATCACGATCATTAGACGTCCCATAGGGAATATAGTGAAAATCATAATTGCTAAACATCCCACAAGGAATATAGTGTCACATGCTAAACGTCCTATATGGAATATAGCAAAATGAACTGAATGTAGTCTTATTTTTTTTTATAAATAAAGGGATTTTCTTTTCACAAGAGAGGGTCCTAGGGTTTTATTTTTTTTTCTTTACCTTTCTAATTCTTAGTCGTGAGCCAAAAAATGTAGTCTTTTCTCTCTTATTTTTTTCCTGTAATTTTATTTAGTTCTTTGCCAAAAATCAAATCAAATAAACTAAAACCACAGATAAACACAATAAAAGCCAAAGGCTTTCATCAACGATGATTATCTATCCGAGGGAAATTAATATTGCATCTCATTCTCAAATCTTCTTCTCCTTCTTCTTTTATTTTAATTTTGATTTCATATTTAATTTTGTTTATTATTATTATTTTTAATCATTCACTAACTATTTTTTATTCTCTTGATGGATTGGGTGACATGGACACAGTGGAGA
The DNA here is from genome assembly GCA_947683625.1 of Mallotus nudiflorus. Classification (NCBI taxonomy): domain Eukaryota; kingdom Viridiplantae; phylum Streptophyta; class Magnoliopsida; order Malpighiales; family Euphorbiaceae; genus Mallotus; species Mallotus nudiflorus. The sequence continues at coordinate 406,999 of CANTUR010000833.1, read as the reverse complement.
ACAAAATCAATGGATAACCCATAAAGGTCCATAGAATGCCATGGATATGCTCATATATCATTTGAACATAGACTAGGGTTTTAATTTAATTTAATTTATTTTTATTATTTCTATATTTTTTTTATTGGTTTATATTTTTATTATGGGCATGTATTTATTATTTATTTATTTTTATAGTAGGTTGTAATAGCCCAAATAGTGGAAAATAGTGAATATTCTTTAATTTTCTGCACCATTAAAATTAATTAGTAAATTAGGTTAATTTGGTAAATCCTAATTAAAATAAATGGAGGCATTAGATTAATTTAGGTTGCATATTAATTAAAATTAGGGTTTTTCTAGAAGAAATAATTCAATTGATTGTTTGATCTTTTTATTTGATTGTTTATATATATATATATATATATATATGTATATATATTTATATTTTTGGGCTTGTTTGTTTGTTTTTGTATGTTTTGGGCCCAAGCCCATTTAATTAATAGGCTTTTTAAAATTGGATTAAAGTTTAATTAATTTTAAAATTGATTTAGGCCCATTTGGTAATTTAGATTTAGACCCATTTTTAGTTTAATTAAAATTTAACTTAGACTTTAGCTCAGCCCATTAATTCCATTTCTTTTAAAACAAATAGACTTAGACCCATTTTTTCATTTAAATTAAAATCAGGTTAGAATTAGGCCCACTAATTTATTCATTTCTTTAAAATTTGTAGACTATAGACCCATTTTTAGTTAAAATTAAAAAAATAGACTTAAGCTCATTTATTAACATGTAGGTCCACCTGTAATCCATTTCACTTGAAAATAAAAATGTAGAATTAGCTAACTTTAAAATAAAATAAACATAGTTTAGACCTAGGGACGATGTGCTTCATATGCATTTTATGACTAGTTTGCTTTAGGGATAGATGGGTGTTTAATTAGGGTTTAATATAATTATGTCTAAATAGAGAATAAGATAGTAATTCATAAAGTAATTCTAAATGAACACGAGACTGAAAATAAGTTAGTATTCTATTTCCAAAATCTCCTGATTATGGTCCTAACTTTCTTTTAGAGAATCGAGTACCACTAATCGAATTGTCCCAGTTATTACCCTGGGTGGTGACTCCTCATCTCCATGCTATGACTTTATGGCATAGTAGTGTGTTCTCTAAGGTCCTGAGCCTAAACAGTGTTAGGGTTGCTAAAATCTTGGATGTGCGCTAAACCCCATCGTGTACAAACTTCTATCACTAAAGTTAAAAAACTCACTATCAAGTTTGATATGTATGAGAAACTCCCTAATCATAATATAAGACAACAATTAAGGAAAATTTCCAATATGATCACTGATGAACAACATGTTCAAGTTGTTATTGAATCACTTCCTCATAATTGGGATGTTGACCATTTGTATGATAAAGGTCTAATCTTATCTATTTTGACTTTAACAATTCAATTTTGAGTTACTAATGTGTGTATAAGTTAGGTTCATAGTGACGCTTATTTAAAAATGAAAAATTCAAGTTCCTCAAGGTAGTAAGGATGCTCACGAATGGAGTCACGACCATGAGCATCCTCATAATCTAACTCTTTTAAATACATACATGTAGAGATCGAGACGAAGAACCTCATGGTATTAGTCATGACCATGAGCTACAGATAAAGAGGTTGTTAATAATCATGAGCAAGAGACCCCAATCATGAGATAAATAAATAAATTGAAAAAAAATTCAAGTAGTGACTGTAGATGGTGAGGTTTAGCGCACGCCCAAGAGTTTAGCAACTGCGACACTGTTTTAGTTTAGGATTCTAGGAAACAAACTACCTCTATCACATAAATAGGACATGGAGATGAGGAGTCATCACCCAGGTAATAACTGGGACAAATCATTTAGTGGTGGTAACTTGATTCTCTAAAAGAGAGTTAGCACTACATCGAGACGATTCTGGGTACGGAATACTAACTTCTTTTAGTCTTATGTTCTTTTAGAATTAACTTATTAATTATTTTCTTATTCTCTATTTACATGCAATTCATATTAAATCCTTATTTACAATAAACTCCAAGGCAACTAATCTTATGAAAAATATACAAATGATGCATTCATTCAGAGCAAATAATCCTTAAGTTAGTCTAATCTACAACATTTTAATTAAGTGGGCTAAATCTAATTTTTTTTTAATTTACAAATGAGCCTAAAAGAATTAATGGGCCTAATTCCTATCTAATTTTTATTTAAATGAATAAAAGTCTACAAATTATGAAAACTTTAAATTAATGGGCCTAATTTCTATATTTTTAATTCTAAAATGATCATAAGTCTAAAAGTTATGAGAAAGGGCTTAAGTTGATGGACTATATCTAATTAATTTTAATTAATCTAAGTGGGCCATGTCTAAATTAGATATGTGGGCCTAAGTTATTTTTATCATAAATCTAATTATTTATGGATCTAAATTTTATTTTAATTAATTAATCCTAAACCTATCAAATTAATTGGGTCTATTAAATTGGACTTAAAATTAAATAAACCTAATTACTAATGAAATGGACGTAATAAATCATTTAAACCTAATATTAACTAAATACAAAAATGGGCTAAAATAACAAAGCAAGCAAAAAAAAAAAAAAAAAAAAAAAAACTCAAACGTAAACAAATAAATAAGACGCCAAACGGGCCTAAAATAAATAAATAAATAAATAAATTATTAACAAGCAACCATAATTCTATTCATTTAAATTTAATTCAATTTTAATTAAAAATCCTAATTATCTCTACAGTTATTGATTGTAATTAATTACCTAACTGAAACTCTAATTTTACTAGCTAATTAATTAAAATAAAACACTTAATACATACGATTTCATTATTCCCACTAATGGGGCTATTACAATGATCTACCTAATAAATAATTAAAATTAATTACAACCCCAAAATAAAAAAATACAGATAATTAAAATAACATAGAAGTAAAATAATATAAGAAAACTACATAAACAACCAGTCTTGATTCCATGACTTATATCAGGAAGCCTCCATGAGTTTTATTCTCCATAGTGGATTCATGTCACACCATCTATCATGAAAATAAAAATAAAAAAATAAAAAATTATTAGTGAATGGTTTAAAATAATAAACAAATAAAATAAAATAAAATAAACAAATAAAATAAAATCAAAATAAAAGAGAAAGGAGATGAAGACAATAATGGGATGCAGTATTAATTTTTCTCAAAAGGATGATCACCGTTAATAGAAGAGTTTGTGGTTTTGTTTTCTATGATTTTTGGTTTATTTAGATTTGATTCATGGTCAGGAATGAAATAAAAACAATGTCAAAAAATAAGAACAAAAGTACGTAGAGAGTATTTTTGGCTGATGGCTAAAATAAAAAAAAAGGCTAGAGAAGAGAATTCAAAGCTAGGAGACCTTCCTTTGTGAAAAGCAAAATCATGTATTTATAAAAAAACACATCCTATAACCCTAAATTGGGTACATGATAAAAATAATTTATTTAATTATTTATCTAAAAAAATATATTTATCAATACATTTATCAAATGACAAAAAATAATAACCAATAACAAATAAAATAAATAAATAAAATAATTAAAAAAAAAATTGGAGGCGCATTTTTCCAATTGGAATTTTATGTAATTTGATTGGAATTATATAATTCTCATTGGAATTGCATAATTCCAATGAGAATTATATAATTATGACCAAAAGCAATTTGAAAAAAAAAAAGAAATAATGGCCATTTTTGGCCACTTTGGGCCAATAAGCTATTTCTATTTTTTGTTTTTAATTTTTTTGTCTTTTATCCTTTTTTTGAATTTTCTTTTTTTTTTTTTAAAAATTCATGATTTTATTTATTATATTGTTTTAAAATTTTATTTTTATTTATTATTTTTTTGAAAATTTATTTTTTATTAAAATTACAATTTAGTCTAAAACCAATAAATCAGATTCAATACATCTAATTTTACAGTCAATTTTTATCATTGGGTCCTTTGTTGCATCCAAACTCAAATTATCTAAAAATTGGGTGCTTATAGTTGCCCCCACTTTGTCGTTGTTTGCTTGACAAATTGTAACAAAGCTAATAAACTCTCAATTTCAAATTAAAGGGTAAGGGTACTTACCTCAATATATATTGCAGACTCTAGATCGATGATATGTAATGCTAAAGCTGTTGTGTAGCGTCTAACGGGGTGTGCCATAGGTCTTGTGGATCATCTAGCTAATTGAAAATAGAAATGCTATAAGTCCTATGGAGTGTCTAGCAAATTTTCATTTCAAATGTGCTATAGGTCTTATAGAGCATCTATCAAATTGTGATTTTAAAATGTTCTAAAGGTCTTATGGAGCATCTAGAAAATTATGATTTTAAATTGTGCTATACTTCCTATGGAGCATCTAGCAAATTGTATTTGAAAATGTGATATAGGTCTTATAGAGTGTCTAGTAAATTATGATTTTAAAATGTGTTATAGGTCCTATGAAGCATCTAGAAGATTGTGTATGAAAGTGTTATAGGTCCTATGGAGCGTGTAGCAAAAAAGTGTATGAATGTGCTATAGGTCCTATAGAGCATCTATAAAAAAAGTGTATGAAATTGCTATAGGTCCTATGGAGCATCTAATAAGAAAGCGTATGAAAGTGCTATAGGTTATATGGAGCGTTTAGAAAGAAAGTGTATAAAAGTGCTAGAGGTCCGATGGAGTGTCTAGTAAAAAAGTGTATGAAAGTGCTATAGGTCCTATGGAGCGTCTAACAAGAAAGTGTATGAAAGTGCTAAAGGTCCTATGGAGCATCTAGTAAAAAAAGTGTTCTCAATGCTTTATAATTGTTATGCAATGCATGTAAATGCAGAAATCCAAAATTGAATTTCCATGAATGTTGTGCTAACTAATTTTGAACTTTTTTGCTTAGTGTCTCTAAATTTATGCTGACTGACAACTCAATGATTTTATGATATTATTAAATTGTGTATGTACTAATGTTATTTCTTTGAAATGATTAGGAATTAATTCCTAATTTATTAATAATTTAATGCTCAAGGACTAAAGAAAGTTGAGGACTTACCTATAACTAAACTTTAGAGGACTAAAGTGGATTTTTACACTTTGATATATATACCTGTCATTTTCATTTCTTCTTTACAATTAGCATTCCCCTTTTTCTTCCCTTTTTTATTTTATTTTATTTTATTCCTTTTTTCTTTTTCTTCCATTATTTGATCATTAGAAGCTTGATTTCCAATCTGTTGGATCCTATGATTGACTCGTTACGAAACTTGAATTTAGGTACTTTTACTGCATTGAATTTTCTTATCAGGGCTCCATGTTTTCCATCGAATGATTTAGGACTTCATAAAGGTTGTGAAGTTATTCCTTTAACCAGTTTGGATGTAGGCAATGAGGTATGCTTTACATTCTTTGTGTTTATATTATAATAGGCAAGTTGACTGTCTCTCCTATGAGCTTTTCTACAATCTTTAAGATTGCCTTTAGGGGTATATTTGTCCTTTTCGATATTAGTTACTATTTCCTTCATGAGGATGCTAGGAGTAGATATGTTGCCGATTTGATAAGCTTCATTCCTTTATGGAAGAATCCAGTTGCTTTTCTTTGTCAAATTAATCAGAAGGTGAGGTGTTTTCTCTTAATCTTACTATGCACTACTCTTTTTTGCGAGACTGGTCACGAGGTTAGTATGGAACTTTTTGGTCCCTTTGATGATTGGGATCAGGTTCCTTCCTTCAATTGGGGTTCTTCAGCCCTTGTATATCTTTATTACAAACTTCACTTGGTTTGCTGAGGTGTTACTATAATGTCTAGCTTCTAGCACGTCTTGCATGAATGTATCCTTTGCTTTATCTTCGAAGATTCACTTTTGTATTTTTACTAACTTTACCATTCTTCCTTCAGATGTGAGGTATAGAGATTGGCCTAATTCATGGCTTCAGTGTCATTAGCTTTGATAAGAGATTTCCTTTGATGACCATATGGTTCATCTCATTTATCTAGCAGCAGATATGGACTTCATACTTATCGAGAACAAATGAACTCTTTAAAGTGGAACTTGGTAAGAACAAGTAAGGAATCATTAGTATATTTTTATAGTCAACTAAAGACTTATTTAAATCTTTTTATTGCAAATCAAAGCTGATTAGCTTGGCACTACTGTGCACATTTAGCAGTATCCTTTTATGGATGATGCTACGAGGCTTAAGACATTGAGAGTTATACTTCCTGGATATGGATGTAAGATGTGGTACTTAGGTGAGTGTGTGTATTGCTAGTATACTAGACCTTATAATCACCACATTCCATACCCTATAGTAGTCTTGATATTCTAGAGTTCTTATTTAACTGGTCAGGAGTTGAGAGAGGCTCTCTAGGGATTTGATGCTTTATCTTTGCTTGAGTGCTCTTATGGCTATTTGAGGTACATTTAAGAGCATCTCTTAGAGCATATTCCCTTTGATCCATCTGAGGTACGCTTATCATCACTCTTTCATTTGTTATTGCCTATGTTGTTGACCATCTTTTGCTTTCACATTTTGTGGGAGTAGGTTCTCCTCTTGTTAAGGCTCTAGGTGATATTCTAGATGAGGCTATGGAGATGGATATTGAGTCTGAGCTTCGTATCCAGCCTCCTGAGGTTACTTGTGATGAGGCTTCTATGAGTATTGCTGTTGGTGACATTTCTTTATTGGATTGTTCTATAATTTATTAGGCTCCTCCCTTTTAGAGTCCCAGTGAGCATCAAGTTCATATTGATAGTTTTGCTCCTTTTACTTTCACTTCTTCAAATCCTTCATATATAGGTATTATGGACCATTTACCTTTATGAGCTGTAGCACTAATTGTTAATGTTAGTAAAATTTTACATTTTAGGTCACTTAGACACAAGCTGAATACTTGTATGGCCTTACCTTATCTCATAGACTATTTACTATGCAAGTTATAAAAAACTAGTGAGTAAGTGTTTTACAATAAGTATATGCAAATGCATGCATGATGTGTATGATATGCATGATTCTAACTATTCTTCTATAGGGATGAGTTATGTGCATAACTTAAATCGTGAAAATGAGGCACTTCGCTAGCAGCTTATAGATTTGAGCATTGTATGCTTCAATATTGATACTCCAGGTACTAGTGCTCCTTATACAACTCCTCAGATAGATGACCAGGTTAGCGGGTGGAGTCTATGGCTTGACACTAAAGCTCTTTGATTGATTGATACACTGCTGAACTTTTCCTTTTGCTATTGCTTTTACTACATGATAATCGATGCATCTGTATTCTTATAGTGTACTTCTTTCTACCCCTAGAATTCTTGTACTAACTTTTATATTTCAATGTTTTATCTTCAGTCTTTAAATGCAGATTTATTGTTTTACCCCGAATCTTTGTAGATTTTATTTTGCCTCTAGAGTTACATTTTGCCCATAGTTCTTGATAATATTTCTCTATAGATATGGTGACATTAAGATCATCACTATTCTTATAGAATAGAGTTAAAGTCATGCCTCTTATTTTGACTAAATTCATCAATGCTTTTCTAGCATTTTCCTTTTTCTTCATATGTGCAACCAAAATCTATCATTTATTCTTTCTTATTTTTTTATCCATTTATTTTTGCCTAAGCTACCCTTCAGGTTTTCAACTTAGCAGGCTTGCCTTAACTTTTGTCTAAATTGCCTTTATAAGTTTTCAACTTAGCGTGCTTGCCCTAATTTTTTCCTATGTTGACATTGCGGGTTTTTAACTTAGCAGGCTTGAATTTTTTTCTTTATTTTCTCTTTTCTTTCTAGATTTAGTTGCAGAAAAAATTCAATTGGCTCACTACTCTTGTTGATCCTTTAACTTACCAACCTCATCAGTTGCAATCCTGTACATTAAAGATGTAGAGGCAAATCCATAAGAGCTGAAAGAAATTTAGGCTACCAAGCCACTTAGATTCTCAAGATATAATAAGACACTAGACTTATAAGCATAATCATGAAGGATGATGCGAAGAGAAAATGCAACTAGAATAATGATCTTATAGCTATGATTTTTGTACCTCTCATTATGTTTTGTCTTTCCAGTTGAAAACTTATACAGTATGATAAAGACATCTTTGTAATGTTTGAACAAAATTTCAAATTCAACTTTATTCATTCAATATGGCTAAAATGAGTATATTACATCATATGATACAACCCATGTTATCAGCTAAACCTTTTAGATTGTATAACTAAATATTTTTCTCACTTTCATTTCCTTAATTTTTGCCTGACTAGCCCTTTATGGGTTTTCTAATCACCAGGATCCTCTTTTTTTTTTCCCTAATTTTTACCTACTAGCCCTTTGTAGGTTTTCTGAATAGCGAGAATGTCCTATTTTTTACATGACCAAACTTTTCAGGTATTTTAGCCAGAGGACTTTTATTTCCTTATTTTTCACTTTTACTTTTTCAATCATTTTTTCAAGGATAGTATTTCTTGAAACGATATAAATTGATGCACTTTGTGAACTCATTCCTTTTGCAGTACCCTTAGGAAAAATTTGTCAAACCAAATAGGAGCTTTTCCAGTTTAGCCTGAATTTTCCTCTTGGATATAACACCATAGCCTTTACTTATTTTAAAACTAGATCTCTAACCTTCATCTTTCTAGGCTTGACTTTTTTTGTCAAATGCCCTAACTGTCCTTCATCAATACACTTTAGTGAGGAATGAAGCATCCCTTATTTTTATAGATTCTATTTTAAATTCTATAGGTAGTGCCATAACTTCACCTCCATAAGTAAGTGAAAATGGTATCTCATCTATTGAAGTTCGCACTATAGTCCAATATCTCCAAAAAGAAAATGGAAGATACTTAAGCTAATCTTCAAAAGGATTTTTATGACATTCCCGTTAGTTGCTTCAATTGGTCTACTTGCTTGTTTGAGGTTAGTATGATGAAGACTTGTGATGTTCAATCCTATATTTCTGTAATAACAATGTTTTCTTTGCTTGGAATTATAAATAAGATTTTTCTTTATAAACCTGGGCATTTATTGTAATAATGGGAAGCAAATATAAAAGGAGAGAAGAGAAAATAATAATTGGGTGAAAAATAAGTGTGCATGGGTTGATAAGGAGGAAGATTGATTAAGCTAGATATTGGTTGTTTATTAATATATATAAATGGGTTGATGTTGATATAAGTTTTTTTGGGTCGAAGTTGGTGTATGGTTGTTTTAAGGTTATTTTATAGTTTTTTTGAATGTTTAGTTGATGGTGGTTATTTGTAGTTGTTTTATGGTTATTTGGTTGCTTTGGTTGTTTAGGGTGTCAAGGCGTATAGTGATTGTTTGGTTGCTTTGGTTGTTTATGGTGTCAAGGAGTATATAGTTACTAAGTTGTTTTGTGGTTATTGGTTTAAAGAGGATAATTAATGTTGTTTTAAGTTGCCAATAGTATTTGTTGCTGAAGTGGATTTATATTATTTTTGGTTGCTAATAAAAGAAAAAAAGGGTAGATTTATCAGGGTTGCAACAAGAAGGAAGAGCTGTGACTTGGCAACTATCTATTTTAGTCCCTAAATTCTGTCTCTTCTCTATTAATCACTAAAATGAGCTCTGATTGACTTGAAATTTTAACAACAGATATTTCTCAATGTCCTCTATGTATTAGTGTTGTCTCTTTAAGCTGATTAAGTGCAGAAAATTCAATTTTTATTTTGAAAATTCTATATAAAGTTGTTGAAGTTAGAACATGCACCTTGTTGCCGATTAGTGAAAGCTACCACTAGGAGCTTGTTTACCATCATCGTAAGAGGCTTTGCATCTGGTCTCCATCTCTGGAATATTTTGTAAATTTTTCTGTAAAATACCTTTTAAATTTTGATCTCTTTATTTGGTGTATATTTTGGTGTGTTTAAGGCTGTAGATGTGTTATATTAATTGTTATGAACACATTAGCATATTTGGTTTGATCAGGTGTTATGTTTCTGGTGAGAAATCCGGTGAGTTCCACTCGAATTCAAGCGATAAATAGCAACCAACCTAGAAAATTTTGAAATTATTTTTAATCAATAGTATAATTTGTTATGATTAATTTCCATAGTTGGACTTATGTCCAATTCCTTACGGATTATGAGATAACATTTTTTGAATGATTATGGTGGAAATTATTTATTTCCATATAAATTAATTTAAATTTGTTGGAAATATTCTTTGAGCCTCAAAATTAATCATTTATGGTATTCATAAGGTTATTTTTACAAGTCCTCAATTTTTATAAATTTTCTAAGATTTTTAAGAAGTTTATTTAAAACTATTTATTAAATAAATATTATATATTTTAGAGAGTTTGGGAGTAAGAGGAGCAGAGCATAGGATGCTTCATCCAGCACGCTCCACATATGAGTTAATTTTATAAAATTTCTATTGAAGTTATATATAAACGAGATTTTTTATGTGATAAATAAATTAGTAAGTTGAATATATAAATTTAATTATGCTTATGATTTCATCCACATGCATATTTATTTCTTTTATTATTGTTAAGAATTTTTGAAAATGCTTTAGTTTAATTTCATGTTATTTTATTTTGTATATTTGAATAAATATGTTTTGGAGAAAATTATAGAATGTGCCACCTAGTGGGTGTAACCAGGACCATGTGCGCACCGGTTAAGATCTTGAGTTTTAGAAATATGTAGATTGGCTCAGTTGAACTTGTTCTCTTAGGCGGTGTTATGGTTTAGGCTCGGTTGAGCTCACTCTTTAGGTAGTATGTGGATTGAGCTCGGTGGAGCTTGTTCTCTCGGGACATTAAAATGGATTAAGTGACCTAATTGTGGTTGTAACTTGGTTAAGCTTGATCTCTCAGGATGACAGTCACTTGAATTTGAGAGAGTCGAAAGGCTAGTAGAATTAAGGTTTAGGGTTCTACTATAATTTCCACTAAAGGTTTTATTTTATTATAAATATTATTTTTAGATGAGTTATTTTATATTCAAGAGATTTATATATTCTATAAAGGTATTTTTATAAAAATAATTTTAGTAAAATAAAGGATTTTTGAATATTTATTTATTTAAAGAATTTAAAGGTTTTAAATAACTATTTTAAAACCAACATACATTTTATAATATAAATTCACTTGGTAAGGTTTGATTCCCCTTAATTTTATTTTTCTAGGACCTCATAGAAAACTTGATATTAGTTACCATTTGCGCCAAGTTTCTTCTTCATTGCCTATCTTTTGTAGGTCTATTTGATATATGTATTATGTATTTAAATTCTAGATACCATAATAGTTAGTTCATTTGTAAAACTTTTAATTATGATTTAATGTTTTTAAGTATTGCCTTGAGGGTTATGGTTGATTATTGGAGTTATTATGAAGTAGTGTTGAATGAAAAATTTTATTGGGAGTGTTATTTGCATTTTTCAGGTTTTGGTTTCATCTTGGTATAGAGAAAACTCTATTAGATTTTTTGAAAAATTTTAAATTAGTTAATTTTGATGTGAAAAATTTCTAAGGCTTACTACAGTTTTCAAAAGCTTCACATTTTCCCATTCCCTAGTGCCGGTCACATGTCCGTTGGGTTCAGGTCATGACAAAGTTAGTATCATAGCTAATGATTGATTTCATATTATTTTGGTCATTGATGTCTATCTTTTCTTGAAACTACTAATGTTATTAGGTTGATATATTTCAATTGTTATCATCGTTGCTTCTTGAATTCCATGTGTATGTTGGTCCCCTTATCATGTCTTTGATCTTGTCGATCTCTACGTCTTTTAAAATGAGGTAAGCATGAACTGTTCCTACTATAGAGATAACATATAATGATAAGCAGTCCTTTTAAGATAAATTTCTAATTCTAATTCTAGCCCTACTTCATCTATTTGGCATAGGGGTAGGTTAGAGGTAGTTGTAGCTTAAAGGCCAAAGTACTTACCGCAAGTGGAGTAGGCAACTTTTGAACTATAACTTGTAGTATTTATTATTGGAGTAGCAAGGATTAATGAGGGCTTGGTAGTACTTAATCAAGCATGCCAATTGTTCAGTAGATGTATTAATGGAGGAATCCAAAGATATCAAAAATTGATGTAACACTTTTTTACTCTAGGACGGGTGGAGTTCATGTTGATGGAAAAAGAGATGCCTTGATTTTATTAACATAATTGAGTTAAGAATAAGAACATGATAGAATTATCGCAAAATAATGATTATGAAGTTGTCAATTTAGATTGTAGCATAAGATTGGTTCATGCAATCAATCCAGCCACATAAAACTACTATAACATGGTTAAAGTTTAAATAGGGATCCTTGAGATATATTTGTCTACCTTCGATGAGGGATAATTATAGATGGTAGTGGATGCATGTACTCTTTTAGTATGTTATCTTGATGCTAGCTTTTAACATGATCTTGGTGCATTACATTCCTTGTATAACCTATTCTATTTTAAGAATAAAATAACAAACATCCAAGCTATTGGTTCCATTATCTGTAGCAGCTCCCCTCAATGATGAATGGGAAATGGATATAGTTTTTCCATCTTGTTCAGTGTTGGTGGAAGGTAGAGAGTTACTTATAGATCCAATTTTTTTGGAGGTGATAGATTTTAATGTGATTTTGGGAATGAATTGGTTGGCTTGACACTATGCTACCTTAGATTATTAGGAGAAAGAGATGATTTTTAAAATCTCGAATGATGTGGAATTTCAATTCAGAGGTGACAAAATTTCAATGCCTTAGAATCTCATTTCTGCAATCACAGCTATAAAGATGCTTAGAAAGGGATGTCAAGGTTATTTGGATATGGTTAGAGATACAAAAGTAGATGAGGAGGTAGTTGAGAATATGCCAGTTGTGTGTGAGTTTTTGGATGTCTTTCTTGAAGAATTACTAGGTTTGCCACTAGAAAGAGAGATAGAATTTTGTATTAATGTTATACTTGGTACATATCCTATCTCTATACCACCTTATAGAATGGTAGCATTAGAATTAAAGGAGCTTAAGGATCAGTTACAAGAGATGCTTGATAAGGGTTTCATCAGACCCAACACATCTCCTTGGGGTGCACCAGTGTTATTTGTAAGGAAGAAAGATGGTAGCCTTTGACTTTGTATCGACTATAAATAGTTGAACAAAGTTACCATCAAGAATAAATATCCACTCCTATGAATTGATGACTTGTTTGATCAACTTCAAGTGATATGAAATCTCTAAGAATAAGCTTGAGAACCCTTTTATGTACTCAGACCCCCAAAAGCATTAACTTGAAAACCCTAATAGTTAATTAAGTAACAACCCCTAAAAATGGTTAGAAATTAGATTACTTAGATGATCAAAGAATTAGAATAAAGAAAACTCATTTCTAAATTCCAATTTTGAAACACTCTATAAGAAGATGATCAATCTACTTGAATGTTCCTTAAAGCATGTTTTCTACTTAAGAACACAAAGATAAAGTAAACGACTTTTAGGTTTCTAAAACTTCAAACCTGAATGATAAAAATGTGTCCAAGGAATATATATAGCCTTTACAAGGTTTTCCTTAGTGAATAAGGAAAACTAATAACCCTAATCACAAAAATAGGAAATTAATCTAATAAGACCTCAAATAGGAATTCTTGACATACTTTTTATTTTAAGAATAACACTAATTAAACTAACTAAAACAATGGGCTTTTAAAATAACAAATTTGTCCAGCCTTTACTTAATATAATTAAACCCAAATAATAATTTTTAAATAACTCTCCTATGCATATTCGGCCAACCCATAACAAATGTGGCCTATTATATACTTAATTAAACCCATTAGTAACTTGGACTTGAATTAAGTTATATTGAACTTGAGCTGGACTTGTTACAAAGCTTTGGTGTCCTTGTTAACTTTTACTAGTTGAATTCACTAAGCCTTATAGATAATGGACTAAGGCTTGTTGAAGCTTCTTAGATTGAGACCTTATTATAGGTCCTCAAGGCATGGTGATTAGACTTAAAACCTCTTAAACTTGATCCTTGCCTTCTTGACCATGCTCATATTCATCATGTTGAATCCTTTGAACTTGATGTCTTAGCTAGTCCATAACATTTCCCCTCTCTTTAAAAGGATTCATCCTTAAATCTAAATAATCATTATATCAAAAGGACTCAAATTAGCCATATTAAATGAAGCACTTACATATACTCATCGGGTAGATCAACTTTGTATGCATTGTCATTAATCCTTTTGAGTATTTGAAAGGACTATCTCCTTTTGGGTTTATCTTAGACTTTCTTGAAGTGGAAACCTTTCTTTGTGAAAATGCACCCAAACCCAATCTTTAGGTTGAAAAATCATTGGCTTCCTTCCTTTGTTCACATGTGAAGCTACTTTAGCATTTTGCTTCTCAATCTCTCCTTAACTTGCTTATGTAACTTCTTCACCAAATCTTCATTAGAATTAGCATCAATACTCACAAAATTGTTAGGTGGCAATGACAATAAATCAATAGGACTAAGTGGATTAAATCCATAAGCAATCTCAAATGGAGAGCAATTAGTAGTGCTATGAACAACCTTATTGTAAGAAAACTGCACAAATGGCAAACAATCCTACCACATCCTAATGTTCTTTTCTATGATTGCCCTAAGCAAAGTAATCAAAGTCCTATTAACTACTTCAGTTTGCCCATCGGTTTGAGGGTGAAAAATAGTTAAAAATAATAACTTAGTTCCTAACTTTCCCCACAACAAACACTAAAAATGACTAAAAAACTTAACATCCCTATCACTAATGATGTTCTTAGGTATGCCATGTAAATGTACAACTTCTTTGAAAAACAAATCAATAATCACTTAGCATCATCAGTTTTATGACATGGTATAAAATGAGCCATTTTACTAAATCTATCAATCACAACAAAGATACTATCATGACCTTTCCTAGTTTTAGGCAATCCAAGCATAAAATCCATAGAAAAATCAGTCCAAGGTTCACTAGGAATAGGTAATCATTTGTATAACTAATGCAGTTTCAACCTAGACTTAGGCTCTCTATATGTAATGTAATGCTCACAGACTTTATGCACATCATGTTTCATACCAGGCTAAAAGAAATGTTCTAACAGTATATTATAGGTTTTATATACCCAAAAATGCCCCATTAAACCTCCTCTATGTGCTTCATTAATCAATAATTCCCTTATAGAACACTTAGGAATGCATAATCTGTTTCTTTTAAACAAGAAACCATCAAATAAGTAAAATTCATCCAAAATAGTAGCATTATAACAACATGCATATATATCACCAAAATCATCATCATGTGCATACAACTTCTTTATAAACTGAAAACTTAATAATTTAGCACTAAGTGAGTTAAGTAAAATGTACCTTCTAGATAATGCATCAGCAACCACATTCTCTTTACCTTGCTTGTACTTAATCACATATGGAATGTTTCTATAAACTCCACCCATTTGGTATGCCTATGGTTCAGCTTATCTTGACCCTTTAAATGCTTTAAACTTTCATAGTCAGTGTGTATCATAAACTCCCTAGGCTACAAATAATGTTGCTATATTTGCAAAGCTCGAACCAATGAATATAATTCCTTGTCATATGTTGGATATTTCAAGGCTACCCCACTTAAATTTTCACTAAAATACAATATTGGTCTTTGATCTTGCATCAAAACAACTCCAATCCCTATGCCACTAGCATCACATTCAATCTTAAAAGTTTTATCAAAGTTAGGTAAAGGAAGCAAAGGTGCATTACACAATTTATCCTTAAGTTCATTAAATGCATGTTATTGTGAATCACCCTAAACAAATCCAATATTTTTCTTAACTAATTCATTCAAAGGTGCAGCTATAGTACTAAACTCTTTAATGAATCTTCTATAGAAACCAGCAAGCCCATGAAAACTCCTCACCTCACTAGCATTTTTAGGTTTTGACCACTCCTTAATGGCTGCAACCTTTTTCTTATCAACCTCAATTCCTTGACTATAAACTATGAAAATAAGAAAATTCTATCCATGCAAGAACTACACTTTTTTAGGTTAACATATAATTTTTCTTGCCTAAGTATTTATAGAACAATTCACACATGCATAAAATTATCATTTAAACAATTAGAGTAAATCAAAATATCATCAAAATAAACAATAACAAATTTACCTAAGTACTCACACAACACATGGTTCATCAATCGCATGAATGTTTTAGGTTCATTAGTAAAACCAAAAGGCATGACAAGACATTCATACAACCCATACTTAGTCTTAAAGGCTATTTTCCATTCATCACCAACATTCATTTAAATTTGATAATAACCAGATTTCAAGTCTATTTTAGTAAACAAATAAGAACCATATAAATCATCAAGCATATCATCTAATCTAGGAATAAGATGATGATGTTTTATAGTGATTTTATTGATGGCTTTGTAGTCCACACACATCCTCTATGTTTTATCCTTCTTTGGTAAAAGAATAACAAGAATCGAACTAGGACTAAGAGTTTCCCTTACATACCCTTTAGCTAGTAACTCCTTCACTTATTTTTGGATCTCCTTTGTACTGCTTGGATTTGTTCTATATATTGGCCAATTGGGTACGACAGCTCTAGGAATGAAGTCAATTTGGTGTTCTATGCCTCTAATTTATGGTAAACCACTGGGCATCTCCTTAGGAAACACCTCTTTAAATTCTTGAAAAAGATCAACAAACACACTAGGCACATATAGGTTAAGTTCATTAGTTTTCAAATAAGCCCCTTTGTGTAAAAGTACAAATATAGGCCGTTTGGAATACAAAGCTTGCCTATCCTTACTTGTCCTAGCTATTAAACTCATATTCTTTGCATTTTTCTCTTTAGGCTGAATCTGCTCTCTTTTTTCTTTTCCCTTTTTCTTTTCACACGTTCTATTTTCACTCTCTAAAGCACTTTTCTTACTCTTTTTCTTTCTTTTCATCCTCCACTCTCATCCTTTCCATTTTACATTGATCTTCATACACTTCTTTTGAGGAAAGTGGTGTTAATATGGTCTTTCGCCCATCCTTAGTGAATGAATACCTATTGAGGTACTCGTCATGCTTAGTTTTTTTGTCAAATTACCATGGACTACCAAGCAAATTTCTCCAGCATGCATAGGAACTACATCACACAACACCTCATCATGATATTTACCAATTGAAAATGAAATAATAGATTATCTATTTACCTTGACCTCACCACAATCATTAAGCCATTGAAGTGTGTATGGCCATGGATGTGGAATAGTAGACAGCCCCAATCTATTAATCAAGAAGGTACTCACCATATTACTGTAACTCCCACCATTGATAATCATACTACATGCTTTACCTTAAACATGACACCTTATATGGAACAAGTTATCCCATTACATCTTATGGCAATCCATCTTCATTTGAGTACCAAGAGTACATATTGTAACTAGCACATCACCCCTAATTGGCTCCTCAATTCTCCCATCACTACAACTTTCTAATTCATGCATCTTATTCACATCACTTTCATTGCCATCCTTTTATCATCAATCATAATCCTACTATTTTGTATGGTCATAGTTCTCTTGTTAGGGCACTCCTTGCTAATATGACCTACACCTTGACACTTTCAGCACTTAATGTCTTTATTTCTCCATTTAGGATCTTTGGTTTTGGTTTTCTCTTTGGAAACTGAATTGCCTTTCACTTTGCAACATCATAAACACCCTTATTTCCACTCTTAAAATGACACATCCCATCCCTTTTCCAAGTAGAATTAGAGTTGGAATAAGGTTTGGAAATATACCTTGCTATCCCTCTTCCTTGGAGTTGCTTTCCCACCTTGGCAGCAATGTGCACCATCTCTTATAGATCTCTATATTGTTGTAAATCCACTCGATTAGCTATCTCCTTGTTCAAACCAGCCAAGAAATGTGCTATGGTGGTCTCCATATCTTCCTCTATATTAGCCCTAGTCATGATCATTTTCATCTCCTTGTAGTTATAATCCATACTCCTACTATATTGTCTAAGAACCTGAAGTTTTTGCACAAGCTCCTTATGGAAATGTTTTGGGAAAAATTTCTTTCTTATTATAAACTTAAGATTATACCAAGTATCAATTGGGTACTGCAAATTTTTTCTTCTAACTATCACCAAGTGATCCTACCAAGTGAATGTATAGTCTAAAAATTGTGTAACTGCCAACTTAACCTTCTTCTCCTTACTAAATTGATGACAATCAAATATGAGTTCCACCTACTTTTCCCATTATAGATAACCCTCTGGATCTGTTTTTCCTTGAAAATGAGGTATCTTATGTTTAATGCTCTGTAAATTTCTATCTACAAAATCATTATTGCCTCGGTTTCTACCATAGAATGGATTTTCTTATAGTCTTCCTCTACCTCTAACTAAACCTCAGCCTCCTCTACCTCTAACTAAACCTTAGCCTCCTCTACATCCACCCTTAGGTACACCTATTCTAATAATGGCATTATCATCATCTACATTTTAATCATTGGCTTCATCTTCCAAATCATCAACTTGAGGTATTTGGTTTCTACCTCCCCTATTTCCCTGATTGTTATTCATTTGTGCTCTTTCAATAGCTTGTAACCTTGTATTAATGTGCTTTAATGCTTCTCTCATAGCCTCCATATTTCTATTAAAGCATGCAAACTCTCTTTGTTGAGCCTTATATAGTATAGCTTCATCAATATGACTAACATCATTATCTTTACCTTGGTTTGACTTTGCTAGAAAAGAATGTTAGGAAAAAAAGAAAAATAATTCAAGGACCTCACAAGTACTCCCTCATGTATTTGCACTCAAATTATAGGGATGGTCACTCATGTTTAACTCAAACAAAAAAAAAAAATTTCAGTCACAGGTTTCCTCACACCAGTTGCATTAATTTCTTTTGTATTCTTAGGTAAATTTCACTTTTAGAACAATTCCAATAGATTGAAGCAACTCAAGTAGAATTCCAAAACTAAAATTCACAAAATAAGTTTGAAGCATTTTAGTCATGAGAAAAAAAGTGACAATTCAGAAGCAATAAATTGGGAAAACTCAAATAGATGCAAAAGACATATGAAAGAAATACAAAGATCCTCTAGAATAGAAAAAAATGAATTTAGAAGTTATTTTAAGAAGAAAAGTCAAATATGCCTCAATAAGTAATATTCCTTAATGAGCAAGTATTGTACAGATATGCAAAATCCTTAATAGATAAGGAATAAAAGATATGATAAGATCTATTTGGATATGTCAATTATAAACCAAATAGGATTAGGAAATCTAAATAAGACCTGATTAGGATATTATTCACTTAAACAATATTCCTTAATGAGCAAGGAATGGAAGGATATGCAAATCAGACCTAATTAGGATACAAATCATTCAAGAATCTCAATTCTTCCTTTTTATTCACAAATTTTTTTTTGCTTTTCTTTTTTTTTCAAATTTCTTTCTCCTTTTTTCTTTTGCATGAATTTTTCTTAAACCTTCAACTATAAACATAAATATGAATTTTAGAATGTAAAAAAATTGATTGAATTAAAGAGAAAACAAGAACAAGGCTAACTAACAAGAATAAAGAACAAAACACAAGAATAAAGAATAAAGAACAAGAATAGAATTCAAAAGAATAAGAAAAACACAATAAATGAGAGAATGAAAATTATAAAAGATAAAAATTGATATAGAGCCAAAGCTCTGATACCAAATGATATGGAATCTCCAAGAATAAGCTTGAGAACCCCTTTATATATTTGAACCCCCAAAAACATTAACTTGAAAACCCTAATAGTCAATTCAGCAACAACCCCTAAGAATGGTTAGAAATTAGATTACCTAGATGATTAAAGAATTAGAATAAAGAAAACTCATTTTTGAATTCTAATTTTGAAACACTATATAAGAAGATGATTAATCTACTTGAATGTTCCATAAGGCATGTATTCTACTCAAGAACACAAAGATAAAGTCAAATAGCTTTTAGGTTTCTAAAATTTCAAACCTGAATGATAAAAATTCATCCAAGGCATATATATATATATAGCCTTTACAAGGTTTTCCTTAGTGAATGGTGAAAACTAATAACCCTAATAATAAAAATAAGAAACTAATCTAATCAGACCTCAAATACGAATTCTTGACATACTTCTTATTTTAAGAATAACACTAATTAAACTAACTAAAACTAATGGGCTTTTAAAATAAAAAATTCATCCAGCCCTTATTTAACATTATTAAACCCAAAAAACATTACTTAAATAACTCTCCCATGCATATTCGGCCAACCCATAACAAATGTGGCCATTATATACTTAACTAAATCCATTAGTAAGTTGGACTTGAAAAAGTTGTATTGAACTTGACCTGCACTTGTCACAAAGCTTTGGTATCCTTGTAAACTTTCACTAACTAAATTCACTAAGCCTTATAGATGCTGGATTAAGGCTTGTTGAAGCTTCTTAGATCGAGACCTTGTTATAGGTCTTTGAGGCATGCTGATTAGACTCAAAACCTCTTGAACTTGATCCTTGCCTTTTTAGTGTGTTGGCTGCTCCATTACATCAAGGAGCACAGTGTTTCTCCAAAATTGGCTTAAGGTCTGGATGTCGTCAGTTGAAGATTAGAAGCGGAGTGATAATATGCAAAGTGATGTAGTTATTTAGGATCATATTGTTGACTTTTCTTTAGTTTGCATATGCATTATATTTTATTGTTGCATTACTTTGTTGTTTTTGTGCTTTTATGTCATTGATGTGATTTATAGGTTCTTTTCTTGCTTTGGGGGGTGCATTTGAATGCATTGGAGTGAAGATTGGTGTTTAAGAAAGTCAGAAGAAGGTTATAAAGAAGTGTGCCAACTCATTCTAAGCATGAAAACTTGTTCCAGCAGAAGAGTACCAACTCTACACATTGGTGTCGAGTCGTGACAGAGCCTTCTGGTGCTGACTCCAGCTTGACTCGGTATGGTGGTATTGAGTAGTTTTAACACCCTTATTGCACCCTTTAACTTTCATAACCATTTCAAAGGAACATGAGTTGGGGATGTTTAGAGGCCTATAAATACATCAACTTCACTTTGTTTATGTATGAAAAATACTTAGTTTGTATTTAGAAATAATTACCATTACTTTTAGTATTATTATTGAAAAGAAGTGGAAGTATTAAGTAAGGATACATTCAAAAGTTAAAGGAGAACATTAAAGTGGGCTATTGAATATCAAGTGACTTCTTGGAGAACAATGATGTGTTAATCAAATGTATGCAATGAGAATTGGTGCATTTTAATAGAAATACAATTAAAATCACTTAAAGGATAGGAAAGCATTTAGAGACAAGAAATCCATTTTAAGGGATTACTGAATTGGCATAAAACTTCATGGTTCTTGTTTATTTCTACAATGTCATGAGAATGCTTGTAGACTCTAAATGAAAACACCCTTAATTGACAATAAGAGTTGTTTTTAAGGACTTTAGGTCATATCTCCAATCATTGTATGTGTTAATCAATTATTATAGTTCTTTGATTAATTATGAATTATAGTTCTAATACACATTGTTGGAAAATTATTATTATTATATTTAGGATAAATTGAGTACTTATAATTCTTAATAATTTTAATTAAGTTAGATTAATTCAACACTTTCTTTATTTTTTTTGCATATTCATCGAACTATCTATTCGGTTAATATAAAATTGTCCTAAATTCCCTAGTATTTGACACCCTACTTGCTCTATATTTAGCCTTGGAGACTAGGGTATTAAATTTGACCCACATCATGGAGATATACCTAAGACAGCTTTTCAAATGAGATATGGAGATTATGAATTCTTGGTGATGTCCTTTAGCTTGACTAATGCCCCAGAAGCTTTTATGGACTTGTTGAATTAGGTATTTAGGCCATTCTTGGACTGATTTATAATAGTATTTATTAATGATATTTTGGTATATTCTAAGAGTGAGGAGGAACATACTATGCATCTGAGGATGGTGCTTCAGATTTAGAGAGAGCACTAATTGCATGCCAAGTTCTCGAAGTGTGAGTTTTGGTTATATTAAGTGGCATTATTAGGCCATCTGGTATCTAAAGATGGTATATAAATGGATCCTAAAAAGATTGAAGCCATTATAGAATGGTCGAGACCCACAATAGTTATTGAAATAAGGAGTTTTCTAGGTTTAACTAGCTATTATAGGAGATTTGTGAAGGATTTCTCCAAGATAGTTGCACCTTTAACAAGGTTGACCTAGAAGAATGCTAAGTTTATATGGGTTGATAAATATGATGAGCACTTTTAGTTGATTAAGGATAGGTTGACTTTAGCTCTAGTATTGACTTTACCTTTAGAAAATGAAAGTTATATGGTGTATTGTGATGCTTCTCGAGTAGGATTAAGGTGTGTATTAATGTAAAATGGGATTATTTTCTTATGCTTTACATCAACTAAAGAAGCATAAGCAAAACTACCTTACTCATGATATAGAAATGGCAGTAGTGGTGTTTGCATTGAAGATTTGGAGGCACTACTTGTATGACATAACTTGTGAAATATACATAACAATAAGAGCTTGAAGTATATCTTTCAATAAAGAGATTTGAACTTGAGGTAGAGAAGAAAGATGGAACTTTTGAAAGAGTATGATTACTCGATTCTATACCATCTAAGTAAAGTTAATGTGGTAGTTAATGTATTAAGTAGAAAGTTAATAGGAAGCCTTGCTCACATTAGCTCGAAGAGGAGGCCAATTATTAGGGAATTGCATGAATTAATTAATTAGGGGTTATAGTGGAAGGTAACCAAGCCATGTCTATTGGCTTAGTTTAGAGTACAATCAGTGTACTTAGATAAAGTCAAGGTAGCTCAAAGAAGGGACCCACAGTTGTAGAGAATAATGTCAAAGGTATAATAAGGTCAATCTAGAGACTTTGTTATTGACAATGATGGTGTACTACATTTAGGCACTTGGTTATATGTGCTATATGTGGATGATTTAAGGAAGAAGATCATGGAGAAAGCTCATTTTTCTACTTTTAGTGTTCATCTAGGTTCTACCAAGATGTATTAAGATTTGAAAGATACTTACTAGTGGAATGAGATGAAAAGAGACATTGTAAAATTTTGAAATATGAGGATAACTCATAGGAAAGAAGGTTGCCAAAGCCAAGGGTGTTTGAACAAGAGGAATGAAAGAAGATTCGTATTCAATGATCGCCAACCCAAACTCCAGTGTCTCACTTATTAGTAAGTGAAATTAGAACATCAAAGACCCTCAAGATTATTGCAATAGTTACCCATTCTTGAATGGAAGTGGGATATGATTACTATGGATTTTATGATTGGATTGACTTATATAACTAGAGGTTACAATGCTATTTAGGTAATAGTTAATAGGCTAACCAAGTTGCCTCACTTTTTGCCAATTAAGAAGACATACACTACTGATAAGTTAGCAAGGTTGTACATTAATCAAATTATTTTCCTCCATAGGGTACTAGAAAGTATTATGTTAAATAGAGGAGCTATGTTTAGTTCAGTCTTTTAGCAAGAGTTGCTTAAGGTTTTGGGCATAAGACTTGATTTCATCACTACATTTCATCCTTAAATGGATGGTTAGTCATAAAGGACCATTAAGAAATTAGAAGATATGTTGAGAATGTGCGTGATGGACTTTAGTGGTCAATGGGATTTGCACTTGCCATTGATTGAATTTGCATATAACAACAATTATCATGCAATTATTGAGATGGCTCTATAAGAAGCATTATATGGTAGGAAGCGTAGATCACCTTTATGCTAGGAAGTTGGAGAGAGGCAACTAATAGGTCCAAAATTAGTGCAAGTTACTTTAGAGAAGATTCCTATTATTCAACAAAGGTAGAAGACAACTTTTAGCAGAAAGAAAAGTTATGTGAATCTTAAGAGAAAGGATGTATCATTTTCTATTGGAGACATGGTTTTTTTGAAGTTGCCTCCAATGAAATGGGTGATGAGATTTGGTAAAAAGAGCAAACTAGGCCTGAGGTACATTGGACCTTTTAAGATTTGCTCCAGAGTTAGAGAGGTGGCTTATAGATTGGTGTTGTCACTTGGATTTTCTCAAATTCACTTAGTATTCCTTGTGTCCATGTTGAGGAAGTATATCTTTAATCCTTCTTATATTCTTTAGCCTTAAACATTGGAGCTTAGTGAAGATTTGTCATATGAAGAATATCCTATGGTGATTATAGATCATCAACTTTACATTAAGGAAATTCCTACGGTGAAAGTGCTATGGAGCAACCACATAATAGAGGACTACACTTAGGAGACATAAATGGATATGTATAATCGATACAACCATTTATTTAAAGAGTCATGAGAATATATATTTTTTTAAATTAGAGGATGAATTTTATTAAGGGGGAAGAATGAAATAATTGAGAAAAAAATTTAAAGGAAAAGAAGAGAAAAAATAATTAAAATAATAATGATAATAATATGATGAAAAATAAGTGTGCATGGATTGATAAAGAGGAAGATTGATTGAGGTGGATATTGGTGGAAATTGGTTGATTAAATGGGTAAGGAGTACTTATTAATATATATAAATGGGTTGATATTGATATAAGTTGTTTTTGGTGGACGTTAGTGCATGGTTGTTTTATAGTTGGTTTGGATGTTTGGTTGATGATGGTTGTTTGTAGTTGTTTTGTGGTTGTTGGGTTGCTTTGGTTGTTTTGGGTGTTAAGGAGTATATGGTTGCTAGGTTGTTTTGAGGTTGTTGGTTTAAGGAGTTTTATTAAGGTTGTTTTAAGTTGCTAATAATATTTTTTGCTCAAGTGGATTTAAGTTGCTAATAAAAGACAATAAGGGCAGATTTATTCAAGTGGAAGTTGGGGCTACAATGAGAAGGAAGAGCTATGACTTGGTAAATATCCATTTTGGTCTCTGAATTCTTTCTCTTCTATGTTGACCACTTAAATGAGCTCCGATTGACCTAAAAATTTTCACTATAAATATTTCTCAATGTCCTCTACACACTGGTAGTGTCTAGTTGAGCCGATTAAGTGCAAAAAAATTCAATTTTTATTTTAAAATTTTTTCCTAAAGTTATCAGAGTTGGACTATGCGCCTCATCATCGATCAGTGAAAGCTACTATTGGTAGATTATTTCTCATCATCTCAGGAGTTTGGGGATGCCAACCTTGCATCCAATCTCCATCTTTAGAATGTTTTGTGAATTTTTCAGTAAAATCCCTTTTAAAATTTGATATGTTTATTCTATGTATGTTTTGGTGTGTTTGATATTGTAGATGTGTTATATTAATTGTTGTGAACATATTGGCATGTTCAGTTCAATCAAGGGTTATGTTTTCGATGAGAAATCCGATGGGTTCCACCCGAATTTAGATGATAAATTGTAACCAACCAGAAAATTCTAAAATTATTTTTAATAAGTAGTATAAATTTTGATGATTAATTTCCATAGTTGGACTTAGTCCAATTCCTTACAAATTATGAGATAAAATTTTCGGAATTGTTATAGTGGAAATTATTTATTTCCATATAAATTAATTTAAATTATCAGAAATATTCTTTGAGCCTCAAAATTAATCATTTATGGTATTCGTAAAGTTATTTTGATAATTCTTTGATTTTTATAATTTTTCTAAGAATTTTAAGTAGTTTATTTAAAACTATTTGTTAAATAAATATTATTTATTTTAGAGAGTTCAGAAGCAGGAGGAGTAAAGCATAGGCAGTTGAGGACATATCGGCCAACACACTCCAACTATAAGTTAATTTATAAAATTTATATTGAAGTTGTATGTAAATGAGAATTTTTATACAATAAATATATTAGTAAGTTGAATATATAAATTTAATTATGCTTATGAATTTTAACTACATGCATAATTATTTATTTTATTATTGTCAAGAATTTTGGAAAATGCTTTAGTTTAGTTTCATGTTATTTTATTTTATATTTTTAAATAAATATCTTTTGGAGAAAATGGTAGAACATGCTATCTGGTGGGTGTATTATGTATTTAAATTCTAGTTACCGTAGTGGTTAGTTCACTTGTAAAATTTATAATTACAATTTAATGTTTTTAAGTATTACCTTATGGGTTGTGGTTGATTATTTCAGTGGATGTGAAGTAGTGTTGAATGAAAAATTTTATTGGAAGCTACATGCTTTCCCATTCCCTAGTGTCGATTATTTGCCCTTTGGGTTCGGGTTGTGATATATATTTTTCCCTTAGTGAACTTGTGTCCACGCGATGTAATTGACTTTACCCCTCTTTTATGCTCATTCCAATTTAGGTCATGGAAGCTTATGCTCAACTGTCCTTACTTCTGGAATAAATGGGAATGAAATGTTCTGTAATTTTGTTTTTAGGCTTTGCATGTCTTCATACGATTAAGTAAATATTAGCCTTAATTTTTTCTTTCATTTTTCTTTTTTCCCTTAATTTTTCCCTCTCTTATGGAGTTAATCATGTGATAGAGAAATGTTTCATAGGATTATGATTTGTGCCTATGTTGAATGAATGTAATTGAATTGAATTTATATCATACATGCATGTATGATCAATATTATAATGCATAGTACCATTAAGATGCAAATTAGATAGGTAAGTAAAATCAGAATTCATATTATTGATCATTAAAACAAAAAGGTTCTCTAGAAATTGAAAAGTTAATCAAAGAAAAAAATAACAAGATTATTTTCAATTCTAGATGCCAAAGTTGTTAAGTCTCATGGTAGCTCTCCTTCGGGTGGTAGACATACCATATATTCTTGCATTTCCTTAGTGACTTCTTCGATCACTTCTTCCTTAGTCTCTCTTGGTAGATGCTCAGGAGCTATGGGATTCTTACTATTTTCTTTACTCTTAGGTGCATTAGGAGATTTCTTAGTGGATTTTGCATCAAGATCTTTGAAGGAATTTAGCATTTCCTCTTTGCTAATTCCCTAGTTATTCATCATTGTCACTAGGGAAGGTGCATTTTTGCAGTTTGGAAATGGGTTATTTTTAGTGCTTGGGTTTGGGTTTTGTTTTCCAGGATTTGTGACTTTTTCCAACGTCTATGAATTTTAGATTTCATGTTTGAGGTGAATGCAAGTGTTTGTGGAATGTCCAATGGTTTGGTAGAATTTGTAGTAACTATTTAGGTCATATCTTGGGCTATTCCATTTTGGTGCTTTAGAATAAGTTATAGGTCGAAGTAAACCTTTTGCACTAAGTTCTCCAAGACTTTTGACAACGGTTGGTCAAAGTTTGAAAATCTTCTTTTTCGTTATATCACATGGATACTTGCAACTAGTCTAGTGGTTCCTCGTTAAATGACCCTAACTTGGTAATTCTTCCTTTTTTTCTTCTTCATTTCCACAATAGGCACAATTTTAACAACATTTATGGATTGGCCTTTAATATTGATATTATCAATAGGGATGGCAGTAGGTAGAACAATAACAAGTGAAATAGAAATGGCAGTAGGAATAACAGTAGCAAGTGGAACAATATTAGTAGGTGGAATAATAGGAGCAATATGTATCATTTTTACTATAGGGGGTGGTATCCATCCAGCCAAAGCATATTGTAGTTCATTTTAATCATAGCTCTTAGGTCATCCATGGACCGATTTACCTTTTGTAGTTCCATCTCTTTAGCTTGAGGTCGATGGTGTATTTAGATAAAATGGATTAATGAGACTCTTATATAAAGTTATAAAGGACCTTACTACTGAATGTGGACTTGAAATGATTCTTTCTAGTCTACCACCTCTCCCAGATGAATCTATAATGGCTATAAAATAAAGAGTTAGTATGATGTATGTATGCATGATGCATGTGTTGTGTAAAGTGAAGTAATAAGTCAAAGCCTATATAACATAAGTCCTTACAACCTTATTTCTCCCACACACATTTCAATGGCAATTTTCTTTTCTTAAGCTTTTTGGTTTTAGCCTTAATATCAATAATGGATATCAAGAATTGATGTGTATGCCAAATCTCTCAAAGTAATAAAAACATAGAAGTAGCATTTCTAGGTATAAAAACAAAGTCCAATCTTTATTAGTCCAGATGGGCTTTTAAAGGATTGGCTTGGGACTTTATAGATAAAAATACCTCATGGTAACATACACAAGCAATTTGGATAATCTTAGGGGAAGTTACTAGGCCATTACATGAGCTTGGTCCGGTTAAGAAGTTAAGGTTCCCCTAGTGAGATACTCCCCTTAAGGATTTGAGTTACATGCCAAGGTCAGATGGGCCCAACATCTTTTGCTTACTTGAGACTAAGCGCCCCTTTTAAGGACTTGTGTTGTAGACCATGGTTAGATGGGCCTGACACATATTCTTTAATCAGGTAAAGGCTAAGAGTGATGGTTAGCCAATTTACAATCCTAAGAAACTAGTGGAAACAAGGGACGATAAACCATTGCCATCAGTTAATAGGGACATGCAAAATGAATGCAAGAATAAAATAATTCTAAAGAACACAAGTATAATCAATATCTTTTATCTCTGGTGGAGTCACTACTATAGACGACATGGTTTATTGCATGTCCAAGATATGAGCAATTGTGACACTGTTTGAGTTCAGGACTCTAGGGAACACACTATCTCTATCACATAGATAGGGTGTGGAGATGAGAAGATGCCACCTATGGTAATAATTAGGACAAATAATTTAGTAGTGGTAACTTGATTCTCTAAAAGAGAGTTAGCACCTCAACAAGATGATTTTGGGTATGGAATAATAAATTCTTTTAGTCTTATATTCTTTTAAAATTACCTTATTAATAACTATCTTATTCTCTATTTACATGCAATTCATATTAAACCATTATTTATAACAAACTCCAAGGTAATTAATCTTATAAAAGGCATACAAACAATGCATTCATTCAAAAGCAAATAATGCCTAAGTTAGTCTAATATACAACATTTTTAATTAAGTGGGCTAAATCTATATTTTTTAATTTACAAATGAACCTAAAAGAATTAATGGGCTTAATTCCTATTTAATTTTAATTTAAATGAGCATAAGTCTATAAGTTTTAATTCTCAAGATGGGTCTATGTCTACAAATTATGAAAGCTTTAAATTAATGGGCCTAATTTCTATGTGTTTTAATTCTAAAATGATCCTAAGTCTATAAGTTGTGAGTTGTTATACCGTGTATCCTTGTCCATGTTGCAATATGAACTTAAGGACATTACATGTGTGAATAAAAAAACATGCGCCTCTTTCATTTTTTTCACATTAAACATCCTTTTTTTGTGTTAAATTTTGTTTTGATTAGGTAACTTCACTGTATACTTGTAAAAATTAATAGGTTAATTGATCAAAATAATGAGATTCATTAATCTTCACTTGTATGTTGATTGAGAGTCAATGAATCTGCAAGTCAAAATCAATGAGTCTGTTGAAGGTCATTGAACTTTACTTGCAGGTTCTAATGAACATGTAGGTGAATATCAATGAATTTGCAGCAGGTTCATTGACCTTCACCTGCATTTTTATTGACATTTACTTGTATGTTCATTGACCTTCACTTACAGGTTCACATTGACTAAAAAAGAAGAAGAAGAAGAAGAAGAAGAAGAAGAAGAAGAAGAAGAAGGAAGCCATTGATCTAAAAAATGAAGTGTAGAAGAAGAAGGAAGCCATTGCTCTAAAAAATGAAGTGTAGAAAAAAATAAACTATAGAAAAGAGGGGAGGGATAATGACCAGAGGAGGAAAAGGAAGAGAAGAAGGAAGCCATTGATATAAAAAATGAAGTGTCTACAGAAAAGAGGGGAGGGATAGTGACTAGAGGAGGAAAAGGAAGAGAAGAAGGAAGCCATTGATCTAAAAAATGAAGTGTAGAAAAAAAAACTACAGAAGAGAGGGGAGGGATAATGACCAGAGGAGGAAAAGGAAGAGAATAAGAAGAAGAGGAAGAAGAAGAAGAAGAAGAAGAAGAAAAGTGCATTAAAAAAGGAGAAAAAGTGTTAAACAAAAAGAAGTGTTAAAAAAAAAGTCACACGTGTAACAAACTTTTAGTCCATGTTGCAATATAGACAGGGGTCAATGATATAATTTGTGACAAGTTATGAGAAAGGGCTTAAGTTAATGGACTATGTCTAATTAATTTTAATTAATCTAAGTGGGCCTATGTCTAAATTAGCTAGGTGGGCCTAAATTATTTCTAACCTAAATCTAATTAATTATGTGCTTAATGTTTATTTTAATTAATTAATCCTAAACCTATCAAATTAATTGGGCCTATTAAATTGGACTTAAAAATAAATAAACCTAATTACTAATGAAATGGCCTAATAAATTATCTAAACCTAATATTAACTAAATACAAAAATGTGCTAAAATAACAAAACAAATAAAAAAAAGCCCAAACATAAAAAAATATATAAAAAGCCTAATGGGCCTAAAATAAATAAATTATTAACAAGCAACCCTAATTCTATTCATTTAAATCTAATTCAATTTTAAATAAAAACCCTAGTTATCTCTACAATTATTTATTTTAATTAATTACTGACTTGAACCCTAATTTTATTAACCAATTAATTAAAATAAAACACACAACACATAGGATTCAACTATTCCCACTAATGGGGCTATTACAATGATCAATGGAAGAAATAATTAAAATTGATTACAACCCAAAATAAAAAAATGCATATAAATAAAATAAAATAAAAATAAAAATTATATAATAAAACTACATAAACAACTAGTCTTGATTTCACAGCTTTTATCAGGAAGCCTCCATGGGTTTTGTTATCCACAATGGATTCACGTCACCTCATTCATCATGAAAATAAAAATAAAAAAATAAAAAATCATTAATTAATGATTTAAAATAATAAAAAAATAAATTGAAATAAAATAAAAATCAAAATAAAAGAGGAAGGAGATGAAGATGAGAATGGGATGCAATATTGATTTCCCTAAAAAAGATGATCACCGTTGATAAAAGAGTTTGTAGTTTTGTTTTTTGTAATTTTTGGATTGTTTACATTCACGACCAGGAATGAAATAAAAAGAACATAAAAAAATAAGAATAAAAGCACGTAGAGAGTATTTTTTAGCTGACTACTAAAATAAACAAAAAAGTCAGAAAAGAGAATTCAAAGCCAGGAGACCTTCATTTATGAAAAGAAAAATCACATATTTATAAAAAAACATGCTCTGTAACCCTAAATGGGGTATATGATTAAAACAATTTATTTAATTATTTATCTAAAAAAACAAACATATTTATCAATACATTTATCAAATAAAAAATAAATAACAACCAATGACAAAATAAATAAATAAATAAAATAATTGAAAAAAATTGTAGGTGCATTTTTCCAATCGAAATTACAAAATTTAAATCGGAGTTATATAATTTTTACCAAATGCAATTTGAAAGAGAAAAAGAAAAAATGGCTATTTTGGCCAAATATCAATAGGCTATTTCTCTTTTATTTAATTTTTTTTTGTCTTTTGTCTTTTATCCTTTTTTTAATTTTTTATTATTTTATTTATTTTTTATTATTTGGTTTTGAAATTTTATTTTTATTTATTCTTCTTTTCTTGAAATTTTATTTTTATTTATTTTTAATTTTTTAAACTTGAATAAAAATTTTAAAAAGAAAGTCCTAAAAGAATTTACAATTTAGTCCCAAACCAATATATCAGATCCAATAAATCTAATTTCGTAGTCAATTTTGATCATTGGGTCATTTGTCACATTTAAAGTCAAATCATCTAGAAATTAGGTGCTTATAGTGACCCCCCACGATCTTGGTCACGATTATGATGGGTAAAGTCACGCTTGTGATCAAGGATGATCATAGTCACAAGGAAGAATGGACAAGAAGAGCTCAAAAAGGTAGTGACTGAGTGACTCTTAGGATTGTGGTCATGATCATAAGGGGTGTGATCATGGTCATGATCTAGGTCATATAACCATGATGAAGATAAAGATTGAACTGAAGAATGATGGTGGTGACCCTCATGAATAGGGTCACGATCCACCTGGCACTCCTCAAACAGTCAGATTCAAGTTTCAATAACTACTTCTCTCATAGGTCACAATCGTGAGGGATATCATCACAATTTTGAGCCTCCAATTTCTTATAAAAAAAGTTAAATAAGCAATTAATGAAGCAAGATAAGTTTGGGGATGATGGAATGGATTCCTAATAGCTAGTTTTCCAAACGCCAACTATAAATACTTGTTCCTAAATCTCATTTAAGTGGTAAAGAGTTTTGGTGAACATTTACAACTTTGAAAGAAATTGTGCTTATATTTGTAAATTAATTTGGTGAGTTACTTAGGGTGTGTTAATGATTATGCAATCTTCATCTACTCTTTTCTTAAGTTTAGTCAAAGGGTAGTGAGATTCTTATTCATTAGAGGTTTAAGTGTTGTCCTTGCAAAACACTTAGAAGCAAATTTGTTATGAATTAGCCAAAGAAAACTCAATTATAAAGATTTGAGTTTAGCTTACAAAAACTGTTGTTGTATTTAAATCTAAGTTAATTGATTGTTGTGGGCTTGAAAATCCTAACTTGGAGATAAGTTAGGTGGAGACATAGGTTTGTTAACAAACCGAACTCCAAAAATAACTTATGTTAATTCCCATTTACTTTTACTAAATCCATGTTTTATTTATTAATTTCCATAATTTATTTTAAATCTTAATGAGCCCTATTCATCCCCCTCTATGAAATTTTAATTGGTGTTTAAACTTGCATTCTAGCCGCTTAATTGCTGAATCAAGATCCTAGGAAATGAATTTTCTAACTTCCAATCCCTTAGACCATTCTTTGATGAGAATGATGATCTCCATTGGAAGTACAAAATGGAAATATAACTAGATAGTGAATTGACAAGGCTCTAGGATATGGTTATGGAAGTGTGGAGTCCCTTAACGATAACCATTGCTAGTATTGAAATGAAATTAGAAAGAAGCCAATGGTCACAATAATGAAAGGAAGAAAACTATAAGAGTAAGAAGACCATGACAATCCTTTTTACTTCCATATCAAGGGAACAAAGTGGAAAAGTTCAACATTATATTTCTGCCAAAGAAATTTAGGAATCTTTAGAGAATCAACATAAAGGAAACGTGCAAGTGAGAAGTAAAAAAAGTTCAAATTCATGTATATGAATATGAAGTTTTTAAATTGAAACCACAAGAGAGCATAACATAAATGACAAATTTCCTTAATGCACTCCTCACCACATTAAAAAAAGCTTAATAAACATTATATAAAAGAAGAAGGAAATATTAAGATTCTTAGAGTCCTACTAAAGAAATATTTGGAATTAAGGGTCACTTCCATTAAGAAAGCTCATGACTTGTCCAACCATTAGAAAGCTTCTAACATATGAGCTCACACTAAACAACCAAATCATAGCCTACAAAACCAACTAGTGTCAACCCTAAAAGTTATCATAAGTAGTGGCTGCATCATCTCCATCACCTTCCTCATTAACTAGCCTTAACGTGTCATTTTTCATATGGAACTACACAAGCTCTTATTCTGAATGGCTAATGTGGTCATAATAATTCTACTCCTGTAACTCCTAAAGTTAAATAGCACATACATAATAAGACTGTACAAAATAGAATTTCATGCATACATTTATTCATTCATGCATTTATATATAACATTCATGAAAAGTAGGAATAACAAAAGACGTACATGCAGAGACCTAGAAAGCTGAAGGAATAACTTTATGTGCTAGTAGCATAAGTGTACTAAGTCTCCATAGAAGATTGAGGTACCTGTAGTAGCAAATAAAATAAGCCATAGGAGAATGACAAGGGAAAGAAAATGAGGACACTCGAAAAATACACCAACATGTGTGGTATTTGGTGGAGTGAAAACTATATGAGGAAAAGCAGGTGCAAAGAAGGTATAGTATATTGCTTCATCAGTAATGGACAATCCATAGATTGAAATGGCCAAAGGCTTAGCAGCATCTCCAATGACCATGCCCTTAGGAGTAGTTTTACTTACATGAGTAATGGTAGTCTTACCATTTGCATCATATTCTTCCTCTTTCTTAATTGCAATAGAAGTTTTCCAAAATTTCTTGTAATACAATCTTTGATGCTGCAAAAAAATAAATAAAGTTTAAATAAGCTTCTAAACAGAAATTCTTTTAGTTTATTATTAATTAGTGTGTAATGATTTTATGAAATATAAATTAGTAATAAGCAAGAAATAATTCATTAATTGGGGATAAAGTGAATATATATAAATACATAAGTAATAACTATGGAGAATTAAAGAATGGAGATGAGATAAAGAAATTATTAAGATGTTAAATAATAAATATAAAGATGTTAGAAAAAAATATATTTTTTCGAGATAAAAAGGAAATTAATTAAGACATCAAATCCAAATAAAGAACGTTAATAATAAATCTTGGTGGATTCTACACCCAAAGCATATGACCTGACAAAGAATCACAAGCTCTAGCTAAGGAATGAACTACATGATTCATAGATCAATGAACAAAACACAACCTAACATTAGATAAAGGTGACAAGAGATTACTACAATCATCAATAATAAGACCAAAAGGAGAATTATCTGCCCAATGCTGTTGAACTGCCTGATAAACTACTAGAGGATTTATCTTAACCATAACCGAATCCCAATCATTATGTTTAATCCAACTTAATGCCTCCCAAACTCCTAAAGCCTCTACCACTCAAACTTCAGAACAACCAAACCTTGGAATAGCCTTAGCAGCCTTAAGAACTCTAACATCATGATGTAGAACCATACCAAACCCTAACCTATTAGAGACTGTAAACAAAGTAGCATCAATATTTAATTTTTTAACACTAGGAGGAGGTTTAGACCAATTAATAACACCCAGAGATGGTTCAAGACTCATAGGAAGGGAAACTAAAATACTTATTTTGAGCTTGCGACCATTGAAATAAGTGAGCTCCTATGAAATTGAGAACTTGCCTTGGAGTAAAAAACTTAACATTGCATACCATTAAAGGATTTTATACTCATACTCATTTTAAGCATTGAAGTAGATTAAATGCATATTTATTATTCAAAAGGCTGAATTGATACTCTACAATCTAAGGAATTTATACTTTAGGCTCATAGATTTTGTTTTTGCATATTTTTCCCCTTGTTCGGGTGTAAAGTGAGCATTAAATTGACTAGAGTTTAGAAACTCTTAGCATAAAGATGTCAACTAGATATCTGAATTCTACAAGGCTAATAAAAGAGAGTTATTAAGATCAAAGTTCATAAGATAAGCTTTCATATATGACCTCATGAAGTGGATGAATTTTCATTTAATTTGTGAATTTTCTTATTAAGGTTGTACTTTATTGCATAATTTAAGGAGATAGAGTTACGTTACTTCCCTTGAGTATTTGTCAAGCATGGCCCTATCTTTCTCATTCTTATTATTGTGTTAGTTAATTTCTCCTTCTTTATTTTCTTTTTTTCTCACTATATAAAATACCATTAGTTAGTGGGGTTTGTTTGCAAGTAAAGAAATTTTGTCAGAATGCAATGATGTTCTTTTGTACTCTTCCCTTCTTTATTATGGTGATTATATCTTTAATTATAGAGCTAAGTTTTTCTTTCTGTCATTCCCATTGATGCTATAACATAGGATTTTGTTCCTCTTTCCAATATCCACTACAAAAAAGTTTTAGGAGTTAGAGGTTTTATTTGATGATCATAGAGGTTTCATAGTGAATTTATCTTAAGTGTTGAGTGAATTCTTCTTTTTTTAGGGTCGAGCGCATGTATCACTGCTATACTGGACCTTTTAATCATGAGGTAAGAGAGGCTCTTCAGGGATTTGATGCTTCATCTTTTATTGAGCATTCCCATAGCTATCAAAGGTATATTCAAGAGCATCTCTTCAAGCAGATTCCTATTACTCTTTCTTCTATTACTCCTCACATTATTGACTATCTTTTGCTTTCACAATTTATAGGAGTATATTCTCTTCTTACTGAGACTTTAGGTGATGTTCCAAATAATGCTTTAGATGAAGCTATAGGGATGAATGTTGAGTCTAAAAAGCCTCAGCCTCCCATCTAGCCTCTTGAGGTTATGCAACATAATTCTTTTATGAGTACTATCGTTAATGATATCTCCCTATTAGATAGACCCATTGAGCATCATGCTCATCTTAATGGTGTCACTCCTCCTATTTTCACTCCTTCAAACTTTGACTACTTTCCTACACTTTTACAATACTAATTTTGGATGTTAATAGCAGAGTATTTGTACAATCTTGCCTTGTCTCAAAGACTTTTTACTTGCAAATCACATACAGTTGGAGAGTAATTATTTCACAATAAGTATATGCTAATGTATACATGATATGCATGATTCTAACTACTCTTCTATGGAGCAGAGTTATGCTTATAACTTACAGTATGAGAATCAGGTACTTCATTAGCATCTTGTAGATTTAAGCGTTGGACGCTTTGATTTTGGTATTTCTATGCTAGAGCTTTTTATACAGCTCTTCAGACAAATGACCATGCTAGTGGGTAGATACCATGGCCTAACATTAGAGCTAATAATGGATTACATTTTTGAAATTTTATTTTGTTTCTACTTTTTATATATAATAACTAATTTACTTTTATACTCGTAGTTTATTTTTTTCTACCCTCATAACTTTTGTATTAACTTTTATGTTTTAGTGCTTCATCTTTTGTCTTTGAAAGTAGATTTATTATTTTTCCCCGAAATTATTTTTGCTTCTTAGAATTGCATTTTGCCTCTAG
The DNA here is from genome assembly GCA_947683625.1 of Mallotus nudiflorus. Taxonomy (NCBI): domain Eukaryota; kingdom Viridiplantae; phylum Streptophyta; class Magnoliopsida; order Malpighiales; family Euphorbiaceae; genus Mallotus; species Mallotus nudiflorus. Next base: position 370,191 of record CANTUR010000833.1, on the reverse strand, counting down.
TTTTTGATAGTTTACCTTCATGGAGATGGTAACATTAAGATCATCAATATTCTTAGAGAATAGCCAATCACATGTCTGTCATTCTAACTAGATTCATCAATGCCTTTCTAGCATTCTTTTTTCTTTTTTCACGTGAGCAACCAAAATCTTTTAATATTATTATTTTTCTTTTTTCTTTAATCTTGTCTTCTTATTTTCATGACTTTATTTTTGTCTAAGCTATCCTCTTGAGTTTTTAACTTAGGAGGTTTGCCTTAACTTTTTCCTAAACCATCCTTGCAAGTTTTCAACTTAGTAGGTTTACCCTAATTTTTACCTAAGCCGTCCTTTTGGATTTTCAACTTAGCGAGCTTAATTTTTTTCTTTTTTTCTTCCTTTTTTAGATTTGGTTCTGGAAGAAGCTTAGTTTTCTCATTACTCTTGTTGATCTTTTCTCGCACATTAAAGATGAAAGGCAAATCCATATTAGTTGAAAGGAATTCTCAATACTGAGATTAAGTGGAGTTGCTCATGGTTGAAGTTGAAGTATGTAATTGTTGACCCATATAATCATTGTATTCCTTTGCTTAGGTTATGTGCTTTAACCATCTTTTCTTCATCACATCTTTATTTTTAGCATAGTCATCCTCAATTATTCATTATTGTCATTATTAATTTTGAGGGCTTTCCCTTGAGTCAAGATTTGCTATACAAGGTGAAGGATTTGTCCTTGGGGGACTTTTGAGTAGAACATGAGGTATGATACTAATGCCATGATTGATGATAGCTATAAGGTAGAGGTTGCAATGAAAATTATTAAGCAACTTGAATTTTTAGACAAATTTTAAAAGGTGATAAGAAGAGGGAATGTAACTAGAATAATGATTTCATAGCTTTGATTTTTTAGCTTTCATTATGTTTTATCTTTCCATTCAAATACTTACGCAATATGATAAATATGAATATGCAATATTTGAAAAAAATTTCATAAGGCAAAAATGATTACATTCACTCTTATTATCAACTAGTCATTTTAGATTTTCTAATTGAACAATTTTCTTTTAATTTATTTTTTTGCGTAACTAACCCTTAATGGCCAATCAACATGATCCTCTTTTTTATTTTTCCCATAAATTTTTCTCTCTTTAGAAGTTATATCATGTAATATAGGAATGTTCTTTAAATTTTCATTCATGCCTATACTGAATGAATTGAATTATATCATACCTTAAATTTGACTATCCCCAAGAAGGTCCAATGATGAAATGAATTTTAAAAAAGACTAGAGTCTGCTGATTTATAATACCTATAAAGTGTGCAACCTTAAAACCCTAACCGATCCCACTAGTGTGAAAAATTGATCACCGACCCATTAAGTTGTGCTCCGATCTTAGGAAATACGAATTATCAAAATAATAAGAGGCTTATTTTAAGCAAGCTTCTCTCATAACATGCAGCTTATTGAGCCGGTGTTCATTTCATTAGATCGGGATCCAACTTTGTAAACAAACAAAAATCAATTTTGATAAAACAGACTTCGGAAACACTTTTGGAAGGCTCTAAAACCTATAAAAGTGGTCTCAGAATAGTCTAAAACAACCTGAGGATTAGCGTGTGTAGCCATAAACACCCCTAGGTATCACGTGCTAAAATTGAAGCTAAATTAGACATAACAAACTTCGACAACACATTCGAAAGACTCTAAAACCTCAAAAAGTGGTCCCAAAATGGTCCAAAACAACTCGAGGATTACCACACATTGCTTAGAATTGTGTGTGTAGCCATGAATACCCTTAGGTGTCACGTGCTAAAATCGAGGCTAAATTAGACAAAATGGACCTTAGAATCACATCTAGAAGGCCTAAAAACCCTAGAAACTAATCTTAAAATAGCATAGAAAAGCCCCAATTTATGTGCGTAATATGCAAAAGTGCACATGACCACACGTAGTCATACACACTTCATGTGGCCATGTACCAAGTGCGCAATCACGCGTCACGTGCTCAATCCTAAGGATGCGTGCGTGACCACACACATACCCCCTCTTCCTTATTTTTACACTATAAATAGGTGTCTATATAGCTCATTTTGAGGGGGAAGCAAGAGGAAGACACACACACACACACTCTAAAATTTGTCCGCTAAAAATCATTGGAAACCCACTTCTAGATATTTTTAGCTCTCCCGTTGCGATTTTTCTTAGGTTACTAGACCTCCTTTCTACCAAACCTAGCCTCATCTTTGTCAAAGCACACTTCAAAGGTATATAAACTAGCACTATTCTACACATCATTTTGAACCTCTTAATGAGGAAATTTTGATAATCCCTCAACGCTAAAGCTTCAAAGCTCATATAAGCTCAGTCAAATCTGAGGACCACATAATCATTTAACATGTTTATTTTATTGCACTGCATTTTACTTTATTATCGCTAACATTTGTGAATATTATTGTGCTTACATGATGAGATTGGCAACTTGCATACTATATGGATAATTTATGCTTTATTTTGTTCATTTCATATCATCATACTGCATCCTCTAGTTTTGAAACATGAATCACACTATAAATATCAATAACATGAAAAGTTCATATTCTATACTAGAGTCATCATGTTCTCGGTCTAATGATGTCATCATGCATCCCTTATATCATCATCATATTGTTGGGTTCCGTGATGCAAACGCAGCGGAAAAATTAAAATTTTGTCACGTTCCCAAGCCAGGATCCATGTAATTCGACTAATAGATTAAATCTAGGGTTTTTAATAATCTTACCAAAATGCAGAAGAGGCAAGATTCTCTGGAAGGGTAAGAGGAGGTTCACACCGGTGACACCTTACCTCGAGCTTTTTGGCTTGGTTGTTCGGATCAAGACGTCTCCAAAAGGATGCATCCTCTATGGGTATCCACACGAACAACCCTTCACAAAACGAATTTGAGTGTGTGTGCTAGCAACCTCTTGACTATCTCATAAATCAAGAACAAAAGGAAAAACTCTGTCTTTGTTTTCTAAGAGGAAAGAAAACGAATTTGGAGGCAAAAACAAGTGTGTGAAACCCTAGAGAATATAACATATTTATAGACTCCAAGTTAGGGTTTCACTTACCAATAACCTTTTGGTAATATTCCATTTATTATATTCTGATTTTTTTTAAAAATAAAACAAATAATATCTTATTTATTTATTTAAAATAACATTTATCTTAAATAAATAAACAAATAAATAAATAAATAAAACGCTTTAATTATTTATTTCCACAGAGTTTATTTTGGGCTTATTAAACCCATATCCGTTTTGGGCTTGTTCTAAGTGTGTGACCCTGTAGGTTCACATAACATTGGCAGTAGGCCTAAATCTCTATTTAGGCCTACAAGTCATAAGTGGCCTCTAGCAAGACATTATGACTACCCAAGTCATGTGAAGTCAATAATCCGACATAACCTAATTACAGTGAATTTTATTGTCCCTTTATCACATGATATCTTAATTGAACATAAGGCATAGAATGTCATCCTTATATAGTTCAATATTATGACTTGATTCCAAGTAGACTGAAAATGATAACTCTTTATCAATTCATTTCAGCATGGCCATGCATTTTATTCAGTCTATCTCATCAAGGGGCCTTTAGATATCTTTCTCATATTAATGAGGGATAAATTCCTTCTAAATCACTCACATTCCTCACATAACTAATTTTATATCCAACAACATTCTTTTAATCATCCGGTTAAAGACAATGTTAGAATGTGTCAAAACATAAAATAGCTATGTAGAAATCCATGATGATTTCAAGGTCAAAGGACCGAAATAAAATTACTGTGATAAGAAATACTTATGACAATAATCTATGTAGTATTCTCATAGTGGGTCAATCCAGTACATGATCTCTCATCATGTACCTATGAGTTGACTTAATATCTCATATTTATGATTAGTAAAACATAACCATCAGTCAACATCATACTAGCCTTAATACTTTAATATTCATATAATGAATAAATGGCTAGGGATAATTAGAATAGAACTCTTATTTTAATCTAAGGGTTTTACTATCAAGTCACATACTTGATAGCCTTAGTAAGAATTAACCATTCATGTAATTATCATAAAATCAAATGATAATATAATACCTCTTTATTAATAAAATAAGAAAGTTAATACATAATCACAAATGATTGTCCTAGTGCATATCACTAACACATATATCATTATAAGCATAATAATCACTACAAACACACACTCTTTCAAGTGATCGAGTGTCCACTATTTATCTCATTATACACATGATTGAGCGAGCTCCATGCATAGTTGTGCTAACCTTGCAAGTTCATTATATCTAAGCTAGATTTACTTTTATGTAATCTTTTTTTTTTCTTTTATATGTATTTTATTAGGAAAGTGATGTAATAATGATATTCTAGCTTTATTATCTTCCATCAGTTGATGTATTATGTGAATGCTATATAAATTGTCATTACCGAAACTAGGGTATTACAGTAGTTATACATTGAATATCATATAATGAGAAATAGTCAAAAAGTATATGCAATCCCCCGAACCTGGAAATCTCTATTGGGGGAAATACTCGCTGATTGACTTAATGTTTCCCTTTTCTTTTCCTAATTTTCTAAAAATTAGGTGGCGACTCCATAAAATAAAAAAAAGCATCTCGTTCCTCTCGAGACCAATCATTTGTCCCTATTCGATAAAGTTTCCATGTCCCTCAAAAATAAAACACAAAGATCCTTATGAAACTTTCTAGAAGGAAAGAGTCTAAAAAAAAGAAAAAACTCTCTTTCACTCGAGAGGGTGGGTCGCTAATAATGGTGACTGCATTGGGGAATTTTAAGTAAGAGAGATAAACTTAAAAATGACTATTTCTCATTATGAAATACTTAATTGTATAGAGTCCCTTACCATTGCATTTGCACTACACATCACACATGCAAAATTGGTCCTTAAAACCTTGATAATATTGAATGGCATTGCCACCATGATTCCACTCAAGTCACGGAGCGATGAAGATAGGTATTATCACCTTTAGTCTTTACTCATGCATTCGCTGAACTCATCTGATTAGAGTCTATAACCCAATTCCTAAAGGGGGGCAACTAAGTTATTAAAAAAATGCTAGACTCACTGACTAGAGTTTGTAACCCTACTCATATGGGGTCATTCTTGCTAAAGGATCCCTTGGCCTTTCACCCTGCCTCAGCCTATATAGATAAGCCGGTAGTAATATCAACTAGGATTCCACCAAGTATGCATGCTATCTTTGATCTTAAACTATCCATTTGACCTTATATTAATAAATAACATGACTCTCTTAATGTATATCACCAAATGACATCATAATGTTAGTTTTCATAGAATGTTTACACTCAGATCCATGTGATTCTCATATACTTTATGTGAGCTTGAAGCATAAGGGGTGATAAGAATTATGTACCTTAACTTGAATAGTCTATGCGAACTAATGAATAATGACATCCCTCAATGACTGAACCTATGAAATGTCATCCATTTATTCTTATCAAATCAAATGAATAACTTAGGAATCCAACTAGATTGTGGACCTTTATATTGACAAAATCAAAATGTAATTATCAAATAATACTTTCATGATTTTTGATAAACATATCAAATATCAATATGGGGGTAAAAACTCGAGGTCATTTCGATTGACCTTGGTCCTATGCATACCAGAGCATACGAGCTTTGGACATCATTTGAAGCTTGAAAATTGACCCCCACATTGACATTATATGATTACCTCAAGTACATTTTGGTATCATTCCTCAATTTACCCTTTGGTTCTAATCAACATAAATAAAAGCAACCTAGTTCTAAGAGTAGAATCATAGTCCCCCAATGATTATAAGTTCAAAACCCACCTAGGAAAGAGACTGAATGGCCTAATTGAGAAATAAGGTTAAAAGTAAGAGCTTTCTTGTGATTGGTTTGTTCATTATGCAGGAAATACTAACAAGCTCTCAAAATTAATCATGCATACATTACATACATGTAAATAGCACAAACTAACCATTGTTCCTTGCAACAATGATCATCTCTCATTATAGGATTTTGCATCCACTCCATGCATACATGCTCACCATTTTCTTTTATTGGCATACATCATTCATCATTCATTTAGCCAACCTTGATAAATGTATAGGAATACAATGTTCAAACATTAGTGACTAAGAAGATATCTCATGTCAGCAATTCAAAGATAGACTAAAATAAGGGATCCAAAAATTGCTCACTAATGGTACTATAGCCAAAATCCTCCAAGCCTAAATTAAGGCAGAAATGCCTGAGATGGGAATAATACACCACTGAATGAAGCTTCTGCATCTATTCACCCCAGGGTAGATAAAGCAAAGGGAATTCCCTACACTCTAGTTCAAGCTGATGATGACAATGACTACTACCATGATCTCATAAATGCACGAAAAGTTATAAAAATTACTGACATAACCAAGCCTAAACCGGCAAGGGAGGTTAAATTGTTGGTTAACATAATGGCTCAGTTAGAATTTGCCTTTAAAGATAAAGGAACCCATGGCTCTAAAAGCTTTACTGACTTGGCATTGTTCAAAGAGGAACCACTCCTAAATGATTTTAAACTACTAAAATTTACTAAGTTTAATGGAACAGGGGACCCAAGGGTCCATCTAAGGAAATATGCTATCTTTGTGGCTACTACAAAGCTTATAGAATCTCAAATCGCTTAATTCTTATTCACATCACTAGAAGAAGGACCAAGAGCATGGTTCTTTAACCTTGAGGATGAAATTAAAAGTGATTGGCTACTATTAACTCAGAAGTTCATAAAGTAGTATGAATACAATACTCAGCTAGACATCACTCACAGAGATCTTGAGACCACGAGATAGAAACCCGGTTAAGCTTTCTCTGATTATGTCATAAAATGGCAGGGAAAGGTAGTCAAAATGAGAAACCATCCTCCTAAAGATGAACATATAGAGCTAATAATCAGAGGGGCATTACCACATTTCAAAAAATAGATGATATTTGCTCATTATCCTGACTTCAGAGCTCTTTATTAGGCTGTAATTAGAATTAAAGATGTGGAACCTCAACAAGCTAGAAAATCTTCCACCATAATACCTAATTACACATCCAAAACATCTTTTCCTGAGCTAAAAAAATAAACCTAACCTAACTCGACACATAGTTCACCATTTGTTAATGCTATCAAACCACCAAGAATGTTCTCAAGCTTCAACCTCCCACTATCTAAAGTATTCTAGAGACTTTACCAAAAGAACCTCTTACAACCTCAAGAGCCCAAGACTCTTCCAAATGCATTACCCCCTTATATTGACCAAAACCTATTCTGCCACTATCACCAAATGCCTAGTCACACCATTGATGCATGTAGAACCCTTAAGAATGCAATCTAAGACCTCATTGACTCTAAAAAAATTGATAACCCAAAAAAAATGATCCAGCATCAAGACCAATCCTCTCCTAAACTTTTGAAACATGGCTTCACCAACCATCAGTATAATTTCCTCTAATATTCCTGAAGAACTTATTGAACAATCAATCCAAGCCATCCAAGAAACCCAAGATAAGTTCTTAGAAGACAAACTCTCAAGCCTTATTCTTGAACCTTATGACTTTAGTGAAGATGAACAATGTCCTTTTACTTTTGAATACATTTTGATGCCTCAAAAGTTCCTTCCCCACTTGATGATGCAAAAAAGAGCCAGGGATACATCTCTCTTAATGAACGATGAAGTGATTGATTGCCCTTACTCATAAGAAGCAAACATATGAAAAACTCTCATCAGTAGCCATAGAGTATGGGATTTACTAGGCGAACCATTTGGGAATTTTAACTATAAAGTCAAGTACACAGCACCCCTACTACTCACACTCACTTAGAAGACATAGTACCCTCAGGATGGGGAGAAGAATTTGACAATAAAGATAGGGTGGATAATACTATTCAGCTTCAGAACCTGTAGGTAATAGGGATCAATATATGATATGACTTTAATGATCCTAAAATCATTGTCTGGGATCAGAACATCAGTACAAAAGTAGATAAGCAAGCAACTAAGAAGCCTTCACTAGGAGTCAACCATGTGACTCACAATAGGTGAGTATATCAACCCCTTGAGAAAGAGAAAGATCCCCTTAAAGGAAAAGCAGTGACAAGTGATTAAGCTCTAATTAAAGAGGAAGATATTGTCCTCAAATAGCTTAAGAAGACTCAGGCACAAGCTAGTATTTAGGACTTACTAATGGCCTCTAAAAAGCACAAGGATGACCTAGTTAGAGCACTAGATGAGGCAAAGATTGCCACTAATGCCTCACCTTATGAGATGATAGCCTCTTTAATAAAAGCTCCCTCTAATGAAATCACCTTTTCAAATGAAGATTTACCCCTCGAGGGAAGGGTGCACAACTGTCCTCTCTTTATACAAGCAATTTTTAGGTTTAAGAAGAATCTATGTGTTATGGTGGATGACAGATATGCTATTAATGTTTGCCCCCTGAGGTTGCTATATAAGTTTAGGATGAATAATGAAAACTTGGAAGAATCCAACATGGTCATACTAGCCTATGATAATTCAAAAAAAGTCATCGGGACTTTCATAGTAGTAGTGAATCAATAATAGAATTTACTGTCTTGGACATGCCTCCAACTTTTGCCCTACTACTAGGAAGACCTTAGTTCCACCCAATAGGGGGCATACCTTCCACTATGCATTAAAAGATCAAGTTCCCTTTGAATGGAAAGGTCGTTACCATCCATGCTGAAATAAACAACATTATTGCCTGTCTGAATATGGTCCCACTAGGATTTCAACTTTCTATAATTAGTGACGGTCATGTCTGTCCCAAAGTTGCTACCATTATGAAGACGATGCAATATCTACTTAGAATAGGATTAGGAAGAAGGAACATTAGGGTCACAAAATTCCTTGACTTTTGAGGATAAACCAACAAGTATAGTCTAGGGTATGATCCTAAAAAGGACACTAGGGCTAAGAAACTAATTTCTTTTATGACCAAAAGCTCAACTTAAGCCTACTAAGGATAAATTGAGAAATGGGTAAGCAATAAAATTGAGAAACTAGGTTTTAAGATCTTTAATGACACCCTCAAGGGAAAGCGCTTACTAGATATGGTCACTAAGACTGACATCAATTAGCTTATGAAAAATCTGGAGCTAGAATCTATGAGTAAGACTATCAATTATGCTTAAGCTACTGTCATCCTTGAATCAAGAATTGATGACATCCTATTTGAAGACATTATTGATGATGATCTCTATACTTTTTCTTTGTTTAAAGCTGATGATGTAATGAACTCTAAAGTTAATGCAATGAAATCATATTTTGCTTACTTGTTTAATGTCTTTCCTAATGGTAGTGTGCATTGCATTGATCAAAACATTAGCATATTTGACATTTATTCCACATGCACTAAATCATTTAACATTGGCATGAAATCTAAACCATGTGTTTTGCATATTTTGAAAGATATTACCCCTGAAGAGAAGAAAGAAATTGAAAAATATTAATAATAAATTCAAAAGTATTTGCATGGATGTATGATGATATGTATGGTATTGATAGAGACATTACTCAATACTTCATTCCTACTAAAGATAAGTGCAAACCAATAAAGTAGAAACTGAGAAGATTTAGACCAAAATGGGCCTAACTAGTGAAAGAAGATATCGAGAAGCAAATCAAATAAAAATTCCTAGAGGTAGTAGACTACCTAAAATGGTTAGCAAATGTGGTGCCAATATTGAAGAAAGATGGAAGGAATATAATCTATGTCGACTACAGAGATCTGAACAGTGCCGGCCCAAAAGATGATTTCCCATTACCTCACATAGAAATACTAGTCGACAATGCCATCACATGTGCAATGTACTCCTTTATGGATGGATTCTTTAGGTACAATTATATCCTAATGGCCATTATCGACAAAGCAAATACAAATTTCATAACAAAATAGGGCACTTATTGCTATAGAGTAATGCCCTTGGGTTTAAAGAATGGAGGAGCAACTTATTAAAGAATGGTAATTACAATGTTCCATGACATGATACACAAAGAAGTGGAAGTGTATGTCGATGACATGATTGTCAAGTCAAAACTAGGTAAGAACACCTATCTAATCTAGAAAAGTTCTCAAAAGAGTAAAAAAAAATATAGTCTCAGGCTTAATCTAAAGAAATGCATGTTTAAGGTCACTTCAGGAAAGATGTTGGGGTATATTGTCAGTCAGAATAGGATTGAAATGGATCCAGATAAAGCAAAAGCAATCAGAGAGATGCCAGTACCTAAAATAGAAAGAGAAATCAAAGGGTTTCTAACGAAACTACAATTCATCAATAGATTTATTGCCAAGTTAACAGCTGTGTGTGAACCAATCTTCAAGCTACTTAGAAAAGATCAATTAGCATTCAATAAGATTAGAAGGTACCTAGCTAACCCATTAGTTATGAAACCACCTAAACTAGGGATACCATTAATCCTATATCTGGCTATTAAAAGAAATGCAATTAGTGTAATGTTAGCCCAAAAGGGAGAAATAAAAGCAGAACACGCAATCTACTACTTAAGTAAGAAGATGTTGCCATATGATGAAAAGTACAACTAAGTTGAGCAAATATGCCTGGCAATGGTATGGGCAATGAAGAAACTCAAACATTGCTTTTAGTTCTATAGAGTTTAGGCTGTGTCTAAAATGGATCCAATAAAGTACCTCTACGAAGCTCCCTCCATAGTGGGAAAACTTGCCAAGTGGCTCGTGCTATTAATAGAATTTAATGTAAAATACGTCATTAAGAAGGCAGTAAAGGGAAAAGTAGTGGCTGAATTTCTATCTCTTAACCCCATTATAGACTCAAAAGAAGTCCAACTTGACTTCTCAGATGACCTCAATTCAACCATCGAGATTCAAGGATGGCATATGTATTTTGACGGGGCAGTTAATCAGTTTAGCGCAGGAGTTAGTGTCATATTACAATCTCTAGAAGGTGAAGTGGTACTAATTTCCCATAAGCTAGAATTTAGAGTCATAAATAATGAAGCATAATATAAGGCATGTGCACTCAAAATAGAAGCACTGATAGCCCTCGATGTTATAAAAGTTGAAATCTTTGAATATTCTATGCTAGTAATCAATCATGCCACCAAAGAGTGGGAATTAAAAGAGCAACACTTAAAACCTTACCTGGATCACTTAAAACTACTTACCATGTCCTTATAAAAATGCAGATTCATCTATCTCCCTAAGAACCATAATTAGATGGTAGATGCACTAGCTTCCTTAGCATTAGTGTGGGAAGGACCATCCAAAATGCCCATGAAGCCTTTAATCCTACTCAGATCAGGATAAATTTATCACAAGAACTATAGAATAGAAAAGATAAAAAAAAGCTGAAAAGCCCTGGTTCTATGACTTCTAGAGATATTTGAAGGAACAAGCCTATCTCGATCAGGCAAGTGAAAAAGATAAGGCAGTCATCCAATGATTAGCATCAAAATTCACATCACACCAAGGTGTGTTAAAAAAAGAACTTTATATGGGTTACAACTCCGATGTCTAGATGAAACTGAGGCTACAAGAGCAATAGAAGAGGTACATGAAGGTGTTTATGGTCCACATATGAATGGAGCAATCCTAGCTAAGAAGCTAATCAGACAAGGATTCTTCTAGATGACAATGATGGAAGACTATATCAAATTCATAAGGGAATGCCATAAGTGTCAAATCCACATGAATGTCAGCAACCTTCCCCCAATAGAATTACACTACATCTCCTCTCCATGGCCCTTCTCAGCATGCGAACTAGACATAATTGGGGAAATCCACCTGATAGCCTTGAACATACATAGGTTTATCTTAGTGGCAGTGGATTACTTCGTAAATTAGGTCAAAGTAGAATCATTCACAAGGATAGGAACCAGCCAAGTAGTTAAGTTCATTAAAAGATATCTGTTATGTCGATATGGGACCCCCCATCACATCATCTCTAACAACGGTGTTTAATTCCAAGGGGAAGTTAGAGAACTACTAAGGAGCTATAAGGAGGAACATTAAAAATCTTCTTTTTTACCGACCATAAGCAAATGGGGCTATAAAAGCTATAAACAAGAACATCAAAAAGATTTTATAAAAAATGACTTTGACTTACTGAGACTGGGCAGATAGACTGCCATATGCCTTATGGGGGTATTGAAAAATAGTTAGAACTTTAACTAGAACAACTCCTTTTTTACTAGTATATGGATTAGAAGCATTACTTCTAGTTGAAACAAAAATCAATTCTCTTAAGGTAGCAATCGAATCTGAATTACCATAAGTACAATGGGCTTAACAAAGGCACAATAATCTCACTCTCTTAGACAATTAAAGGCTTAAGGCTCTATACCATACATAGTTGTATTAGGCTCAACTAGCTAAAATCTTCAACAAAAAGGTGAAACACAAGAGTGTGAAAGTAGGAGACTAGGTGTTAAAGCAAGCAAAGCATAAAGTTCTAGACCCTAGAGGGAAATTTAAACCAAACTATGATGGCCCGTACTTTGTTAAACATGTCTTATTGAAAGGAGCAGTCAAGCTAATGGATTCTGAAGGTAATGAATTCTCTGAACCTATTAATACAGACTGCTTGAAGAAGTACCATGTTTAGGGTAAAAAAATCATACTAGGTTGAAAACCCTACATGGGCAACCTAGGAAAAAATTAGGGAAAGAGAGAAAATATTTAACTAGAAAACCTAAGAAGGCTAGTTAAGAACATTAATAACCTCAAGTTTAAATTTTGTATGAATGTACCTATGCTCTTCTTAAATGATTTTAGTGAAATAAGAATGATTACAATTTATGCAAACTATCTTTGATAAAGTGCAACACATTTTATCATCATGAATTGCATCAAACATGCTTTGCATCAAACATGCTTTGCATTTTCTTTCATTACATAACCATAGTTCATGCTGTTTTCTTTGAACTTTATCCTTAAGATTAGCCACTATCATTGAAGCCTAAAAAAATCCTAGCTAGGCATGAAGAGCTCTAAGAGGAGACACCCTAGGCAAAAGAGGGAAGTAAAAATAAAGGAGATGCTTGAAAGGAGATACCTTAGTGTAGACACCCAATTTCGGGATGATGAGTTATGAATGCAAAGAGGATTCAAATGATGAAAATATCATGAATAGGTCCTCGATACTTAAGCTTTAAAATTCCAAGGGTCTAAATGCATCTTTTAAAGGAAGGATTTAGTGTTTTCAAGGACTAAATTGTAATACTTTTTAGGACCTAATTGCAAACTTAAATTCTTATAGGGGTCTTTTTGTAATCAAATGTTAGAAAAAAACCTATTGGAATTCCATAATTCCGACAAGAATTATGTAATTCCAGTTGGAATTACATAATTCTTATCAGAATTATGTAATTCTGATCGGAATTACACCAATTTCGATCAGAATTACACAATCCCGGTTGGGATTGGACTCTTCTGTCTCTGTTTTTGATTTTTTGGGCTTTTAATTCAATCCTAATTGGTCTAAAATTCCTAAATATGATCCTATATTTTTAGGAATTATTTTTAGGAATTAGAATCACATTAGAATTGAGTTAGGGTTTTTGGTTTTCTTATATAAAGAGGACAGGGGAGGAGAAGAAAAAATGGAGGAGGCAGTAATATATTTTTAAGCTTTTGGGTATTTTGTGTGTTTAATCAACAATTTTTATCCATTGTTGATTCTTAAAAAGAGCTTTCTTAATTCTTTTTTTGGAGTTGTTTTTTTACAATATTTTCTTTTGGTTTATGAATTAATTCAAGATCCTTGGAGAATTTTTGAAGAAGAAGATTCGAAGACTTGTCATCTGAGGAGTACACTAAATCACTCATTAGCGTCATCATCATCTTCTTATTCTATTTTTTATTTATTTCTTTTTGATATTATTGATTATTTTTATTCTTTTGAGTTATTATTATAATTTATTAATTAATCATAATTTTATTTTATTTTTTTGTGTTGATTATGGAGGAAAATGCATGGTGATCATGTTGGAGGGATGAATTCATGAGAAGTCCATGGAAAATCATGGATAAAGCCTTGTAAAGAATTAGTTTCTAGGGTTTTTATTTTATTTTATTTATTGCTTTTATTTTATTTATTGCTTTTATTTTATTTTATTAACTATTTTATGAATTAATGTAATAGCTTCAATAGTGGGAGTAGTGAAATTATGTGTGTGGTTGCATGTTTATTTTGATTAAATTGGTTAGTAAAATTAGGTTTTTAATAAGGTAATTACTTAAAATCAATGAAGGAAGTAGATTAATTTAGGTTGCATATTAATAAAACTAGGGTTTTTTTTTATAAGGGATTAATTTAATTATTTGTTTGATCTTATTTAATTGTTTTTTACATTTTTATTTGTTTTTAGGCTTATTTATTATTTTTATGTGCTTTTGGCGCCTTAAGCCCATTTTAGGCTTTGATTTATTTATTTAAGTTTAAGTAATTCTCTTAGCCCATCTCACTTGATAATTAATTAGGTTTAATTAATTAAAATATATTTTTAAGTCTATAATTAATTAAATTTTAGGTTAGAAATATCCTTAGGCCCATTTAGTTAATTAGACATAGGCTCACCTAATTTAATTTAATTAATTTAGACTTAGCCCACTTAATTTAAGCTTTTTTCATAATTTTTAGATTTAAGATAACTATTTAATTAAAACATGTAGAATTAGGCCCATTTTTTTTTATTAAAACAAGTAGACTTAAGTTTATTTAATTAAAATCAAAAGGAATTAGGTCTTTAGGTTCACTTATAATTTAAAATATGTAGACTTTAACTCATTTATTTAAAATTCATGTAGATTAGACTAACTTAGGGATTATGTGATTTATTGAATGCATTATTTACTTGTATATTTCATGACTAGTTTGCCTTGGAGTTGATTGTTTTAGGGTTTATATGAAATTGAATGTAAATAGAGAATAACATAATAATTCATAAAGTAATTATAAATGAATATAAGATTGAAAAAAGTTGGTATTCCATATCTAGAATCTCCTGGCTGTGGTGCTAGCTTTCTTTTAGGGAATCGAGTACCACCTTTTTTATTTGTCCCAGTTATTACTTTGGGTGGCGACTTTTTATCTCCATGCCATGTCTTTGTGACTGTGGTTAGTGTGTTATCTAGAGCCCTGAGCTCAAACAGTGTCGCGGTTGCTAAAATCTTGGATGCACGCTGTAAGCACCCAATTTTGGGATGCAATTGTGCATAATTGCGACGTAAGCCCCTATGATGAAATTCATTAAAAAATTGAATTTGGTTGTCAATTTTCTAGACTTTAGGGAATACATTGCAACATTTTTTAGGATTTGATTGCAAATAAATCAATTTTTCAGGGGTCTTTTAGTAATTAAAAGTAAAAAAAATTGGAAATCAAAATTATGGATTTTTAATCAGAAATCCGCAATTCAAATTGGAAATCCAATTTTCTAAGATTTTTCGATCGGCATTAGACAAGGTCGACGCGTAAAAGTCCCATTTTTTCAAATTTTCGTGTATTTTTTCTTATTTTTGTCAATTTTTTCAGTGTTTTGATTGGTTAAAAATTGAATTTTTATTATTAGTTTTATCTAAAAATATCTTGACACATTCAAAACACATAACTTTTAAAGATCAAAACCTTATCTTATCAGTCTGTTTTAAGAGATGAGTTTATTCCTCTAAAGGAGGAAGCCAGTACGCGCAAACTCTGAATTTAAAAGCAGAGTCTACATGCGTGTAAGGGAATGCTTTTTTTAGAGAAAATTTATTGAGACTCATATGGAAAGAAAAAAGAAATGGAGACTCATACACAAACCCTAGATGCCACTGAGAACGCCCTGTGCACCAAAAACTTGAATTTTTTTTGTCAAAGCTCTTTTTGATATGGTTCTTTCAACAAGAACGGTCCAACATTGTTTTTTAATTCTCTGTCCAGAATCAAACAACAAGTCAAAAAACAACGGTGACAATCTCAATCTGAGGGGCTATCTCAAAGCATATGTACAACATTCATTTTTTCTTCTCTTATTTTTTGTGATTTTTATTTTATTTTTTTATTATTTTATTATTCAATTTCATTACTAATCTAATTATTGATATGCGAATGTAGATTGAGGAGGATGCTGCTTGTGTTTAAACTGAACAAAAGGTCCATGGAATGCTATGGAAGAACCTATGCTGTCTTCCAGTAGATATTAGGATTTTAATTTTTTTTATTCTACATTTTGGTGTTCTGTGTAGGTATTTTAATTCATGGGTGTATAATTGTTAAATTTTAATTTTGTACATAGTTTGTAATTGCCCCAGTAGTGGGAATAGTGAAAGATTCAATTTTCTGCACTTTAAAATTAATTAGTAAAACTAGGTTCACTAGGTAAAAGTAATTAAAATTAATAGTGGCTTTAGTTAATTAGGGTTTGTATGTAATTAAATCAGGTTTTTTAGAAATCATATGTGAATGTGTTTTGATTTGATTTTGTTATGTTTTGTTATGTTTTTTTATGTTTTTGGGTTTTTTTTTTATTTTTTTGGGCTCCAAGCCCATGTTTAGGTCTAACCCATTTAATAAATAGGTTTAAAAATGGCTTAGGACTTTAAATAATTAAAATCAATTTAGGCCCATTAAGTTAATTAGATTTTAGGCCCACGTAGTTAATTAAAAATTTTTTAGATTAGCTCAGCTCACTTAATTTCATTTCTTTTAAAATAAATGGACCTAGGCCTACATTTCATTTAAAATAAAACCATGTTAGACTTAGGCCCACTAATTTAACTTTCCTTTAAGATTGAATATACTTAAGCCCATTCGTCAAATAATCTAAAATAAATAGGTCTAGGCTCACTAATTAATAAACAATGTAGGCCTAACTTTAGTCCCTTTCTCACTTGTAAATAAAATGTAAATCTAGCTAACTCTTTTAATAAAATTAACATAGTTTAGACTTAGGGACAATGTGATATTGAGTGCATTTTTTATGTGTAATTTTATTAACTAGATGCCTAGGGTTAGATGGATGTCAAATAGGGTTTAATAAAATTGCATGTAATTAGAGGATGAAATAATCATTTATAAAATTATTCTAAATGAACACGAGACTAAAAGAAGTTAGTATTCCATATCCAGAATCTCCTGGTTATGGTGCTAGATTTCTTTTAGGGAATCAAGTACCACCTTTTCGATTTGTCCCAGTTATTACCCTGGATGGCGACTCCTCATCTCCACGCCATGTCTTTGTGATAGTGGTTAGTGTGTTCTCTAACGCCTTGAGCCTAAACAGTGTTGTGGTTGCTAAAATCTTGGACGCGCACTAAACCCCACCATCTACACATGCTAAACCCCACCATCTACACTTAGGGAAAAATAAAAGAGGCATATAATAGCAATGGCAAACATCACCAAGCATAGCTATGGCATACAATAGGAAGCATATACACTATAGTCATCATCATACATGTATCGTTCAACACATACAGGACAAATGCCTAGATATAACACCAGAGTCCATGACATTGGGAAAATGATACAACAAAGCAACCACAAGCCAAAAAGCCCTATACCTAGCTCTTAAAACAACTACATTAGTTGTGGTTGCCATCAGAAGTAAGCATCAATCATGCATCAATCCTATTCAAGCATCCCCCTCATTTGATCTAGGCTCCTCATCATTTATTACGAAGGATAAGAGTCGTGACTCAACTCACCGATATGATCATGATAAGCTGTGTGCTCTCGCTCCCTCTCACAGCTAGCATGGAGGTGCTTAGCTTGCATTACATGAAAATTGCATATTATACACGCAAACATAAAATATATGCATAAATAAACAAGTGTAGTAAATAAGGCATACCCTTTGATTGGTTGTAAACTCTATAAAGTGTGCAATTATTGCACACTCCTAATAACAGTATACTAGTACTGGCCAGAAGAGACATGGATCTATAAAAAAAAAGCAAATAAGTCAAGCACCAGTTGTTAAATAGGCAAAATAAGTGAAATAAAGCATGAACATAGGAAGTCTCAAGAGGGATAACATTTGACTGGGGAAAGCCAGGGCGAGGCAAATCAAGATACACTCCTCTACTAAAGATGTCCATCCTAGATGAAACCAAGGATGATCTAACTGCCAAGTCCCTAAGAATGGTATCACCAAAAGCCACATCACTAGCATGTGCAGTCGGTTCAGTATGGAATATGCCCTCTGTTAGTGATATGCACTAGGTCAATCATGTATGACCATATTCTGAATTTATCATTTTATTTAATAAAGAGGCATTTTTCATTATCATTTCGTGTTATGATAATTACTTGAATAGTTAATTCTTACTAAGGTCATCAAGTATGTGACTTGATAGTAAAACCCTTAGATTAAATATGAGTTCTATTTAAATTATCCCTAGTCATAACAATATGTTATGGCTAGTATGATATTGATTGATGATTATGTTTTACTAATCATGAATATGAGATATTAAGTCAACTCGTAGGTACTTATTTAGGAAATAATGTACTGGATTGACCCATAATAAGAATACTACATAGATAATTATCATAAGTAATTCTCATCATAATAATATTGATTTAGTCCTTTGACCTTGAAATCATCATGGATTTCTACATAACTATTATATATTTTGACATAATCTAACATTGTCTTTAATAGGATGATTAAATAGATTTTTATTGGATATGAAATGAGTTATATGAGGAATATGAGTGATTGATAAGGAAGTTGTCCCTCATTTAATCTGAGTAAGATATATATAGGCCCCTTGATAAGATAGATTAAGGAAAATGCATGGCCATGCTAAAGTGAATTGATAAAGAGTTATCATTCTCAGTCTACTTAGAGTCAAGAAATAATATGATTGAATTATATAAGGATGATAGAAACCATGCCTTATATTCAATCAAGATATCATATGACAAAGGGATTACAATATTTATTATAAATTAGGTTATGTTGGATTATTAACTTCATATGACTTGGGTAGTTATAATGTCTTGCTAGAGGCTACTTATGACTTGTAGGCCTAAATAGAGATTTAAGGCCCACTACCAATGTTATGTGAACCTACAAGGTCATACACTTAGAACAGGCCTAAAAATGGATATGGGTTTGAGAAGCCCAAATATGCTATGTGGAAATAAATAAATAATTTATTTATTTAAGGTAAAGGTTATCTTTAATAAATAGAATATTATTTTTTATTTAATTTTAAATAAAATCATAATGATAATAATTGAGAAATCACCAAAAGTTGTTTTGGTAAGTGAAATCCTAATTGGAGGTCTATAAATATGTTATATTCTCTAGGGTTTCACTAACTCAATTATTAGCCACCAAAATTCATTTTTCTCCTCTTAAAAAAACTAAAACACAGATTTTTTTTTGTTCTTGATTTGTGAGAATTCAAGAGAAGTGCTAACACACAAAGTTTTTATTTTAATCAAGGGTTGTTTGTATGGATGCTTGTGGAGGATGGATTCTTTTGGAGATGTCTTAATCTAAACTACCAAAATCAAAAGCTCAAGGCAAGGTGTCAATGGAGTGAACCTCCTCTCTGCCTTTCAAAAATCTTGCCTTTTCTGTGTTTATGGTAAGATTTGAAAACCCTACTTTTAAATTAATGAATTGAATTACTTGGATCCGAGTTAGGGGTTTGTGGTTAAAAGTTTTAATTTCCACTGCGTTTTGAATCATGAAACCCAACACCCTCATCCTCCTCAAAACAGGATCTTTATCTCTTTCGACGAGATCCCTATCGTTGTATATAAGTCCCTATAACCATGCCAATTATAGCTTATTACTAACAAATTTTGTTACATACTTGTTAGAACATGAATAAAAGCCTACCAGATCAGAAGAAGCAACTCTCGATGATCCATATGATTCCCTAGCCCTTTAATCCAAAGGATGAGCCCCATCTGCTTGAGCAGGTAGGGGAATAAAGCCACTAGCCATAACATCAATAAATTGTGGAATCAACACATCAACAAAAAGAGAGCCTACACCCTCTAAGAGACTCTTAGAAGGATTTTCTAGCATGGCAATAGCAAGCTCATCCACAATAAGTTCATGACTCCAAAACATGTCACCAAGAGGAAGAACATGAACTCTCCTCACAAATAGACCATCCCACTAACGATGGACTTGCTCACCCAAATACCACACCTTGCTAATCGAGCCAGGGAGCAACACTCATCTCTCTATCAGTTGCCATGTTGCCACCATCTCTGTTGACCAATTTGACATCACCACCCATCAGCGAAGGAGGATCAGCTTAAGAAGTAAAAGAAAAGTGAATAATGAATCTCCAAAAAATGAAACAACCAACACAACAGGAATCAAGCATACTTATCCAGGGGACAATTTACCCATGTATTCCCGGGCTTTTATGTTATCCTCAATTAAGTCAGTGGTCTTCCTAATCCAATAGGAATAATGAGGAAAACCATCCTTCAAAAGATGCTTAACAGTCGAATGAGGAAGAACCTTGAACTCCTAAGCCATATCTATCAAAATCATAACTTAGAAAGTAAAAAAAAAAGTAAAGGACAAAGAGCAAAAGATAGATACAAGAACTCTTACTCACATCCATCATAAATACGCATCCATAAATCCTCAAGCCACCTTGGCATGCTATATATAGACCTGAGTACAAGTGGGCAAAAGCAGTAGTGCCCCAACAGTACCTCGATAAGCTATCTAGGTCCCTCAGGATAGACAACAACTATAGACTACCTGTACTTAAAGGATTCAGGAAGATGACATCACTCAACAAGTATAGTAAAAAGTAACAAGCCAACTACATTGCTGAAATAAAACCAACATCATACATCATCTGCATAGAAGAAACAAACTTGGTCTAATAAGTGAGATATGGGCAACCATACTTTATAGGGGCAGTCACCCCAAGCAACTTTATTGTAAGGTGCCTTCTCACCACTACAGAAGAACACTCCTCATTGAAGAGAACAAGCTCCTTAGAAAAGCATAAGCCTATGATAGTGGTGAAGTCTAGAAGAGTGATGGCCATCTCTCTAAGTGGTAAGTGAAAAGTATGTGTCATATTCATCCATCGCTTAATCAATTCATATATAGCGGTCTAACTCGATGCATACAGTCATAATATAATGCGGCAATAATCCTATCAAATCACTTCCTAGCAACCATTTGCTTTACAATAATGGGGGACCCTGATAGTATATGCTAATCTTGTTGAAATTTCCAGGCAATATAGTAACAGACCTACGAGGCTACAAATAACAAGTACGCTATCAAAAACCTAAACAGTTACTAAAATACTAACACATATTTCTCTCTGTCATTTAATAGGATTAGAATAATAATAAAAGCTAAAAGAGAAGCTTCACTGCAAGTGCTAGTAGACAATCATAATAAGAACCATAAATAAAGCAAGAGTTATCGACTATCAACACTCGCAACAAAACTATGGATTAACAAATAGTTACAGTAAGCACTATAGTGAGTGACCTCACTATTTTTCAAAAATTTAGCACCTCCCAAAAAAAGAAAAATAGAGAAGAATCATTGCAAGGATATCCTGCTCAAAATCATCAAAATAATAGCTACAACATGACAAGTGGTGACATTATCATTACTGCATCACCACTATATTATCACTATATCATCACTGACCAAGATTAAAAGAGAAGGATTGTGAACTGATAAAATTTAAAAGTTACCATCACATATCAAGATTAAGAAGCACCAATAACCAAGCAAAAAAGGTAGAAAGAACACATTGCATTAATCACACTGATTAACCAATCTATTTGTTTAACATTAGAAGAGTTTATAGTGTCATTGTTTGTTCACTAACACCAGAAGAGTTGATAATGGCATTGGTTGTTCATTGAAACTGGAAGAGGTTATAGTGGCATGATTTGTTCACTAACAATGTAGGAGGTTATAGTGCCATGATTTGTTTGCTTGAC
Source organism: Mallotus nudiflorus (assembly GCA_947683625.1). Lineage (NCBI taxonomy): Eukaryota > Viridiplantae > Streptophyta > Magnoliopsida > Malpighiales > Euphorbiaceae > Mallotus > Mallotus nudiflorus. The sequence continues at coordinate 348,164 of CANTUR010000833.1, read as the reverse complement.
ACTGAAAGTTCGCTCGACACTTAAAGAGGTTATAGTGGCATTATGAGTGACCTTTTTTTATTTTGTTTTATGTCTCTTGTTTTTGGTTTTAAGATGAATTGGTTCCATAAGGGTCTTTTTATTTCCAAGGGACATGTCAACTTTACCGTATAGGGACAAATGATTGGTCTAGGGAGGAATAAGATGCTTTTTGATTTTATGGAGTCACCACCCGATTTTTTAGAAAATTGAGAAAAGAAAAGGACAACATCGGGTCACTTAGTGAGTATTGCCCCTAGCAAATATTTTCAGGTTCAAGGGATCACATATACTTTTTGACTATTTCTCATTATATGATGTTTGATGTATAACTACCGCAACACCCTAGTTTTCGTAATGATAGTTTGTATAGCATTCACATAATTCATCAGATAGTAGAAGATAATAAAGCTGAAGGATATTATTATTACATGGCTTTCCTAAGAAAATACATATAAAAGGAAAAAGAGATTGCAAAAAAATAAATATAATTTTAAATATGATGAATCTACAAGGTAAATATGACCATTCACATAACTTACTCGATCACATGAATAATGGGATAAGTAATGGACACTCCATCATTTGAAAGAGTAAGCAAAATGTAGATGATCATGCATGCTTATAGTGATTATTGGATCGAAAACATGATGACTCTATTCCGGGATATGAACTTTTCATATTATGTAAGATAATGAAATCAAATAAGCATAATAAAACATAAATTGTTCATATAGCATGCAAAATTGCCAGTCTCGTAATACAAGCACAACAATATTCTCAAATGTTGGCAAGAATAAAATAAAATGCAATGTGATAAAACAAACATGCTACAATGATTATGTGGTCCTCAGACTCGACTAAGCTTATATGGGTTTTGAAGCTTTAGCTTCGAGGGATTATGAAGCTTTCCTCGTCAAGAGGTTCAAAATGACAATAGAATTATGCTAGATTGTATACATTTTAAGTGTGCTTTAACAAAGATGAGGCTCAATTTGGTGGAAAAAGGGTATGATTTCTTAAGAAAAAGATAGTAAGAGAGTAAAAACTATATGGAAAAGGGTTTCCAATGCCTTTAATTAGATAGATTTTTGAGTGTGTATATGCTTCCACTTGCTCCCCCCTAAAATAAGGTATAGAGGTGCCTATTTATAATGAAAAATTTATTGAATATAGGGTACAGGTAGGCATGGTCACATGCACATCCCTATAACAAAGCATGTGGCCATGTAAAGTGTGTGTGACTTAATGCTTGGCATGTGGTCATGCGTTTACACGTTTCCATGCATGCTCGCATATTGTTATGCACACTTTTGCACATTACGCACTCCATCCAAGGCTTATGCAAGCTTTTTTTAGGTTGGTTCTTAGGGTTTTTAGGCCTTCTAGACGTGTTTTTGAAGTCTGTTTTGTCAAATTTAGCCTTGATTTTAGCACGTGACAACCCCTACTTCTAAGCAAATGGTGCTAATCCTTGGCTTATTTTGGACTATTATGGGACCACTCCTAGAGGTGTTGGAGCCTTCCAGATGTGTTTTTAAAGTTTGTTTTGTCTAATTTGGCTTCAATTTTAGCATGTGACACCTAGGGGTGTTTATGGCTTTATGCGCACTTCTAAACGACACACGTTGATCCTCAGGTTATCTTGGACTATTTTAGGACCACTCCTGGAGGCTTTGGAGTCTTTTGGATGTGTTTCTAAAGTCTATTTTTTCTAGTTTGGCTTCTATTTTAGCACATGACACCTAGGGGTCTTTATGGCTTTACGTGCATTTTTAACCGACACACGCTCTGATTCTTAGGTTGTGTTGGACTATTCTAAGACAACTTCTAAAGGTTTTAGAGCCCTTCAGATGTGTTTTCAAAGTTTGTTTTATTAACATCGATTTTCATTTTTTCACGAAGTTGGGTTCCAATCTAACAAAATAAACACTGGTCCAACAAGCTAAATGTTATGAGAAAGGAATTCTTAGAATAAGCTTCTCATTATTCTAATAATTCATATTTCGTAAGGTCAGAGCATAACTTAATGGCTCAGTGATTGATTTTGCACACTGGTGGGTTGGTTAGGTTTTCAAGGTTGCACACTTTAGAGGTCATCTCGAAGGTTCATTTCATCATTGGACCTTTTTAGGGAGAGTCAAATTTTAGGTATGACAGTTGCCCCCTGCTTTGCAAATGTTGTATAGCCACATAGAACTAGTGTTAATACATGTGAAACAAAAAGCAAAGATGCAAAAATCATTTTCTGAGGAGAGAGGCACTTACCTGAGTGTTGTGATGTTGTGATTTAATTGTTGTTGTTGTTTTGTGATTCAGTCATCACGCAAGATACTATTTTGAAACACATGCAATTTTAGGATCCATGCAAGATGCAATTTTATGATTCACACAAGGATATAATTTTAGGATTCATGCAAGCTGCAGTTTTGGGATTCATATAAGGATGCAATTTAAGAATCATGCAATATGAAATTTTGGGATTTACGCAAGGATGTAATTTTGGGATTCATGCAAGGATGCAATTTCAGGATTCATGCAAGATGTAATTTTGGGATTCATGCAAGGATGCAATTTAGGATACATGTAGAATGATGCAATTTAGGGTTCATGCAATGATATAATTAAGTGAGATAAATTTGTGATAGTGATATGCAATTAGACATATGATATACAAGCATGCACATGAAATGCAATGAATACCCTTTTCAGGCATCGTACTTAACATTTTCTAGCCATGTCAAGGGTTCTAACATCCTTTTGAATGTTAGGAAGTAATGCCACTATGACCACTTTCATTGTTAGGTGAAAATATAATGCTACTATAACCTCCTCTGGTGTCAGGCAAAAATATAATGCCAATATCACCTCCTCTGGTGTCAAGCAATGCCATTATAACCTCTTCCAATGTCAAGCAAAAAGATAATGACACTATAACCTCCTCTAGTGTTTGGTGAATAGATAATGCCAATATAACCTCTCCATTATTAGGCAATGCCACTACAACCTCTTCAGGTGTCAGGCAAAAAGATAAAAGATAATGCCACTATAACCTCCTTCGATGTCAGGCGAGCAGATAATGCCACTATAACCTCCTCTGGCATTAGGCAAAAAGATAATGTCATTATAACCTCTTTTAGTGTCAGGCGAACATATAATGCCACTATAATCTCTTTTAGTGTCAGGAAAGCAGATTGGTTCTGATTGTGATTGATGTAATGTGTTCTTTTTTCCTTTTTATTGGATTAAGTCCTTTGTTATAACTAAAGTTCTTATATGTGCTTTCTCGATCGTGTTTAGTGATGATGACTCTTGGAGTTTTATAGCTCAAAGTCATGAGAAGGATATATGAACATGTGAGGAGCACGCATTTCAACCTTATTTATAAACTATGTTTAAGGGATTTTATGCATTAGTCATGGTTAGCTGAGTGCTTATATTCTTGTATTCTTGCAATTGATTCATCGATGCCAATAGTCAAATATGTTAGAGCATTTGAACTATTTTAACTATAATAGTCTTGACCTAATGCTAATCTCAGCAATTCAAGAACATGATCCACAACTCATGGCCAAGACTAATTGTATTACCAAGTGAAGAGCAAGCTTCCCAAGTGAACTTCTAAAGAGTGTAGTGAGATGAAACTTTAAAGAATGTAGATAAATAGGATAAATTTCAATTATCAAGAGGCTTTTGAGCAGGAAAGTGATAGCTTACCATACCTTACTTTTTTTGTAGGGATTTTCTTTCTTTAATATCCCCTGCCTTTCTTATATTACTCAGCATGGATACTGCCAAAAGGTCCTTTAGGATACTCATACTCCACTTTTTGGACCATTAGAGTGTGCAAAGATTTTGATTAATTTAATTTTCATGCATTTATTTTCTTTTTGTGTTCCCCCTTTTTAGTATTCCTCACCTTTCTCACATTACTCAATGTGAATAAAGTAAGAGGGTCTCTTTTGATACTCTTACTCATTTTCAATCATTCGAGTATATAAGTATGGTCTCAAGATCATAGGCCCATTTGCATTGTTTTCATTAAATTGATGCTCCCTGCTCTTGCTTATCAGTGTTGTTGCATTTCCTTTTTTGTTACACTACTTCTTCTGCTTTGGTGCAGTTGCACTTCCCTACACTATAAAGATAACTTTGGTTAGTGTTTGTCTATCTAAAGGATGATTCTTAGTCGAGGGTTTATTCTGACTTCCCTTTTAATAATGTTGCACTTGTCAAAAAATTAAGGATTATGACTACCCTTGTTGTGATATCTGTAGCTCTTACAGTGGTATTTTTATTTCTCATTGTAGTGTATGCAATTCTGACTATGGTGACTATAGGTCTAGCTATATGTGTATCACCTTGCATGCTGTCATTTAGTCTCGAGTCTATCTTTTATGGTGCACAAGATGTAATGCGGATGAAAATGCTACTAAATAATGATGATGCAGTGATTATGTCATTGATTGTCATGTTGCCGATGTCATTTTGATGATATGTGAATGTGATATCCTCATGATATCTTCTATATTTTTCCTCTTTGGGAAAGTGCTAAGTTCTTTCAAAATAGTGATGATGCACATAGTGTCTTTAGATATATGTAATCCATATCAGTGTACTTTTGTGTGACTTTGGTGCATGTCTTACGCACAAATGGAGGTTTAGGACTAAAGAATTGAGTGTGTAGAGTCACAGGGTGTGCATAAAATAACACAGGAGCACGTGGAGCAGAGAAATGTGCATGGTTACATGTGGGGGAGCATGTGGTCATGCACCTGGCTTGTGGCCATGCACCTTGCCCTTTTTATGCTTATTTAAATGCGTGTTCTGGAGGTTTGTGAAGGCTTCTTTTAGAATTTTTTGAGTGTTTTCTAACTCTTTTTTACCCTTTTTATGTTTTGGGTGTTTTCTGCTATGTTTTTGCTTATATTTTTTCATTTTTCTTTGTATAAGATGGAGTTTCTTGACATTTTGAAGGGTTTAGAGGATATCTTCTTGGATGAGGAGGGTAATTTCACAGAGGCTACTAGAGTAAGGACTTCCATTATTGGAATTAAAATTAATGGTATGTTTAGTACTCAGGGTCCTCAACCATCTAGGCTTTTTCAAGAAGACCCAATTCTTGTGGTTCACAATCTTGAGACTCATGCTTGGGCTCATCATCATCACCAGGTAGGTCCTTCTTTTTTCTCTTGTCCTTTTTTAACTATTTAGGCTACCTTGTTATTTGTTAAATTTTGTTGTATTTGTTATTCCTTCAATTAAGGTTGTCATAGCTATATTTTTGTAGCTTTTATTGTAACTGTTTGTATAACTTTATTGTGAATGTTGATAGCTGATAGCTTTTACTTTATTTTCTTATTGTGATTGTCTACTAGTGTTTGTTGTGATGCTTTTCTTTTTGGCTTTTGTTATTGTTCCTTTTAAATAATAGATAAAAAAAATGTGTTAGTATTTATTAATTATGTGAATGTTTGATAGTGTACCTGTTATTTCTAGCCTCATAGGTATGTTACTGTGTTGCCTGGTAGTTTCAATAGGGTCAGCATGTACCATCAGGGTCTTCCACTACGTCTAAAGTAAATGTTTGCAAGGAAGGGTTTTGATGAGCGGTGGATGGACATGATGCACACTTTTCACTTGCCCATTGGGGAGATGACCATCACTTCTTTAGACTTTACTGCTAGTATGGGCTTGAGCTTTTCTGAAGAACCCATTCCTTTTAGGGAGGAGTCCTTTTCTACGGTGGGAGGAGGTGCCTTACTATGGAGTTGCTTGGGGTGCCTACCTTTATGAAGTTTGGTTGTCCATACCTTACTCGTTACATCGAGTTTTTTTCTTTTGTGTGGATGATGTATGATGATGGTCTTATTTCAGAAAAGCAGTTGGCTCATTACTTTTTGTTCCATTTGTTAAGTGTTGTCATTTTCTCAAACCTTTTGGGTATGGGTAGTTTGTGATTACTGCCTGTTCTGAGGAATCTAGATGGCTTGTTGAGGTATTACTAGGGTACTATTGCTTTTGCCCACATGTTCTCAGGCCTTGATATAGCATGTCAAGGTGGCTCGAGGATCTGTAGATGCTTGTTCGTGCTAGATGTGAGTAAGAGTTCTTGTGTCTATTCTTTTTGGTCTTTGTCTTTAGTTTGTTATTTCTAACTTCTTGGTTCTAATAGATTTGGGCTTATGAGTTCAGGGTTCTCCTTTGTCTGACCATTGAGCATTTCCTAGAGGATGGCTTTGCTTATTATTCTTGCTGGATTAGGAGAACTACTAATTTAAATGAAGATTGTGTAGTGGCTCGGGACTACATGCGCAAGCTATCCCTTGATCAGGGATGTCTGGCTCCTATTGTATTGGTTGTTTCTCTTTTAAATATTTTTTCTCATTCTTGCCTTTTGAGCATATCTTCCTTCACTAGTGAGTGGCAAGGTCACATTAGACAATAAAGATGGTGATTGCATGGCAGCTGATAGAGAGATGAGTGTTACTCTCTAACCTTACTAGCAGAGTGTGGTATTTGGCTGAGTGAGTCCATTATTGGTGTGATGGTCCATTTGAGAGGAGGGTCTTGTTCTTGCCCTTGGTTACATGTTCTGGGGCCATGAGCTTAGTGGTGATGAGCTTGCTGGTACCATAATGGGATACTCCTCTGAGGGTCTCTTAAAGGGTGCGAGTTTGCTTTATGATGATGTATTGATCCCTTAGTTGATTGATGCTATGGCTAGTGGCACTTTTCCTCCACATCCACTCCTTAGGTAGATGTCTCTCATCCCTCAGATTTGAGGATCGGGCCATCATGCGGATCATTGAGAGTTGCTTCCTCTGATTCGGTAGGCTTTTATTCCTGATTTGTACAAGCATGTAACAAACATTGTTAGTAATAGACTATAATTGAAATGAGTTGTAAGAGCATATCCGTAGTGGTGAGGATCTTATTAAAAGAGATCTGGGTCTCATTTTGAGGAGAATGAGGGCACGTTCTGTACTAAGGTGAATGCCTATGCTAGCTGTGCGGCTTCTAGTAGTACCATTCATGGGGACTTGATAGTTCAGCCATCATTGGCTTTGCTTGGGACGAATATCTTTGGTAAAGTAGTGCATTTTGATTTGCCTTTCCGTAGTTTTCTTCAATTGAGTGTTGCTCCTCTTGACGCTACTCATGTTTGTGTTTTATTTCATTTATTTTTCATTTGCTTCATTTATTCGATGAGTGGTGATTGACTTATTTGCTCGCTCTTGGAGATTCCCATCTTATCTGGTTAGTATTGGTATACCATTGCAGGGAGTGCACAACAGTACTTTTTAGAGTTTGTGACCACTCAAAGTGTATGCTTTCTTTATTGTACCTATTTATTTTATGCACATGTTTTATGTATGCATGTATGATATGTAGTATGTTATGCATGTTGAACACAATCATGCTAGCCATGAATGGGAGTGGGAGCATGTAGCTTATCATGATTATATTGCTGAGCTAGAGTCATGACTATCATCCTTTGTGATGAACGATGATGAGCCCAGATCAGATGAGGGAGTTGCTTGAGCAGGACTGGTGCTTGCTTTTGATGGCAGCCATGGCCAATGTAGTTGTTATAGTAGCTAGGTGTAGGACTTTTGGCCTGTGGTTTGCTTTGTTGTATCATTTTCCTAAGGTTATGGACTTTAGGTGTTGTATCTGGGCATTTTTCTCGCATGTGTTTTACTTTGTAGCACTTGATTTTATGCCTATTTGTGATTGATAAGTATGCTTATGCAAATGTATGGATGATGATAGTAGTTTATTTCTTATAAGGGCAAGATAATTTCGTATACAAGTTCGTAGTGCATGATGATGGTGGGAATAGTATTTTCTTGTGTTCCTAGAGCATGAATGTGAGATGCATGGTTACATATAATACAAATGAGTATGTTTTACAATGAAGACATAAGTTGGTCTTTTCACTTTTGAGGCTAAGGCAAGAGGCTTTTATTTGAAAGGTTGGGTTAAAGCCCCTTGAGGAGAGTCAGGTGATTAGTAGTTCTTAGCTAGGCTTGCTATATAAATAAGGGAAAAACCAAAGATCTTGACGATGATGCACTACGCTAATGGCCACTTAAGAGGTTTGAAGTTTTTTTTTAGATGAGAGTGTGGTAGTTTGTGGTTCTAAAAGGTAGATTCTGTTGGATGAGATTGGGTTGATAATCAATTTAGGCTTTATTTGAAAAGAAGGTTGACTTGCAGGCTTTGGTTTTGGATGGCTTTAGGAAGGCATGTGTCTTAGTAGGAAGAATGAATCTTTTGGGATTTTTAAATGACCATCAGTAGTGGTTGGTAGATCCTATGAGTTTCAATACACCTTGGAGAGCATTAAGATTCAGTGAGGCTAAAGTACACCTGACATGTCGAGTTGCTGAGCGTCTTAAACCCATGTATAAAACTTTAAATCTTCTAGGTTTAAGCCCTTTTTAACTTATACCAAAAGCGTACTAGGTAGGATGCAAGTTTGGTTGCTTGTCTATCTAGTGATGAATTGAAGAGTAGGTTATATTAAGCATTCATTCAAGCATGTGCCTCATATTCTCATTAGTCCTCTTTTGCCTAGATGGTTTCACGCACCTAGTCGGACCCTTTCTTTTTCAATGAGGCTATAGTGCGAATTGAACACTTACAATTTCAACTAAGTTTAAAAGATGATCAATAGATTATAGGGTAATGACAAACAAAAAACTTAGAATTCCAACAAGATGTTTGACAAACCACATAAACAACTAACACTAGCAAACTAACAAAAGCAAGAGATCACTATTCTAATTTGGCTATAACATCCAAAAATAGATTTATTGGTCTTCTTCATTCTAGTTGCTTCAGTGTACCTTGCTCATGTCATTCAAAGAGGATAGGCTTCCTCAATTACCTTTCACCTTCCCTTATTGTGACGATCAAATGTAGGGTTCCAAAAAGATGTCTAGTTTTAAGGGTGGTTGTGTTGCGATTTATTTTTGGTGTAGTGTGCATCTTGGTATTTGGGTAAATGGCTAGTCTTGGACTTTCTCAGAGTCAATTATGTTTAAGATAGCATTTTTAAGGGTTCTATAACCATCAATAGTGTGTCCAATCATTTGGTGGAAGCTACAATAAAGGTTTGGGTTGATATGAGGGGTTAACGATTTTAGTTGCGGCTTTAGTTCTTAAGGCTATAGTCACACACTCTTCGCGTGGTCACGCACTTTGTCCTAGGGACACACACATGACCACACCTATACATCCCTATTCCACATATTTTTCACTATAAATAGGCACGTCCACACCCCATTTTGAGGGGAGGGGAGCAAGTGGAAGCACACACACTCAAAAATTTGTCTGATCAAAGGTGCTAGAAACCCTTTTCCATATAAGTTTTGATCTCCCACTATCGTTTTCTTACGAAATTATACCTCTTTTCCATCAAACTGAGTCACATCTTTTTCAAAGCACACTTCAAAGATATACAAACTAGCATCATTCTATTGTTATTTTGGACCTCTCAATGAGAAAAGCTTGATAATCCCTCAAAGCTAAAGCTTTAAAAGCCACACAAGCTTAGTCAAGTCTGAGGACCACACAATCACTTTAGCACGTTTATTTTATTATTGCCAACATTTAAGAATATTATTGTGCTTGTGCATGCTATATGAATAATCTATACTTTATTTCACTCACTTCATATCATCATTCTACATCCTATAGTTCTAAAACATGAAATCACATCGTAAATATAAAAAATGCTAAAAGCTCATATCCCGGAATAGTGTCATCATGTTTCCGGTCCAGTGATGACATCTTGCATCTCCTATATTATCATCATAGCATAAATAATCACTGCAAGCATGCATGGTCATCTACATTTTGCTTACTTTTTCAAATGATCGAGTGTCCATTGCTTATCCCATTATTCATATGATCGACCAAGCAATGTGAATGGTCATATTTACCTTACAGATTCATCATATTTAAAATTAGATTTACTTTCCCGCAATCTCTTTTTCTTATATATATATTTTATTAGGAAAGTCATCTAATAATAATATCCTTTAGCTTTGTTATCTTCCACTATTTGATCAATTGTGTGAATGCTATACAGACTGTCATTACCAAAACTAGGGTGTTATGGTAGCAATACATCAACCATCGTATAATGAGAAATAGTTGAAAAGTAGATGCAATCCCCCAAACCCAAAAATCTCTACCAGGGGCAATACTCACTGAGTGACATGATATTATTTCTTTCTTTTTCCAATTTTCTAAAAAATTGGGTGGCAACTCCATAAAATAAAAAAGTGTCTCATTCCTCTTGAGACCAATCATTTGTCCTTATTCGGTAAAGTTGCCATGTCCCTTGGAAACAAAAAGACCATTATGGAACTAATTCATTTGGAAACAAAAAACAAGAGATACAAAATAAATAAATAAAAAGGTCATTCATAGTGGCGACTCTACTGGGAACTCTTAAGTAAGAGAGATCAACTTGAAAATGACTATTTCTCATTCTACAATGCTCAATCGTATAGAGTCCCTCACCACTACATTTTCATTTCATATCACATGTGCACCATTGGTCCCTAAAAGCCTCGATAATACTAAATGACATCACCACCATGATTCCACTCCAGTCACGGGGCGATGAAGATATGGTATTATCACTTTTAGTCTTTACTCATGCATTCGTCAGACTCATTTAACTAGAGTCTGTTGCCCAAGTCCTAAAAGGGGTGACCAAGTTATCAAAAGAATGCTAGACTCACTGACTGGAGTCTGTAACCTTAGTCATATAGGGGCATTCTCACTAAAAGAAACCTTAGCCTATCACCCTGGCTTAGCTCATGTAGATAAACTAATAGTGACATCCACTAAGATTCCACTAAGTTATGCAATGCTATCCCTATCCTAACGCTATCTGTCTGACCTGATACTCATAAAATGACATGAATCTCCTAATGTTTATCATCGAAGATGTTGTAATGTCATTTTTTTATGAAGTATTCATCCTTAAGACCACATGATTCTCATCTACTTTGTACGAGCCCAAAGCATGGAGAATGATAAGAATCATGTACCTCTGCTTAAATACTCTATGTAAATGAACAAATAACAACATCCCTTGATGACAGAACCTATGGGACATCATCCATTTATCCTTATCAGATCAAATGAATGGGTTAGGAATCTAACTAGATTGTGGACCTTTATGTCGGCAAAATCAAACTGTAAACTATCAAATGATACTTTCATGACTCCCGGTAAACATATCGAATATGAACTTATACTACCTTCAATTGACCTTGGTCCTATGCATACAACTACATTCAAGATCTGGACATAATTTCAAGCCCAAAAATTAACCTCCACATAGACATCTTATGATTACCTCAAGCACATTTGAGTATTGTTCCTCAGCTTACCTTTTGGTTATGATTAACATAAATTAAAATAACCCAGTTCTGAGAGTGGAACCATAGTCCCCCAATGACTAAAGGTTCAAAACCTACCTAGGAAACAGACTAAATGACCTCATCGAGAAATAAGGTTGCAAGCGAGAGCTTACTTGCGAATGGTTTGTTCACAGTGTAGGAAAAACTAACTAGCTTTAACCATGCATACATTACATACTTGTAAATAAGCACGTACAAACCACTGTCTCTTGCAAGAATAATCATCTTTTATTATGGGATTTTGCATCCACTCCATGCATACACACTCAATCTTTTCTTTTACAGGCACACGTCATTCATCATTTATTTAGCTAACCTTAATAAATATACAAGAAACACTAACTAGTTTTCTTAAATCACACATACACAACACGTATATACTAACCATATTCTTTCAACCATCTTGCATCTTTGCATGAACACATCACACATATATTCTCATTCTGCTCCTTCGCACATCATGCACACACAATAAACACTTTTTCAACCTATAAGATGATGACCATTCATGATCATTTATTTTAGCTCATCTTGTTTTATTTACTAACCTTTTTTGTGTTTGCTTCTCGTGAACATAAAGCAAGTACATTATACGCACCATATAAGCTCATATGCACTTTTAATAAGCTCCCTTGCATTTCATGTAGAATAATAGCATAACATGCATCCATTACATCTTCATCCTTCATATTAATCTTGCATCCTTTTGCATAACATTACATACATGCATTTCATAATAATCATAAAAGATCATACATCTTATAATAATAGTAATTGTGCATACATCACCCTAATCTCATTGTTTCTATAACCTTGAAACCTCAAAAGCAACCCCAAATGGAGAGTCAACAATAGTTAGAATTTGAAATGGTCAAATAACTAGGGAATCAAAGCCTTAATGACCAACTCAAGGAGCATAAGCAGAAACTTGTAGTTGTTTATGGCTTGGGACGTCCTTCGAGCTGAGATCAAGGCCACTCTTCTGGCTAAAATTAAGAACATCCTCAATCAACCCCCAATCTCCAAAGAAAAGATAACCCTCTTAAATGGTGCTTTTAATGATGAGGGGGCACCTAGCACTCCTAATTCCAAGCTGAATAAAGGAAAGAAGGTCTTGAGCATACTTAAAGATATTGAAGATAACTGTGAGTTCTACCAAGAAGAATCCTCATTTGGGATAGCAAGCATCGACGAGTCCAAGTCGATAATAAAGACCCAAGAACTAGCCTATTGGATTGCTCAGTTTGAGGTTTTAGTGAAGGAAAACACTGATACCATGACTAGTGGCTTCAACCAACTTTTCATATTTATGAATGAGCCCTTACGAAATTGCTCCAAGCCACCCTTCGGTCCTCAATCGGATGAAACCAAAAGTTTAAAAATAGGATATGATCCATTACATCCAAAATTCATAGAACTGCCTATAGTTAACCTCTGCTCAACCCATAGAAAGTATGCAGAGTTCAACCAACCTCTTTCTAAGATATTCCAAAAGCTCTAACAAAAAGACCTCATACAGTTTTAAGAACCAAAACCGTTGCCCCCTTATATCAACACAAACCTTTATTGTAGCTTCTACCAAATGATTAGACACCTTATTGATAGTTGTAAACCCTCAGAAATGTTATCTTAAACATAATTGACTATGAGAAAGTTCAAGAATAACTGTTTACCTAAATACCAAGATGCACCCTACACCAAAAATAAATTGCAACACACCCACCCTTAAAACCAGACATCATTTTGGAACCTTACGTCTGATCATCACAAGAAGGGAAAGCAAAAGGGAACTTGAGAAGCCTATCCTCTCTAAATGACATGAGCAAGCTACACTAAAGTAACTAAAAAGAAGAATACCAATAAACCCCTTTTGGATGTAATAGCCATATTAGAACAGTGACCTCTTACTTTCATTAGTTTGCCAGTGTTAGTTGTTTATGTGGTTTATCAAACATCTTGTTAGAATGCTAAGTTCTTTGTTTGTCATTACCCTATAATCTATGATCATCTTTTAAACTTAGTTAAAATTACAAGTGTTCAATTCTTACCATAGCCTTATTGAAAAAAAAGGGTCTGGTTAAGTGCGTGAAACCACCTAGGCAAAAAAGGACTAATGAGAATATGAGGCATATGCTTGAATGAATACTTGCTATAACCCACTTTTCGATTCATCACTAGATAGATGAGTAACTAAACCTGCATCCTGCCTAATATGCTTTTGGTACAAGTCAAAAAGAGCAACAAAGGTGTCAACCACATGCCAGTTCAAACCTAGAGGATTTGAAGTCTTGTACATGGGTTTAAGACACTTAGCAACTCGACATGTTGGGTGTACTTTAGCCTCACTAAATCTTGATGCTCTCCAAGGCGTATTGAAATTCACAAGATCTACCATCCACTACTGATGGTCATTTAAAATCCCCAAAAGACTCATTCTTCCTACTAAGACACATGCTTGCCTAAAGCCATCCAAAACCAAAGCCTGCAAGTCAACCTTCTTTTCAAATAAAGCCTAAATTGATTATCAAACTAATCTTATCCAATGCAGTCTACCTTTTATAACTATAAACTCCCACAATGTCATCCAAAAAACAAACTCTAAAACTCTTAAGTGGCCATTAGCTTAGTGCACTGTCATTAAAATCTCTAGTTTTTTCTCTCAAATATACATATCCCTTTGCTATTGATCCTAACAACCCTAGCTAAGAACTACTAATCACCTTACTCTCCCCAAGGGGCCTTAACCTAACCTTCAGATAAATGCCTCTTGCCTTAGCCCCAAAGGACAAACTTGCATATTCATCACATAACATACTCATTTGCATTACATGTAAACATGCATCTCACATTCATGCTTTAGGAACACAAGTAAATACTATTCATTTTTGCATGGCATTCCCATCATCATACATAAGTGAGATCCTACCATCATCATGCACTGTGAACTTGCATAAGAAATTATCTTGCCCTCATGAGAAATAAACTACCATCCTCATCCATACATTCACATAAGCATACTCATCATTCACAAATAGGCACAAAGTCAAGTGCTATAAAATATAACACATGCGGGACAAATGCCCATATATAACACCCAGAGTCCATAACCTCAGCAAAATCATACAACAAAGCAAACCATAAGCCAAAAGTCCTATACCTAGTTCCTAAAATAATTAAATCGACCATGGCCATAATTAGAAGCAAGCACTAGTCCTGCTCAAACATCTCCCTCATCTTATCCGGGCTCATCATCGTTCATCACAAAGGATGATAGCCATGACTCCAACTCACCAATACTATCACAATAAGCTACAGGCTCTCACTACCATTCACGGCTAGTGTTATGGTGTTCAGCTTGTATAACATAATGCATATCATACACGCATGCATAATACATGTGCATAAAATAAATAAGTACAATAAATAAAGCATACACTCTAAGTGGTCATAAATTCCAAAAAGTGCTACTGCGCACTCCTCGCAAAGGTATACCAGTACTGACCAAATGAGACGGGAATCTACAAGAGCGAGCAAATAAGTCAATCACCACTCACTAAATAAAAAAAGCAAAGGAAAAATAAATGAAACAAAACATGAACATGAGTAGCATTAAGAGGAGCAACACTTAACTGAAGAAAGATAGGGCAAGGTAAATTAAAATGTACTACTTTACCAAATATATTCATCCTAAGCAAAGCCAAGGATGGCTAAACTGTCAAGTCCCTAAGAATGGTACTACCAGAAGCCATATCACTAGCATGGGTAGTCACCTCAGTACAGAACGTGCCCTCATTCTTATCAAAATGGGACTTATATCTCTTTCGATAAGATCCTTACTACTACAGATAAGCTCTTACAACTCATGTCAATTATAGTTTATTACTAACAAAGTTTGTTACATGCTTATACAAATTAAGAATAAAAGCATACCAAATTAGAGGAAGCAAAACTCGATGATCCACGTGATGGCCCGATCATCAAATATGAGGGAGAGACACCTCTGCCTAAGGAGGTGGAGGAAAAGTGCCACTAGCCACAATGTCAATCAGCTGAGGGATTAATACATCAACATAAGGCAAACTTGCACCCTTTAAGAAACTCTTAGAGGAGTATCCCATCATGGCAGTAGCAAGCTTATCACCACTAAGCTCATGGCCCCAGAACATGTCACCAGGGGGAGGAACAGGGACCCTTCCATCCCAACAATGATGGACTCGCTCGCCCAAATACCACACTCTACCAGTGAGGTCAGAGAGCAACACTCATCTCTCTGTTAGCTACCATGCAGTCACCATCTCTGTCATCCAATGTGACCTCACCACCCAACAGCAAAGGAAGATCTGCTCAAAAGGCAAGAATGAACAAAAATCTCTAAAAGAGAAATAACCAACACAGCTAGAGTCTGACATACGTGATTAGGGGATAGCTTGCATAGGTAGTCCCGAGCCACTGTATAATCCTCAATCAAATCAGTAGTCCTCTTGATCCAGTAAGAATAATGAGGAAGCTATCTTTTAGGAAATGCTCGACAGTTGGAAGAGGGATAACCCTGAACTCATAAGCCCAGATCTATTAGAACTAAGAAGTTAGAACTAACAAATTAAAGACAAAGAGCAAAAAGAATAGACATGAGAACTCCTACTTACATCTAACATGAACAAGCATGTGTAGATCTTTAAGCCACCTCGACATGCTATATCAAGGCCCGAGTACATATGGGAAAAAGCGGTAGTCCCCCAGCAATACTTTGACAAGCCATTCAGATCCCTCAGAATAGGCAACAATCGCAGACTACTCGTACCCGAAGGGTTCGGGAAGATGACAACACTCAATAAATAGAATAAGAAGATGACAACACTTAAGCTGCTCCACTGAAACAAGATTAACATCATACATTGTCCACATGATGGAGACAAACTCGATGTAATGAGTGAGGTATGGACAACTAGACTTCATAGGGGTAAGCACCCTAAGTAACTCAATAGTAAAGTGCCTCCTTGCCACCACAGAAGTGATACGAACTCTACCTATAATAGAGATAGAATGTGCATCCAACTTTGAAATCTTGCCCAAGGATCATCAAGGATATGTTGTGTTAATGGAGCTAAACCCCTTGCTTATTAATTTGAAGCAAGATACTTAACTATTAAAAGATGAATAATCACACAATTCTAAGTCTAACCTAGAATTGTAATGAAAGGTAGATGTGAAATAATTCAAGTAAACTTGCAAAGTTTCAAAAGAACAAAGTTAAGGTAAAACCTCACTTAATTGATTAAAATTATCAAAAATGCATCCTAATTCATCCTACATAAGTCTAGCCCTTATATAGGCATGTAAACAACCTATTCCTTAAAGGAAAAGGTTTTATTCCTTATTCCCAAAGATACCTATATAGAAAAATCCTTAATTAAGGAGATTTCCTTCAAAATAGGACAACTAATGACAACTCATCTTTGAAAAGTCAAAATTGACAACTCATTATAATTCATGACAACTAAGCAAAATGACAACTCATGACAACTAAGCATTGAAGCATGACATATCACATGCCATGTCGTATGTTGACCATTGACCATTGACTTTGACTTGTTGACTATTTGACTTTGACTTGTTGACTTTGACTTGGAATATTCTTGAATCTTCTCATATCTTCTTGAATCTTCTTGAATCTTCCTTATTGACTCCAAAATAGAAATAACTCCAAAATTCATCCATATCAAGCTAATTAATTTTAAAATAGGAAATTAAGCTAATTAGCATGAATTCTTCATATTTTAGGCACTTTTTTATCCCTTTTAGAGTTCATATTAAGAAGAGTACTCCTCCTCACTAAAGGGAATGGGCTCTTTAAAAAAGCTCAAGCCCATAATAGCAATAAAGTCTAGAGGAGTAATGGTCATCTCCCTAATGGGCAAGTGAAAAGTGTGTGTCATGTCCATTCACCACTCAATCAATGCATACATAGCAATTTGACTTGATGCATATGAGACATAAGAAAATCACAGCTATAATCCCATTAAAACCCTTCCCTATAACCATATGCTTCACACACAGTGGAAGACCCTAATAGTACATACTAACCCTGTTGAAACTACTAGGCAACATAGAAATGGACCTTTGAGGCTATAAATAATAGGTACATTATCCAACATTCACCTAATTAATAAATACTAACACATCTTCTTTCTTTTTTATTTAACAAGAATAATAATGAAAGCTAAAAAGAAAAGAATCACGGCAAGCACTAGTATACAATCATAATAAGAAAATAAAGCAAGAGCCATTAGCTATCAACATTCATAATAAAGCTATACATATAGTTACAGTAAGAGCTAAAAAAACTACAACTATGGCAACCTTGGTTGAAAGAATAATAAATACAACAAAAACTAACAAACAACAAGGCAGCCCAAACAACTATAAAAGATATAAGATAAATGAGGACCTACCTGGCAATGATGACTAGCCCAAGTGTAAGTCTTAAGACTATAAACCACTAGAATCAGGTCTCCTTGAAAAAGCCTAGATAGCTAAGGACCCTGAGTGCTAGACGGACCATCAGTGCTAGTCCCCGTAGTGGAAGTTCTTGCTCTAATAGCCTTTATGAAGTTACCCTCCTCATCCTAGAAGATATCATCCATACCCTTTGGAATGTTAAGAAGCTCCATCTTATGCAGAGAAAAATGAAAATACAAAAGCAAAAATAGAGCAAAAAACACCTGAAACACGAAAGGGGTCAAGAAGCATTGGAAAACACTCAAAAAAGTCCGAAAAAAGCCTCCTTAGACCTTTAGAACATGCGTTTAAATAAGCACAGAGAGGGGAAAGCATGTGGCCCTGTGCTAGGTGCGTGACCATGTGCTTAACGTGTGATCACACGCTCCCCCACATGCAGCCATGTGCACATCTTCCCTCCATGCACTCCAGTGTGATTTTACATGCACCCTAAGACTCTACACACTAAATTCTCTAGTCCTAAACCTCCATTTGAGCATAAGACATGCACTGAACTCACACAAAAGTACACTAATAAGGACTACAACTATCTAAAGACACTGTGTGCATCATCACTGTTTTGAAAGAACTTAGAGCTTTTTGAAAGAGGAAAAATAGAGAAAATATCATGAGGATATCACATTCACATATCATCAAAATGACATTGGCAACATGACGATTGATGACATCATCACTGCATCATCATTATTTAGCAACATTTTGTCCGTATTACATCATGTGCACCCATAGAAGATAGACTTGAGACTACAAGACAACAAGCAAGGTGATACACATATAGCTAGACCTATAGTCACCATAGTTAGAACAACATACACTATAATGAGAAATGCAGATGCCACAGTAAGAGCTATAAATATCACAACAATGGCAGCAAAAATCCTTAATTTTTTTATAAGTGCAAGACTATTAAAAAGGAAGTTAGAATAAACCCCCAACTGAGAATTATCCTTTAGATAGACAAACACTAACCAAAGTTATCTTTACTATGCAGGGAAGTGCAACTGCACCAAAGCAAAAGAAGTAGTACAATAAAAAAGGAAATGCAACTACACTAATAAGCAAGAGCATGGAGCATCAATTTGATGAAAACAAGGCAATAAAAGGGAAGTTAGAATGTGTCTTGTCTTAGAATCATTATTTGAAGAAATAACCAATATTAACTACAATTCTTTTAGTTTCTTTATAGGTTAATGCAACTATGCAAGTCAAAGCTAATTCAAAGCATGTAAAGGTGAAAGTTGCTCGTAAATCAATCTAACAAGAGTCATAACCATAGCTACAAGGATATGGCAAGGGCCATAGCTTCAAAGCATGAAACATGCAGTAACAACAGTGCCAACACTAACAATTAGCAGAGACACCAGTACTAAAAAAATGAAAAACATTAAATGCCACCTCTGTCACCACCTCTACATAAGGAGTGCCATCTTCCTTCTCTCTTTAATGCATGCATATGCATTTGCACTCATACACTAATAATAATAATAATAATAATAATAATAATAATAATAATAATAATAATAACAATAATGATAACAGCTCTTTTCTTACACTTGTACAAACTTCATCTATGCCATGAATTGCATATGTCTGAGCTGAGTGAGCTAATTCTAATTATTGTAGTCTTCCTTTAATGCCTATTTCACAATTTTTAAAGCACGATCTATAGCTCTAGGTCAGGACCTTCTGAATTTTAATCAACTTAATGCTTGCATACCACCTAGATGGATGAAGAACTCATAAGACAAAACTTATAAAGGACATTGATGGATAAGAAAAATTACAATTATCAAGATATCTTTCAAATGGGCCTATAATCTTGAGACCATAATTATCTACTTAAATGCTAAAAAATGAGTAAGAGTATATAAAGAGATCCTCTTATGGTATTCACACTAAGTAATGCGAGAAAGGTAGGGAATACTAAAAGGGGGGAACATAAAAAGAAAATAAATGTAAGAAAATTAAAGTAATCAAAATCTTTGCACACTCTTATGCTCCATAAAGTGGAGTATGAGTATCTTAAAGGACCTTTTGGCAGTATCCATGCTAAGTAATACAAGAAAGGCAGGAGATACTAAAGAAAGGAATTACTTGTAAAAAAAAGTAATGTATGGTTAGCTATCACTTTCCTGCTCAATAGCCTCTTGATAATTGAAATTTATCCTATTCATCTGCATTCTTTAAAGTTTCATCTCACTACACTCTTCAGAAGTTCACTTGGGAAGCTCACTCTTCACTTGGTAATACAATCATTCTTGGGCACAAGTTGTGGATCATGTTCTTGAATTATTGAGATCAGTGTTAAGTTGAGACCATTATAGTTAAAATGGTTCAAACACTCTAATACATATGACTCTTGGCATTGATGAATCAATTGTAAGAATACAAGAATAGAAGCACTCAGTTAACCATGACTAATGCATAAAATCCCTTAAACATACTTCATAATTAAAGTTGAAATGCATGCTCCTCACATGTTCATATATGCCTTCTTAGGACTTCGAGCTACAAAACTCCAAGAGTCCTCATCATTAAACACAATCGAGAAAGCATCTACAAGAACTTCAATCATAACAAAGGACTCAATCCAACAAAATGGAAGACAGAACACATTACATCAATTATAATCACAACCAATCTGCTTGCCTAATACTGAAAGAGGCTATAGTGGCATTATATGTTCGCCTGACACTAGAGGAGGTTATACTGGCATTATCTGTTTGCTTGACACCAAAGGAGGTTATAATGGCATTATCTGTTTACCTAACACCTGAAGAGGTCATAGTGGCATTATCTTTTCACCTGACATTGCAGGAGGTTATAGTGGCATTATCTATTCACCTGATACCAGAGAAGGTTATAGTGGCACTATCTTTTTGCCTGACACCAGAAGAGGTTATAGTGGCATTACTTCCTAACATTCAAAAGGATGTTAGAACCCTTGACATGGCTAAAGAATCTTAAGTACAATGTTTAAAAATGGTATTCTTTGCATTTCATGTGCATGCTTACATATCATATGTCTGATTGCATATCACTATCACACGCTTGTCTCACTTAATTATATCATTGCATGAACCCTAAATTGCATCATTCTGCATGTTTCCTTAATTGCATCCTTGTGTGAATCCTAAAATTACATCTTGCATGAATCCCAAAATAGCATCCTTGCGTGCATCCCAAAAACTACATCTTAATGAATTTTGAAATTGCATCCTTGCATAAATCCCAAAACTACATCCTTCCAGAAATCCAAAAATGCATATTGCATGAATCCTAAATTGCATCCTTGCATGAATCCCAAAATTTCATCTAGCATGAATCCCAAAATTGCATCCTTGCGTGAATCACAACATTGCATCTTGCATGGATCCTAAAATTGCATGTGTTTCGAAATAGCTTTTGGAAATTAAAAAATGGAAATCAAAATTATGGATTTTCGATCATAAATCCACAATTCCTATCAAAAATCTAGATTTTCGATCGAAAATCCAATTTGCTGATCGGCATTGCACAATTCCAACTCGTAAAATCCCATTTTTTTAATTTGTTGTATATTTTTTATCGATTTTTTAGTGTTTTGATTGGTTGAAAATTCAATATGATCTTTATTATTATCTGATAAGGTTTTTAAATGTGTAAGTTTTTGAAATAAAAAACAAACGCTATCATCAGGTGAGTCTATTCCTCTAAAGGAGGAAGTCCGTATACAGGCAGACTCTGCATTTAAAAGTAGAGTCTGTATACATGCGGGGGGACTCACACAAAGACGAGGAGACATACATTGAGAAAAAAATGAAAGAAAACAAATAGAGAGACTGTGAGCACAAACCCTAATTTTGGATACTATCAGTGTTTTCAAAAGTAATCAAATCCCAGTCCAGAATCAATAATACTTCAATTTCAACGGTGAAAATCCAATTTAAGGGGCTAAAAAGGGCATTTGCACAACATCTAAGATCATTACAGTGTTCTTTTCTTTATTCTTTTCTTCCTTAATGATTTTTTATTTTTATTTTTGTTATTGATTTGAGTATTTAATTTCACTAATCTATTTTTTTTTATGTTTTTTTGTTTTAATGTTCGATTGTGGATTGAGGAGGATATTGTCTATGTTCAAATGAACAAAAGGTCTAAGGAATGCCATGGAAGAACCTGTGTTGTCTTCCAGTAGATATTAGGATTTTAATTTTTATTCTGCATTTTGGTGTTTTTTTAATTCATGGGTGTATAATTGTTTAATTTTAATTTTGTACGTAGTTTGTAATAGCCCTTGTAGTGGGAATAGTGAAAGATTTATTTTTTTGCATTTTCAAATCAATTAGTAATTAGGTTCGATTAGGTAAAAATCAAATTAAAATCAATGGTGGCAGTAGCTTAATTTAGGGTTTATATGTAATTAAATTAGGTTTTTTTAGAAATCATATGTGAATGTGTTTTAATTTGATTTTGTTATGTTTTTTTTTAATGTTTTTGGGCTTTTTTATTTAGTTTTGGGCAAAGGTGACATAAAAGAAACATGGGCTGATAACATTTTCAAATGATGACTTGCCTTTGGAGGGAAGAAACCATAATAAGGCATTATTTATCCTAGCTGAAGTAAAAGGGAAGAGAACCACCTTTGTAATGGTAGATGATGGTTCAGTTATAAATGTATGCCCACTAAAGATCCTGCCTAATCTGGGTCTGAAAGTAGATGACTTGATGGTTTCAAACCTCATAATCAGAGCTTATGATGATAGTACCAGGAATGTGGAGGGAACGTTTGAAGCTTTGGTCAAAACAGGGCCCGTAGAGTCAACTGTTGAATTTACTATACTAGACATCCTTATTACCTATGCCTTGCTATTGGGAAGGTTATGGTTTCATGTCCTAGGAGGAGTACCTTC
The DNA here is from genome assembly GCA_947683625.1 of Mallotus nudiflorus. NCBI lineage: Eukaryota > Viridiplantae > Streptophyta > Magnoliopsida > Malpighiales > Euphorbiaceae > Mallotus > Mallotus nudiflorus. The sequence continues at coordinate 325,285 of CANTUR010000833.1, read as the reverse complement.
AACTGTACACCAAAAAATAAAATTCCCTCATAAAGGAGATGTTGTGATAATAGAAGCTGGAACCAATGTAGCTATGGCAACTATACTTGATAAATAGAAGCAAGTGTGTGTTCCGCCTGGTTTCCAAGTTGCTGGAATATTTAATAGGATGGATCCCAGGGTTGCAAAAATGATGGAAAGCATGAATTATCGACCTGGACAGGGGCTCAAGAAGAATGAACAAGGAAGTCCTAGGCCCCCAAACATTAAGACCCAGGACCATACAAAGGGTTTGGGATATACTGAGGTAGGACCAGCTAGTAGAAGAGCAAAGAACAAGGAGAAGGCAAAAAGAAATAAGCCTTTGGGAAGGATTCGACCACTAAGTGAGAACTTCATCAAGCCAGGGGAGGACAAGTATTATCTGGGCACCAAAGAATCTGTTAACATGGCTAGAGAGGATGTCCCTAGGTTTGAGATCTTCAAGGAGCAGATTGTGGAAAACCCAGCAACAAAGAGGAAGTCATGAAGCAAATAATGGAAAGCATGGGTGATGATGCTGTTGAGGAGCTGCTATGTCTGCCACCTGAGGAGGAACCACCCCAGGACTTAGCTATTGTCATTAGTGATAGTTTTATTGATGTTTTTTTTATAAAGAAACTGGTGTAGTAACGTCCGATTTTTATGCGGACGAAGATGTTGTTTTTCTTATGGTCAATGATATGAATGCTAGTTTTGCTTACTTATGTGATGTGCATCCTGATAGTTCTATGCCTTATAATTTTGATCGATCATGCATGTTTGATATTAATTCAATTCAATTTGATTCATTTAACATGGACACAAATGATAATCCAAAGAACATTTCTATATCACATGATGTAACTCCTGAAGAGAGGAAAAATTTTGAGAGAATATTAATAAAAAGAAAGGTAGTATTCGCTTGGACTTATAAAGACATGCCAGGTTTGGATAGGGAAATAGTAGAGCATCACATTCCAACTCATCCAAAAATAAAGCCGGTTAAATAGAAATTGTGCAGATTAAGACTAGAATGGACAGAAAAGATGAGGGAGGAAATTGCTAAGCAAATACAGGCTAACTTCCTAGAAGTAGTAGACTACCCTCAATGGCTAGCAAACATAGTACCTGTTCCTAAGAAAGATGGCAAAGTATGAATGTGTGTAGATTTTAGGGATTTGAACAAATCCTATCCAAAAGATGACTTCATGTTACCTCACATCGATGTAATAGTGGATAGCGCCACAACAAGTGCAATGTATTCTTTTATGGATGGATTTTTTAGGTACAACCAGATAATGATGGCAGTCATGGACAGGATTAAAACAACTTTTATCACAGAATGGGGGACCTATTATTACAAGGTGATGCCTTTCGGACTGAAGAATGCAGGTGCAACTTATCAAAGAGCCGCTACTACACTTTTCCATGATATGATGCATAAGGAGGTTGAAGTGTATATGGATGACATGATGGTCAAACCAAAGACAAAAGGTGGACACTTTGAAGCCTTAGACAAGTTCTTAGCCCGAATTGAAAGGTACAACCTGAGAAACAACCCAAAGAAATGCATTTTTTGGGTTACTTCAAGGAAGCTATTAGGTCATATAGTGAGCAGCCGAGGAATTGAAGTAGATCCAGATAAATTGAAAGCTATCCAAGAAATGCTGACACCAAAGACAGAGGAAGAAGTAAGAGGATTCCTTGGTAGGTTGTAGTATATTGGTAGTTTTATCACAAAACTCACTAATATTTGTGATCCTATCTTTAAGCTCTTAAGGAAAGATCAACCGGTTAAGTGGAATGATGATTGCTAGAAAGCTTTTGATAAGATCAATGAGTATCTTGTTAATCCACCTATTCTGAAACCACCTAGACAGGGTAAGCCATTGGTTTTGTACTTGGCTTTAGAAGAGGATTCAATGGGGGCAATGTTAGCACAAGAAAGGTCAGATGGAATAGAGCACGTAGTATAATACCTGAGCAAGAAGTTTCTGTCGTACGAGGAAAAATATGATTTAGTAGAAAAGACATGTTTGATTATGATTTGGGCTATAAGGAAATTAAGGCATTATTTTCAATCTTATAAGGTTCAAGTTGTTTCAAGAATAAACCCTCTAAGGCATCTATTTCAAGCATCGACTCTAACTAGAAAAATGTCTCGATGGTTGGTACTCTTAACTGAATTTGATATAGAGTACATTACTACAAAGGTAATCAAGGGAAGAGTAGTAGCAGAATTATTAGCTCAGAATGCGATTGAAGGTGAAGAGCAGTGGAATTTGGAGTTTCCAAATGAGAACTTAGTAGTTGTAGAGTACTGAGAGTGGAAACTTTACTTTGATGGAGCTATAAACAACAAAGGAGCTAGATTGGGAGTGATTCTTGTTACACCTGAAGGAGAAACCATACCAATGGCAAAGAAACTATATTTCAAGGTCACAAACAACATGGCCGAGTATCAAGCATGTGTATATAGGATTGAGGCGGCTATGGCAGCTAAAGAAAAAGATTTGTTGGTTTATGGGGATTCAATGTTAGTCATCAATCAGGCTAATAAAGAATGGGAAGTAAAAGAGGAAAAACTAAAGCCTTATATATGCTATTTAAAAGCCTTAATGAAGAATTTCACCAAATATCTCTTTATCCATCTATTCAAAGATGATAATCAGATGGTAGACACACTGGTAACACTCTCTTCAATATAGGATAGTGCAATTGGGTTGGCCATGAAACCTTTAGTGATCATGAAGTCTAGAGCACCATGTTATGGGGGTGAGCAGATTATGAATGCTCAAATGGGGCCTGAAGAAAAGCCTTGGTTTTATGATGTCCAGAGATTCATTAAAGAAGGAATTTATCCAGATGAAGCAACCTCAAAGGAAAGTTATGCTCTTTATGTTCTTGCACATAACTATGCAAGTCATGACAGAGTGTTATACAAAAGAATGACGAATGAGATGCAGCTTAGGTGTCTCAAAAAGGATGAAGCTGAAGAGGTGATGCAAGAGATTCATACAGGGGATTTTGGTTCTCATATGAATGGGATAATTCTAGCTAAGAAGATACTTATACAAGGGTATTATTGGATAACTATGAAAAAGGATTATATCAGGATAGTAAGACAATGCCATCAGTGTCAGATCCATAAGAATCTTAGTCATATGCCTCCAACAGTGTTGAATAGTTTATCATCCCCTTGGCCCTTTGTAGCATGGGGAATTGATATCATAGGAGAAATAAGACCAACAACATCAAATGGGCATAAATACATAGTGGTGGCCATCTATTACTTCTCGAGATGGGTAAAGGCAGAATCTTTCAACACTCTAAAAGCAAAATAGATGGCATGGTTCATCGAGAAAAGCCTTTTTTACAGATATGGGGTTCCACATCATAGTGTGATAGATAATGGGGTTCAGTTTCAATCAGAAACAATAGAGTTATTACAAAAGTATGGGATTGAGCTCCATAAATCTTCACCTTATCGCCCTAAGCTAATGGAGCAGTGGAAGCGGCTAATAAAAATGTCAAGAAAATCCTTTCCAAGATGGTTAAAACTTACAAGGATTAGTCTGAATATCTTTCTTTTGCCTTGTGGGGATATAGGACTATAGCTAGAACCGCCATAGGCCAACCACCATTCTCATTGGTATATGGTTGTGAGGCATTGCCCATAGAAACTAACATTATGTCCTTAAGAGGAGTCATGGAAGCTAAGATAACTGAGAATGAATGGGCATAGAAGAGATATGTTCATCTTGTATCTCTAGATCAGAAAAGGATGGATGCTTTATTCCACACTCAGATATATCAAAGAAGGATAGCAAGGGCATTCAACAAGAAGGTTAACCCTAGGAAGATCAAAGCTAAAGGTATGGTGCTGAAACAGTCTAGAGTTGTGGTGTTCGATCTAAAAGGTAAATTTAGACCGAATTGGGAAGGACCATACTTGGTCAAATCGGTCTTACCTAAAGAAGTACTACCTGTAAAAAATATGAATAAAATTAGAATAAAGAAATTAAAGTCCATTGGCTAGAAAACCTAAAACGGCTAGTCAGGCAAAAGTTAGGACATTCCCACTGTTCAGAAAACCCACAAAGGGCTAACAGGCAAAAGTTAGGGAAATAAATAAAAAGAGAATGGTCGCACTAATTAGAAAACCCGTAAAGGGCTAGTCAGGCAAAAATTAGGGAAATAAAATGTGAGCAAAAAATATTCAGTTAGAAAATCTAAGAGGGCTAGCTGATAATAGGAGTTATATTATGTGATGTTTTAAATGCACTCATTTTGGCCTTAATTAATGAATGAAATTGAAATTGAAGTTTTGTTAAACTTTGCATGTCCTTTTTTATTATAAAGCAAAATTACTTGAAAGGATAACAAAATATAAGAAAGCCTAAGACTAGCTCTATGAGACCATTCTATCTAGTGATCTCTTTGTTTCTTCCTTTGTGACACATCATACAAAGCTTGAGTCCTCTTGTACCTAGCAAATCCTGGTGGTTCTTGAAGTGAGTGAAATTGTATACCCTAGCCTTTAAGGACTTAGCATAGAGCAAGTAGGGTGTCGAACACTCAGGAATTTGGCACTACCTTGTATTAACTGGATAGATAATTAGATGGATAGGCAAAGTAAAATCAAAATAGGTTTTAAGAATTGAAGTAACAAATAAACTATACTAATATTTAACTATTTTAATTACTACTATAAGTTCTTAACAAAGATTAATAAGGAGAATTACAATGATAATCAAATAAAAATAAAATAAATGTTCTTTTATATATATTGACTGGAAATTAGTGCATACAATCTTTAAATGCAACTCTTGTTGTCAAATAAAGGTTAAAATCCCTAACAGTAACTCTAGTTATCAATTAAAAGTATTTCCTCTTAAAGTCTGCAATCACTCTCATGTCTTTGCAGAGATAGAGAAAAAATCAACAACATTATGCACTAATGCTTATTCCTTTAAGATGAATCCCTTGTCTCCAAGTGATATTCATTACTTAAATAACTTCAATTATTCTTCCATCAAATTACTTCAATTCTCATTATAAGTAATTCAATTAACAAGTTATATATGATGATCAGTCATACACAACATCAAATTGCACTAATAGAAATCAAATCATAAAACAAAGTTAGAAATATGGAATCCTTATTCAATCATTCATTATAATTCCTACAAAGACTTAGCCAGTATACATGGTTAGTTCAATGAAAAGATAATCAAAATACAACATAGAAAAGAAGAGATTGAGTTAATAAAACCCTTAAAGATATCTTTTAATATTGCTTGGCCAAAATGATCTTCCTTTCTTCTTGATTGGCTTTGCCTTCTAAAAATGAACTTTGAATAATTTTTCTTAAGATATGTATCCTCCTTTTTTCTACAGGCCACAAATGATGTATATATAGACCTTAGAGGTAGTTACAAGAAGTTACAATAGAAAAGGCACCATTTAGATGAAGGATCACAACTCTTATGAAAATACAACTTCAAGGGAATTTTTGTCCATCTGGATGACATTATCTTTAGAAGGTTCCTTCATGAAAGTTCTAGATTCTTGAGTTATCTTTCCAACACAACTTTAATCACCTCATTTAGATATATGTAGAAGAAGTTATAGTTAAAATACAAAGACTGCTCAGAACTAGAAAGTGATAGGCTTTTTGGGACGACTCGGCACCAAGGCACAAATCGGCACCATCAATCTTTGTAACGATTCAGCACAGAGGAATGACTAGGCATGTTGGGTCTCTGTAATGACTTAATCCAATCATAACAAGTTAGCATAGCCTCGATTTTAACTTCCTTTTGCTTTGCAAACTTCACATTTCTTCCAAATCATTTCAAAGTCTTTTTCATCAACCAATTTGACCTAAAAACACATATAAGACACACAAACAACCATAAAAGGAATTTGGAAATAAAACCAACACTTATATCCTAAAAACATACATTCAAAATGAAATTAATATGAAAATAACTAGTTAAATACCCTAAATAACTATGCATATTTGCATTGCATCAAACTCCCCCATACTTAGACCTTGCTTGCCCTCAAGCAAGTATAGATCAAATATTAAAAAGTTAACAAAATTTTTATTTACTCAAAAAAAATGTAGCCTCCTTATCAATTCATTTTAATAATGAATGAAGTTAGGAAAGGAATAAGTCAATAGTTGAAATTCCAATGCTCAATGATGGTAAAATAGACAAGTCTCATAGCATAGGCAACAAGTTTACTAATTTATCTTAATCTACTAAGAATAAAATAAAAAATGCAAAGTCAAAGTTCTAACCATGCTATTTAGCCAAAATAGTCATGCTTCAAATTTAGGGATTCTAGAGGCAATAGCAACATTGAGACAATGTTAAGCACACACATCGACTCACTCTTCTCATGGCATTTTTAGACAATTTTATTCAAAAACATATTTGCTAGATGTACTCTTTATGAATGAATGCAAATGAGGAGCAAACACAAATTCACACAACTTACTCGAGAAACATCAACTTATGACATTATACATCTCTTTCCGAATGAATGCAACTAAGGAGCATACTCATTTTCACACAACTTACTTGAGATGCATCATATCACAAGCATTATTTACTTATTTTATATTTTTTTTATTTTTTTTATTTTCATGTCCTTATCCATTATTGAAAAGTGAGTGTCATGGTATTATGGCTATAGTTTCTCTAAGGTTACCTAAGTCTTTAGAAAAACTAAACTTAAATCATTACTACCTAGCCTTAAACATAGTTAGCAAGTTAACTACTACATTTCTTAGACTTTAGAAATAATAAAAAGAGATAAAATGATAAACTTACTACTTATACTACATGAAACTTAAACTTCTACCAATTTAGCAATAAGAAATGCATTATTAATAAACATATTAACTTCAATAAAATTAAAAAGACTATTAAGGATGGCTACTTTTGGAAAAAATAAAATTTATGTAAATACACAAAAATATAACACAAACACAAACATAACACCCTAATATACTAATAATATACTACTAATAAACTATTAATATCCCTAAAACTAATATCCCTCCCCACACTTAAAAATAAGCATTGTCTTCAATGAAAATAAAAGAAAAGTAGGGAAAGGATAGAAATACTCCCTCAATCGTCGGTTGGAGTAGTGGGTGGAGACTCAATTGAGTATCCAGTTTGAGCAAAGTAACGGCTCAACTTGTACTCCATTTTTCTTTGCTGGCGATTCAATTGCTTTTGGTGACGTTCCATCGCATTCAATTGCCCTTGCATGGAAATTTGTTTATTCAGAATTTGGTCCCAAATTGGAGGGTTATCACTAGAAGATCCCGACATATGTTGGATAGGATATGTTAGCAAAGGAATGCCTTCTCCAAATGGTTGGTATTTAGGAAGTTCATCCTCTGCTTCACTTTTGGTTTGGTAAGCAAGTGGAGGCTCCTCAACTCGGGATGATTTAGCAATTCCACGCCAACATGAATGAGAGTGGGCAGGAATAAATTGAAATCCTACATCAACAACTTCCCCTCTCACAAAAGCATGGTTAGTGAAATAAGAGCATTCAACCTTACGGGTACAAGCATCAAAATTAATGTTCAAAGCCTTAGCTATGATTGTGACAACATGACCATATGTCAAGGGTGACTCCTTGTGTGGAGCATAAGACAACAATTGGTTGAAAATCTAATATGTCCAGAAAATTGGCTTCTTATGATACATACACCACATAAGGAACATTTCTTGTGCAAACACCCTATTAAATTCAGATTTATGAAATACAACACATGTTAAAACCTTATGTAATAACTAATACTTTATGTCTTTTACAAACATTGCCTTGGCCTTTTTAGGTTGGAAAGGGGTTTGCAAATCTGTCAAGAAAGCCCAAAACTCATTCAACTTGAAATTAGATGGAGGGTCACACAAACCATCCTTTGTGAAACCAAACACACGGTTCATGAAAGAATAGGTTAGTTTGTGTGGTTTTCCATCCAATCAAAAGTCCAGAATTTATGAATTGTGCTAATTAACATCTAATGTAGTGTAAAATTCAGTAATTAAATCAACCCAAGTATCCTCACATTTCAGTTCATTTCTTTATTTAAGTAAAGAAATGTGAATAAATAAGTGAAATGAACTTAGAAAAAGAAAAAGTGAATAATAAAAAGAATGTGTGAATTAAAAATATGAAAAATATAACTTTAAAACATAAAAACTAAAGTAACTCAACTAACTAAAATGAAATGAAATGAAATGAAATGAAGACTTAAAATATAAAGATGTTAATAAAATAAAGAATGTGTTAAAGCTTACCATGCTAAATTTAAAGGTCTATAGCTTGACCTTACCTTTAGTAGCTTAAGGTGTAGAAAGAGAGATGGAATGACCTTGTTCAATTGTGTCACTAATCAAATAAGGCTTGAGGCGATGACCATTAACCTTAAATTCTTCACCCTTATCATTTGATATCTCAATTGCACCATAGGGATGAACTTTTACTACCTTGAATGGACTCGACCATCTAGATTTTAATTTTCCCAGAAACAACTTCAATCTTGAATTGTAAATCAAAACAAACTATCCTTCATGAAATTCTTTCTTTAGTAAATGCCTATCATGCCATAATTTGGTGCGATCCTTGTACAACTTAGCATTCTCATAGGCATTCATTCTCAATTCATCTAGTTCAGTAAGTTAAAGTAACCTTTTCTTACCTGCCTTCATCATGTCAAAGTTCAAAGCTCTTGTTGCCCAATATCCCTTATGCTCAAGCTCAATGGGTAAATGACAAGATTTCCTATAGATCAATTGATAAGGAGTTAGGCCTATATGCCCATAATGCATCATCAAGCTTCAATGCCCAATCTTTTCTTGAAGAAGATACCATTTTCTCTCTATTGCTCACCTCTACTTGCCCACTTATTTGTGGGCGATATGGAGTAGCAACCTTATGTGTCACCTCATACTTCTTCAATAGAACCTCAATCACATGATTATAAAAATGAGAACCTCCATCACTTTTCAATGCTCTAGGGGTACCGAACCTTGGAAAAATTACTCTCTTGAGCATCTTCATTACCATTCTAGCATCATTAGTCAAGGTCGACATTGCTTCCACCCATTTAGAAACATAATCAAGCATCCCTAATATATACTTGTGGCCTAAAGAACTAGGGAATGGACCCATGAAATCTATACCCCAAACATCAAAGATCTCAACTTCAAGAATCCCTTTTAAAGGCATCTCATGTTTCTTTGATATGTTACCCATTCTTTGACATCTATCACATGTAAGCACATAATCTTTAGCATCCTTAAAAAAATTAAGCCACCAAAAACCAGATTGTAGTACCTTAGATGCTGTCTTTGAAGCTCCAAAATGTCCTCCAACATCCAAAGAATGATAATGCTTCAAAACATCTTGTACTTCATCTTAGGGAATGCATCTTCGAATCAAACCATCTACACACCTTTTATAAAGCAATGGCTCCTCCCAATAGTAGAATTTACTATCATGCAAGAACTTTTTCCTTTGTCTATAATCCATACCATAAGGAAGAACACCACTTATAAGATAGTTTGCAATATCCGCAAACCATGGAAGTTCCTTGGAAGCAACATTAAAAAGATGTTCTCCATGAAATGTCTCATTGATTGGCACACCATTATCATGCTTCTTCAATCCTTCTTGATTTAAACTTGATAGATGATCCGCAACTAAATTCTCACTTCCTTTCTTATCTCTCACTTCCTAATCAAACTCTTGGAGCATTAATATCCACCGTAAAAGCCTAGGTTTTGCATCCTTCTTACTTAGGAGGTACTTGAGAGTAGTATGATATGAATAAACAATCACTTTTTGTCCCAAAAAATATGCTCTAAACTTGTCAAATGCATAAACAATAGCAAGTATCTCCTTTTTTGTAGTGGCATAATTGATTTGAGCATCATCCAAAAGCTTGCTAGCATAGTAAATCATATAGGACTTATCCTCTTTTCTTTGATCTAAAACAGCCCCTACCGCGAAGTTTCTTGCATCACACATCACTTCAAATGGTTGCTCCTAATTAGGTGGTTGCAAAATAGGTATTGAAATAAGAGCCTTCTTTAAAATCTCAAATGCTTCTAGGCATGCATCATTAAACTCAAAATTAGCACCGTTGGCCATCAATTTACATAATGGCTTTGAAATCTTAGAAAAATCTTTGATAAACCTTCTGTAAGAACTCGCATGCCCAAGAAAGCTTCGTATGTCCTTAACACACTTTGGAGGCGGCAATTTGGCAATTACTTCTATCTTTGCTCTGTCAACTTCAATACCTCTCTTTGAAATTAAATGTCCAAGAACAATCCCCTCTTGTGCTATGAAATGACAATTTTCCCAATTCAAGACCAATCCATGCTCAATACACCTATCAAGAACTTTAGATAGATTGTCTAGACAATTAGAAAAGTTAGTACCATATACGCTAAAATCATCCATAAAAACTTCTACACAATCATCAAGTAAGTTACTAAATATGGAAAATATGCATCTTTGAAAAGTTGTAGGTGCATTGTATAAACCAAAAGGCATATGCCTAAAGGGAAATGTACCATATGGACAAGTAAAAGTGGTCTTAGCTTGATCATTAGGGTGAATAGGGATTTGATAAAATCCGCAAAGTCCATCCAAATAACAAAAATAAGAGAATTTAGCTAGCCTCTCAAGAACTTGGTCAATGAAAGGCAATGGAAAATGATCTTTCCTAGTTACTTTATTGAGTTTTCTATAGTCAATGCACATATGCCACCCCATGACAGTTCTAGTAGGTATTAGATCATTAGATTCATTCTTAACAATAGTTAAGCCACCCTTCTTTGGAATAACCTGAACGGGGCTTACCCATTTACTATTACTAATGGAATATATAATTCCATTATCAAGCAACTTAGTCACCTCTTTTCTAACCACTTCCTTAAGAGTGGGATTTAATCGCCTTTGACCTTCAATGGAAGGCTTGGCATGATCCTCTAAAAGAATTCTATGCATACAAATATTAGGACCAATTCCCTTCAAATCAATTATGGAATAACCAATAGCATTCTTATGTTTATTCAATTCATCACATAAAGCATCAATATTATCACTAGGCAAGGATGAGTTAATAATAAAAGGAAATTTAAAATTAGAGTCAAGAAATGCATATCTTAGATTTGATGGCAAAGGCTTGAGCTCCAGTTTGACTCCTTCACTTGATGTAGTATCTTTTGGATCATCCTCTCTTTTTAAAGGTTCAACCTTTGATGGTCGATGTGAATGTTGATATGTAGTCACTTCTATAAGATGCTCATTAACTTTTGGCACCATGTTTATTTCCATAGGATTTTGCTTCAAATGCTCATAAATCATTTCTTCAATGCACTCATCAACAATATCTATATATTCAATTCAGCTTGATACTTCCACTGGTGTAGACTTCATGATTTTGAACACATCAAATTCCATGTGCTTATTATCCACTTCCAATGTGATCTTTCCTTTCCTCATATCAATAATTGCTCCTGCAATCATTAAAAATGGTCTTCCAAATAATATCAAAATCTCAAGATCTTCCTTAATTTCCAAAATAACAAAATCAGTTGGGATCGCAAACTTACCCACTTTAGTTGGCACATTCTCAAGAATGCTAAGTGGATAAGTGATAGACTTGTTCGCCATGGATAAACACATATTAGTAGGCTTAAGTTCTTCTAAATCAAGCTTTTTATAGATACAATAGGGCATAAGGCTAACACTAGCACCAATATCACATAATGCTTTATCAAAATGAGTACCTCCAATGACACAAGGAACTATGAAATATTTGGGATCCTTGAGCTTTGGGGGTGACTTAGAGTACATAGCCTTAAACTCTTCAATAAGGGATACTAAGCCATAATCTTGAAGCTTGTTCTTATAATTTATAATATCTTTCAAAAATTTACCCCGTGCTAGCATATCTCTTATTGCTTCCACAAATGGTATAGTAATGGTAAGTTCCTTGAGGTAATCGAGGAACTTGCCAAATTGTTTATCTAAATTTTGCCTTACATACCTTTGAGGAAAAGGAAGTGTTTTGAAATCTACTTTGGGTTCATCTTGCTTAGGTGGCATAGTAGAATCTCCATTCATACTTTTCATTGCTCCATTGTCATCTTTTGTACCACTGACTTCCGCTTCTTCAATTCCTACCTTATCATCATCAACCACTACTATTTTTTTCTTACTAGCACTGCCTTCAACCTCCTTACCACTTCTTAAAGAAATGGCTTGACAAGTCTTTTTTTGAGTGTACTTTGGTTGACCAAGAAGTTCCCTAAAGGTTTAATAGTAGATGAAGAAGCTTGTTGGGCAATTTATGTTTCAAGGATGTGATTATGAGTAGCAATTTGTTCAAGCTTAAAAGCTAGTTGTTTGAATTGCTCCTCATTTTGTTTGTTGATGGTTATTTGTTGGTTAACAAACTACTCTATAAGATTCTCAAGGTTAGGTTTAGATTGGTTGAAATTGAAAGATTATTGCTTAATTGAAAATCCATATGGGTTTTGGGGTTTGGTGTTTGGTGTTTGGGTTAAATTGGGGGTTTAATTGGGAGGACAGGTTTGACCATGAAAATCCAGGGTGGTTTCTCCATTGGGGGTTGTATGTATTTGAGTTGAGACCCATTCTTTGGTTGAAACCTCCTTAGACATAGCTCACATCCTCATTAATACTCATATTGCATTGAGAATATGAATGAGATCCTCCATAAGTCTCACAAACAACATTAGTACACTCTAATGAATTAACTTGAGATTTACGTACCATATTAGTGAGAGCATCAACCTTTGCATTCAGTATTTTAATTGTGTCAAGTTCCAAGACACCTTTTACTTTTGCCATTGTGATTTCCTCACCCATATACCCTTGAGATGCAAGTTCTTCTAACAAGGTTATTGACTCTTTAGCAGTTTTATCCATCCATTTCCCACCAGACACTGCATTGACAATGTTTCTATTTTCATCAGTCAATCCATTATAGAAAATTTGAGGAATCATCCATTTCGACAAACCATGATGTGGACACTGCCTCTGAAGTTCCTTAAACCTCTCCTAAGCCAAATAGATTGTCTCACTTCCACTTTGTTTGAAAGTGGTAATCTTATTTCAAAACTTAGCAATTTTGTGTGGTGGAAAATATTTGTGCAAAAATGCTTGCTTTAATTGATCCCATATTGTGATTGACTCACTAGGCAAACCTGCAAGCCAAAGTTGTCCTTTGTCCATAATTGAAAATGGAAAGAGCCTGAGTCTTATTGCATCATCCATCACTCCATTAATCTTAAAGGTTGCACACACATTAAGGAAGGTCAATATGTGAGCATAAGGATCTTCTCCTTGTAATCCTCCAAACTGATTATTTTGCACCATTTGGATGATACTTGGCTTGATCTCAAAGTTGTTGTTGGCAATAGCCAGAGCCACGATTCCACCAAAACTACCTGAGATGTCAGGCATCGCAAAATCACCTAATTTCTTTCTCTCCAATTGAGCCATATTGTTCGAATTCGGTTGTTTCTTTCTTCTTTGTCTTTGCTCCTTATGTAAATTACGTATAAGTAAATCAATTTTAGGACCAAAGTACAAATTATTATCACTAATACTTCTAGTAAGCATCTACAAATGCAAATTCACAATCTAACAAATTAAGAGCAAAAATTAACAAGTAAAATACAAAAAACAAAGCCTAAAACAACCTTTCTTTACCCTAAGTTAATAAAGATAATAAAGCAAAACTCCCTGACAACGGTGCCAAAAATTTGAAGTGGGTCAAATTGTATACCATAGTCTCTAAGGACTTAGCATAGAGCAAGTAGGGTGTCAAACACTCGAGAATTTAGTACTACCTTGTATTAACTGGATAGATAATTAGATGGATAGGCAAAGTAAAATCAAAATAGGTTTTAAGAATTGAAGTAACAAATAAACTATACTAATATTTAATTATTTTAATTACTATTATAAGTTCTTAACAAAGATTAGTAAGGAGAATTACAATGATAATCAAATAAGGATAAAATAAATGTTCTTGTATATATATATATATATATATATATATATATATATATATATATATATATATATATATTGATTAGAAATTAGTGCATATAATCTTTCAAAGCAACTCTCATTGTCAAATAAAGGTTAAAATCCCTAACAGTAACTCTCATTATCAATTAGAACTATTTCCTCTTAAAGTCTGCAAGCACTCTTGTGTCTTTGCAGAGATAGAGAAAAAATCAACAACATTATACACTAATGCTTATTCCTTTAAGATTAATCCCTTGTCTCCAAGTGATATTCATTACTTAAATGACTTCAATTATTCTTCCATCGAATTACTTTAATTCTCATTGTAAGTAATTTGATTCACAAGTTATATATGGTGATCAGTCATACACAACATCAAATTGCACTAATAGAAATCAAACCATAAAACAAAGTTAAAAATATGGAATCCTTATTCAATCATTCATTGCAATTCCTACAAAGACTTAGCCAGTATACATGGTTAGTTTAATGAAAAGTTAATCAAAATACAATATAGAACATAAGAGATTGAGTTAATAAAACCCTTAAAGATATCATCTAATATTGCTTGGCCAAAATGATCTTCCTTTCTTCTTGATTGGCTTTGCCTTTTAAAAATGAACTTCGAATAAAAAAATAAGTAGTAATTTTTCTTAAGATAAAATAATATTGTATCTCTATATATGTATCCTCCTTTTTTCTACAAGTCACAAATGATGTATATATAGACCTTAGAGGTAGTTAAAAGAAGTTACAATTGAAAAGCACCCTTTAGATGAAGGATCACAACCCTTATAAAAATACAACAACTTCAAGGGCATTTTTGTCCATATAAATGACAATATCTTTAGAAGTTCCTTTATAAAAGTTCTATATTGTCGAGTTTTCTTTCCAAAACAACTTGAATCACCTCATTTTAATGTCTTTAGAAGAAGTTATGGCTAAAATACAAAGACTGCTCAGAACTAGAAAGTGATAGGCTTCTTGGGACGACTCGGCACCAAGGCATGAGTTGGCACCATCAGTCTCTGTAATGACTTGGCACAGAGGAACTACTCAGCACGTTGGGTCACTATAATGACTCGATCCAATCATAATAAGTCAACACAGCCTCAATTTTAACTTCCTTTTGCTTTGCAAACTTCACATTTCTTCCAAATCATTTCAAAGTCTTTTTCATCAACCAATTTAACCTAAAAACACATATAAGACACACAAATAGCCATAAAGGCATTTGGAAATAAAACCAACACTTATATCCTAAAAACATACATTTAAAATGAAATTAATATAAAAATAACTAGTCAAATACCCTAAATAACTATGCATATTTTCATTGCATCAGTTTTGTCTTTTGGATAACAACCCAAGTTTTGTAATCATCATTAGTAGTCACATCAGTATCTAGGTGTATGTTCCGTTCAAGAGCTCTATATGGCCATAAGCTCCTAATCTTATCCTGAGAATCTTGTCTCAGAGGAAAACCTTTAAAGTCAGCTAGAATAGTAATAATGAACTGAGGGCGACCATACTGACGGCAAAGGTGCAAAGGGGTAAAAAAGGTAAAGAAGTGTAGCCCTGGAATAGGAACACAGTGATCATATAGCTCAATAGTCATGAACTTCAATCTCCATCAAGGGCAGACCCATGTGATTTCAGCATCTAAAATCTTCTTTAACTAGTCAACCCATTGGTCCATAGAATATTTTTCTTCATTTTCAAAGGATAAGATTGTAGCTAATGAGGTTGATAAGTTAAAGGACTAAAGGGTACATTAAGCAAGCTTAGCTTTTCCTGTAACCAAATCTAAAAAAAAAGAAAGATATAAGAATAATAAAATAAAAGCCTGCTAAGCTGAAAACCTGAAAGGGTAGCTTAGGCAAAAGTTAGGGCAAGCCTGCTAAGCTGAACACCCAAAAGGGAGGCTTAGGCAAAAGTTAAGGCAAAATAAATAAAAGTTTTGGTTGCATACCTAAAGAAGAAGTAACCTACCTAAAAAATGGTTGAGTCTTGAAACTGTCTAGCCCAATGATGGTCTCAGCAAAGATAACTAGCATAAGCTTAGCCCCAAGCTCCACCTGTTCCAAAATACTAATAATGCATGTATCAACACCACCATGGTGAGAAACTAGCAAAAATTGAGCATATAAGAATAAAGCAATTGTTATAGTCCAAGTTCTAGTCCAAGAAGCAGTGTTCTTATCCCGAGTCCCACAAACAGTGATCAGAGAAGATTGATGGTCCCAAGGTTATGCATATACATGTAAATATCAGCTAGGGGCAAATCAAAGAACGTGACCAATCTGCTAGGAAACTGCATCTCCAAATTAAGAAGGGCTATCATAGCATTCGAGTCTAATGTGCATCCCAGAATAGCAGCAAAATCTTCAATCATTGGACAAATCTCTTTCTCATTAAACCTAAATACTGTTGGGTTTCATGATACAAACGCAATGAAAAAATTAAAAATGTATCACGTTCCTAAACCTGGATCCATATAATTTGAGTACTTGATTAAATCTAACATTTCAAGAATCTCACCAAGACATAGAAGAGGCAAGATTTTCTAGAAGGATGAGAGGAGATTCACACCAGTGACACCTTAACTTGAGCCTTTTTATTTAGTTATTCAGATCTAGATGTCTCTAAAAGGATGCATCCTCTATAGGTATCCATACAAACAACCCTTCACAAAATGAATTGGAGTGTGTGCTAGCAACCTTCTTGATTGTCTCACAAATCAAGAACAAAAGAAAAACTTTGTCTTTGTTTTCTAAGAAGAAAGAAAATGAATTTGGAGGTAGGAAAAATAAGTGTATTAAACCCTAAAGAATATAACATATTTATAGACTCCAAATTAGGGTTTCACCTACCAATGACCTTTTGGTAACTTCCATTTACTATATTTTGATTTTTTTAAAAAAATAAATCAGAAATAATATCTTATTTATTTATTTAAAATAACATTTATCTTAAATAAATAAAAAACACTTTAATTATTTATTTCCACAGAGTTTATTTTGGGCTTATTAAACCCAACTTTATTTTGGGCTTGTTCTAAATGTGTGACCCTGTAGGTTCATATAACATTGGCAGTGGGCCTAAATCTCTATTTAGGCCTACAAGTCATAAGTGGCCTCTAGCAAGACATTATGACTACCCAAGTCATGTGAAGTCAATAATCCGACATAACCTAATTACAGTGAAAATTATCGTCCCTATATCACATGATATCCTAATAGCACATAAGGCATAGAATGTCATCCTTATATAGTTCAATATTATGACTTGATTCCAAGTAGACTGAAAATGATAATTCTTTATCAATTCACTTCAACATGGCCATGCATTTTCCTTCAATCTATCTCATCAAGGGGCCCATAGATATCTTTCTCATATTAATGAGGGATAAATTCCTTCTGAATCACTCATATTCCTCACATAACTAATTTCATATCCAATAACATCCTATTTAATTATTCAGTTAAAGACAATGTTAGAATGTGTCAAAACATAAAATAGCTATGTAAAAATCCACAATGATTTTAAAGTCAAAGGATCGAAATAAAATTATTGTGATGAGAAATACTTATGATAATAATCTATATAGTATTTTCATAATGGGTCAATCCAGTACATGATCTCTCATCATGTACCTATGAGTTAACTTAATGTCTCATATTCATGATTAGTAAAACATAACCATTAGTCAACTTCATACTAGCCTTAATACTTAAATATTTATATAATGAATAAATGACTAGGGATAATTAGAATAGTCTTCTTATTTTAATCTAAGGATTTTACTATCAAGTCACATACTTGATGGCCTTAGTAAGAATTAACCATTCATATAATTATTATAAAATCAAATGATAATGAAATACCTCTTTATTAATAAAATAAGAAAGTCAATACATAATCACAAATGATTGACCTAGTGCATATCACTAAAAAATACATGGTCCTTGACATCCTATAAGGTAGTAGCAGCATGTAGGAGATTGTAATCGATAGTCAGGTGCTGAAGAGATTTCAGGGATTTGATGTGGAAAGGTTGAAGCTTATTCCAGTCATCACCATTGAGACTTTTAAGAAATTTCTTCATTGTTTGGAGAGATGCTTGAGTCATGATGAGGGTATAAAGAATGAAGGAGAATGCCCCTTGTATGGTCTTATATAGGGAAAGAAGATGAGTTCATGTGGGAAAAGGATTCTACTGGCAAAGAAAGATGTGGATAAGGTGATAGAATATGAGAAGGATTGGGATAAATAGATAATTGGGAACATAATCCATTCTTTTAATTATTTATCTATCCAATATTATCCATTTTGGAAAAGGATTAAGATAAATAGATAATTAATTAAAAAGGATAATGTTCATTAACTATCCTTTTTAATTAGTTAAAAAAACAAAAAAGAAAAGAAAAGAAAAAAATCTATTAAGATGCAAACACTGTTTCAGTTCTATCTAACAGTGTTCGAGATAATACAGGAATAAAAAATAGCAGTACAATAGAGAATAGTCAGATACAGACACGCAGAAAGTCAAGAATACATAAACTCTAAATCACTCATCTTGAGCTCTGGTATCAGGCCATGGGCTCCATCCTTTGGTAGGGTCATCATGAAGATAAGTGTCTGGAGGTCTGGCAGATGAAGTCCCAACACTATACGGATCAAAGCCTAAGTCTACAAGCTACTAATGAAGCATCTCGTTCTCCCACTCTAGACCGCTGGAATAGCTCTGCATACATATAAAACATCATATCATATGCATTACATACATAGCATGCATACATTTGCATTTTCTCATTGTAGGCACTTACTCGCCAACTGTCTGTAACCTACATCGTGAATAATCTCTAAGTCTGTATAGATACTCTGCCTGTGTCCGGGGAACCTATTTTGTAAAATTTTTACTAACATCAATGTCAAGTGTACATATCCATATAAGAAATAAGTCAAATAGACTCGCATGAGAAGCATCTAGTGGATAAAAGCTAGGAAGCTGAGCATCACCAAACTGCATCTGCTGCTCAACTGGAGCCTGAACAGTGAGAGCCTAATAGAATATAGACTTTTCTGGAAGAGAGACATCGCTAAGCGTAGAACTGATAAAGGCCCCATCACAGCTAGTCCCAACATGCTACAGATTGGGCCTGGACTCAAGCCTCTCAGTCTCAAAGCTGGTCTCAGGATTAGGAATAGTCTTAGTCTCCTGAACAGTCTCAGTCTCTACCTCCTCCGCTTCAAAAATAGGAGAGCGGACCTCCTCAAACTAAAATAGAAAAAATAAAATAAAATAAGTTATTCATAAATGCTAGAAAGATAATTAAAATCATTAGGAGATACCTTAACATCACTAATGGGAATCTGCTATAAAAGGTTCTCTTGGATATACTATCGATAATGGCGGGATCGCTCAAGCAAAGTCAAAGCATCATACACCTGCAGTGCCTCCCTCAGCTCTGATCTAGCAAGATCAGAACTCCATAGCATAGAAATAGGAATACCAAAAGGGACATGTCACATAGTAGGTCCTGTAAACCAGCAATATACTTGCTCTCCAAGATACCACATCTTACAACCATATCTAGGAAGTAGAATCCTTAGTGTCTCTAGCCTCACTGCACCAGCCATGAAATCATATTAGTGGAAATCATTAGCACCTTCCAACCAAATAGGATCAACCTACAGATTTTCATTTTCATTAGCTAAAATAAGTTTCACTAACTAATACTAATGATTTTATTATTTTTCTTACCAGGTTCCATTCTAAAGCATTTAAATGGTCACGGAATGTCTGAAGTGTGTTCCTGATACTAGCAAGGCAAGATGAACCCCATCTCTGCATTAAAGGTAGGCTTCTATCTAGGCTAACAACACCAAAACCTTGAACTAGCCCAAGCTCAATACTCCATATCTGAGAAAGAAAAGGAGTTAGTAAAATCAAGAGAGGGATTAGGAAATATGCAAAATTAAAGGAAAATAAGAACATACATGTAATGCATGCCAAAAGCCACACATAGTCACTAGGCCTCTGTAAACAGTGTCGAGTCTATAGTAGAGATAAGCAAGTGCTACAGATCCCTAATCAAGAGTGACGACCTGGTTTAAGTCACGCAGGGGACCCAGAAGAGCAATGCTCACCTTATGACCAGTCTCATAGAAAAGAGTAGTGCCTAGCAAGATGAGGAGGAAACATCTCACCTTTTAAGCAATCTAGTGAGGAGTATTAGTGGGTAGACGTCTAAAGCCCTCAACCAAAGAGGAAAGAACCTACGTTCTTATGGTTCTTCCACGCTGAAGCGAACCCAATCAAATATCACACATACTCACTCCGTCTATGCTCTGGAAGACTACAGTAGCTTATGTCAAAGGGTACAAGAGTCCCTCCAAATGCGATACCAGTAATAGCAAAGAAACTCATAGGTGTTACTGTCAACTCGCCTATAGGGGTATGGAAGGTGTGAGTGGTATCCATCCACCTCTCAATATGTGCAAATAAGGAATAATGATATGATCTACCCCGAGCAGTCAGAAGAGCAACAATAAAATGTTTGAAGCCCGAGGCTGACATGATCTGTGTCACATTCTCTGGCAAACCATGGAACAACTCTCGTGCCAAATGGAAGCATCTTGCAAATTTCAGTGGTTTCTAAATAAAATTCAGAAACCAAAAATCATTCTCTCCATTGCTTTTATCTATTTAATTTATTTGTTTATTTATGTGTAAAATAAAATTAAATAATAATAATAATAATAATAATTAGAAATCAAAATTATGGATTTCTGATCGGAAATCCATAATGCCGATCATAATTATGGATTTCCAATCGGAAATCCATAATTTCAATCGAAAATCCAATTTTTCGATCGGTAATCTAGAAAATGGATCAATCATTCACGCAATTCCGATGACTCCCAACTATTTTTCAATGTTTAATTTGAATTTTTTCTTACATATCCCAGTTAATTTTTAAATTCAATTTAGTTAGCATGCATGTAAATTTTTACACTGTAAAAATTAATCATTGTAGCTAATTATTTGAATTAATCTTGTAGAATGAAGTAGAAGGGACAAAAAACTACCTCATTGCCAGTCTATGAAGACCTGTGAAGATGCAAACGGGTCAAAGGAAGGATGATAGCACCTTCTCATAGTCCAAGTTTATTATGTGGAAAACATGGACTCAAAATAATCGGATCTGCTTGCATGCCTACTCTCCTATGTGGCCCATGTTGTGGGTGAGCCATTGGATTAGACAGATGGAAAATCGGACCACAAATGGTCAAAAAATCAAGAAAAGAAAAATGTGAATCAATTGGAAAGAAAAGAAAAAAAAAAGAGGAAAAGAATAGGAAGAGAAGGGAAGTGATCAACAAAAGGAATGGGAAGGGTATATAAAATGGAAAATATCCATTTTAATCCTTCCAATTTATTTACTTTTTATTCATCTTTTATTTCTTGCAATTTGGTCCATAATTGCATTCAGATTGGGAACATGTTACTAATTAAATCATAACATTCATCAAATTAATAATTCATTGAATTATTAAAACTGTATAATCAATCTGTGATTCTAAATTTTTTGTCAATTATAGAATATAGAACAAGATTATAGAAATCATTTTTTGCATTTTACATGCATCATTTCAATTAAAGGATTCATATGCTACACAGTAGCTATGATCTGAATTTCAAATGATTATGTTGTGTGTTGCACAATAGTCACAACCTTCATTATGTTATGTACTGCATAGCAGTTATGACATAAACTTTCAAATTCATCAGTGCTAAATGTTCCACAGGAATTATAGCAGATTTTTAATTCAACTACACTAGACGTCCCATATGGAATATAGTGTACATTGTTAGACGTCCCACAGGGAATATAGTGTACATCATTAAACGTCCCACAGGGAATATAACAAAATTCATCATTGCTAGACGTTCCACAGGAACTATAGCAAGTTTTCAATTTATCAACACTAGACATCCCACAGGGAATATAGTGTACATCGTTAGACATCCCATAGGGAATATAACAAAATTCATCATTGCTAGACATTTCACAGGAACTATAGCAAGTTTTCGATTTATCAACACTAGACGTCCCATAGGGAATATAATGTACATCGTTAGACGTCCCATAGGGAATATAATGAAATTCATCATTGCTAGACGTTCCACATGAACTATAGCAAGTTTTCAATTTATTATCACTAGACGTCCCACATGGAATATAATGTGCATCGTTAGACACCCACAGGGAATATAACAAAATTCATCATTGATAGACGTTCCACAGAAACTATAGCAAGTTTTCAATTTATCATCGCTAAACGTCCCATAGGGAATATAGCAAAACTCATTAGCATAAATTCCAATAGGAAATATAGTGAGACCTGCCAAACATCATACTTTGCTCAGCAATTTGAGCATCAATCTATCACTTAGGATACAATCAAGTGTCCTAATTTCTTTCTTTTGAAATTGTGTGCTTCAATTGGTTTACCATAATTTGTTAAGAAAATAGCAACAAAGGGGGGCAACTGTAAGCACCTAATTTCGAGATGCAATTGTGCACAATTGTGATATAAGCCACTATGATAAAATTCATTCAAAAATTGACATGGTTGTCAATTTACTAGACTTTAGGGACTAAAATTGCAACATTTTTTAGGATTTGATTGTGAATAAGTCAATTTTTCAAGGGTCTTTTGGTAATTAAAAGTAAAAAAATTAGAAATCAAAATTATGGATTTTCAATCAAAAATCCATAATGCCGATCGAAATTATGGATTTCCTATCAGAAATCTAATTTTTCGATCGGCATTACACAATTCCAACTTGTAAAATCCCATTTTTTCAATTTTTTACATATTTTTTATCAATTTTTTTAGTGTTTTGATTGGTTGAAAATTCAATTGATCTTTATTATTATCTGATAAGGTTTTTAAATGCATAAGTTTTTGAAATAAAAAACAAACACTATAATCAGGTGAGTATGTTCCTCCAAAGGAGGAAGTCAATACGCAGGCAGACTCTGCATTTAAAAGTAGAGTCTGCATGCGTGCAAGCGGACTTACACAGAGACGAGGAGACACACACTGAGAAAAAAAAAGATAAAAGAAAAAAATATAGAGACTGCGAGCGCAAAAAACCCTAATTTTGGATACTGTCAGTGTTTTTGAAAGCAATCAAATCCTAGTCCATAATCAACAATACTTCAATTTCAATGGTGAAAATCCAATCTGAGGGGCTAAAAAGGGCATTTGCATAACATCTAAGATCATCACAGTGTTCTTTTCTTTATTCTTTTCTTCCTTAATGATTTTTTTATTTTTGTTATTGATTTGAGCATTTAATTTCACTAATCTAATTTTTTTTATTTTTTTGTTTTGATGTTTGATTGTGGATTGAGGAGGATACTGCCTATGTTCAAATGAACAAAAGGTCCATGGAATGCCATGGAAGAACCTGTGTTGTCTTCCAATAGGTATTAGGATTTTAATTTTTATTCTGCATTTTAGTGTTCTATTTAATTCATGGGTGTATAATTGTTTAACTTTATTTGTGTATGTAGTTTGCAATAGCCCCAATAGTGGGAATAGTAAAAGATTTAATTTTCTACATTTTTAAATCAATTAGTAATTACGTTCGATTGGGTAAAAATCAAATTAAAATCAATGATAGCAGTACCTTAATTTAGGGTTTATATGTAATTAAATTAGGTTTTTTTAGAAATCATATGTGAATGTGTTTTGATTTGATTTTGTTATGTTTTTTATTTTTTTATGTTTTTGGGATTTTTTTATTTGGTTTTGGGCCCTAAGCCCACGTTTAGGTCTAACTCACTTAATAAATAGGCTTAAAAATGGTTTAGGACTTTAAATAATTAAAATTAATTTAGGCCCATTAGGTTAATTAGATTTTAGGCCCACTTAATTAATTAAAATTTATTTAGACTTAGCTCAGCCCACTTAAATTCATTTCTTTTAAATTAAATAGACATAGGCCCACATTTCACTTAAAATAAAACCAAGTTAGACTTAGGCCCATTAATTTAATTTTCCTTTAAAATTGAATAGACTTAAGCCCATTTTTAGACAAAGTAAAATAAATAGATCTAGGCTCACTAATTACTAAAAAATGTAGGCCCACTTTTAGTCTCTTTCTCACTTGTAAATAAAATGTAAATCTCACCATAACTTTTTAATAAAATTAACATAGTTTAGACTTAGGGACAACACGATCTTGAGTGCATTTTTTATGTGTAATTTTATTGACTAGATGCCTAGGGTTAGATGGATGTCAAATAGGGTTTAATAAAATTGCATGTAATTAAGGATGAAATCATCATTTATAAAATTATTCTAAATTAACACGAGACTAAGAGAAGTTAGTATTCCGTATCCAGAATCTCCTAGTTGTGGTATTAGCCTTCTTTTAGGGAATTGAGTACCACCTTTTCGATTTATCCCAGTTATTACCTTGGGTGGCACCTCCTCATCTCCACACCATGTCTTTGTGATAGTGGTTAGTATGTTCTCTAAGGCCCTGAGCCTAAACAGTGTCATGGTTGCTAAAATCTTGGATGCCCACTAAATCCCGCCGTCTACACTCTTTAGGATTATTCTCTGCATTGCTAGGAAGAGTCCCTTGATTTCTTGTTGATAAAGAGTTTGCTAACTGCCCCACTTGAACTTCAAGATTATGAATAGATGACAAATGATTTTTGAAGATAAATTAAGTGTCTTGATACATCAATTCAAATCTTCCTTCAACTCTCTTTGTAGCTTCATCTTGATGGTTAATTTTTATAGTCATCAACTCCATAAACTTCTCTATTTTACTCTTCAAAAAAGACATAGAAAGTGATGAACCCTTTTCTTGCTAAAATTGAGATTAATTTTAATGATGTTTAACATTTATAACCCCAAACCCTAATGGTGCTTGAGGTCCCCATTGATTATTATATTTGCCCCATGAAAATTTTGGATGATTCCTCTTATTTGGATTATAAGAATTCCCAAGTATAGAATTCTATTATTGAACCTTATGAAAATTGTTCACATAATTTACATTCTCCATTAATGAGTTCTACATAAGCTAATATTCAATAGTAGGATGTCCTCCATGACAAAGCTCACATAATGATGTTGTTGAGAAAGAAATTAAATTTAAACCCATTTTATCCATCCTCTTTATCAATGCATCAAGATTTGCATTTACCATGGTCAACCCATTTATCTCAATCACTCCCCCTTTTCTAGGTATAGCTCTCTCATTAGCCCATAAACTCTATATGTTTGCCACTCCCTCAAAAAGTTCTAAAGCATCCTCAAGTGTTTTAAACATGATTGTACCCCCCACAGCTACATTTATATTGACTATGACTACAAGATTTACACCCTTATGAAAATATTAACCTAAATCCCAAGTAGGTATTAAATGTAGTGGACACTACCTCTAAAAATATTTAAATTTTTCATAATACTTATAAAAGCTTTTGTCTTCTCTATAATAGAAAAAATTGATTTCATTCCTCATCTTTAAAACCTTAACAGGTGGAAAATATTTATTGAAGAATGCAATATAAAGCTCTTATCAAGTGTTGATAGAATTAAGAGGAAAACTAGTAAACCATCTCTTTGCCTTATATGTAAGTGAAAAAGGGAAAAGAATAAGTCTTATACCTTCTAACTACACACCATTCATTTCAAATGTAAAATAATACAATAAGAATATCGTCATGTTGATCTTAGCACTAATCAATCTTGATTTTGATCTTAACAAACTTTGTTTATCATTTAATATATTTTTTCAAGTGTGTAAAAATTAGGACTCAATTGCTAATCAAAATGGTGAAGAAATATCAAAGAAAAATCACTCTAGACATTGATCACGAGTACACTCATGACTGGGATCAAGTTTGGTAGAATTTTACCATTTTCAATAAATTCTGAAATTCATCTAACCCTAATCCCATCCAGGACCATAGCAATCCTGACTGAGACCAACTTTAGCAAATTTTATAGTTTTGGACAATGCTTATTCTGATATGAGGTCCTAACCGGGACCATGCTAGTGACAAGGCAGTCTTAAATAGGATGAAGTGATCCTGATTGAGACCAATGCATTTTTCAAACACAACAACTACTCAATGGACATCCTGACCAAGACTAATGAAATCTTGATCAGGACAAAACAAATTACAGCTTAAAAGTCAAAATTTCATTCAAATGAAGTTTGATTTTGTTAGGAATGAAATTATTACTTTCAACGGCTATAATTGCTCAAGTATAAATACAACCTTTAAAGATCATTTAGAGGTTAAGAAACTTATTTATTCACTATATACTTCCAAGCATTAAATTAAGTTCTCTACACTCTTTCAAAATTCATTTTTAATTTGTATAACTCTTTTAAGAGTTAGTGAGTGTTAAAATAAAAATTCTTGTTCTTTTATTTTTTTGGGTTAAGAAAATGGAAAGTGAGATTTAATTCTAAAGAAATTGGTTTAAGTGTTTAGCCACTAAAACACTTGGGAATTTGGTTTTAGTTTGAGCCTTTGAAAACACTTGTGTATCGATTTTTAAGTGAGCCATAAAAACTCAAGTTGTAAGATTAAAGAGTGAGTGATAAAACTATTTTGTAACCTTAATCTTATGAATAAGATTATAGGGAATTGAAAAACTAACTTATGAATAAGTTAAGTGGAGATGTAGAATTGTTGAGAATCTGAACTCCTTATATCTTTGTGTTCATCATTCTTCCTTCTCAACATTTTTTTACTTCTTGCTAGAAACCTTTTAATTTCTTATTTTTATTTGATAGCTCTATTCACCCTCTCTATGGTACTTTTAATTGGTATTAGAGCTTGAATTCTAGGAATTTCATTACTAAAATATAAGATCATAACTGAAAATGTTTGTTCACTTAAACTATTCTTTGATGGTAGTGACTATCCTCATTGAAAGTTCAAAATAAAGCTATATCTAAATTATGATTCCATTAAACTTTGGAAGTTGTTCTCAAAGCATGGCAACCAACTAAAGCTATTGTTGATGGTATGCAAACTATTATATTAAGAAGTGAATGGAGCAAGAACAAAAGGAAGAAAACTACAAGAATAAAATGGTTGTGATCACTCTACTCTCTTCTATGACAAGAGAAATAAGAGGCAAGCTTCAACATTGCCTTTCGGCCAAGGACTGTAGGAAATCTTGGACAATCATTGTGAAGGAAATGTGCAAGTTAGAAGCAAAAAGGTTCAACTTCATATATATAAATATGAACTCTTCAAAATGAAGCATCATGAATCAATCACAGAGATGATAAATCATCTCAATGCTCAGATCATAACCCTCAAGAAACTTGGAAAACATTTCTCCAAAAAAGAGGTGAATAATGAGATTCTAAAAATCCTACCTAAGAAGGATTGGGAATCTCATGTCACTTTAATTAACAAAGCTCAAGACCTCTCTACACTTTCAATCGATGTGCTTATTAGAGAACTATTAGCACATAAGCTTACAATTAAGCAAAGAGGTGAAGAGAAGGAAGAGAAGAAAAAGAGCATAGCACTAAAAGCACTATAAGAGGATAGTGAAGAAGAAGGCAATAAAGATTCTAGTGATGAAGATGGTGATATTGTCATGCTCATTAGAAACTTTAAGTTCTTGAGAAAGAAAATTCCTTAAGAACAAGAGAATTTAACAAGAAGTGTGAAGGAGAAGGCAAGAAGAAAACCAAAGAAATTACTTACTATAAATGCAAAAAACTAAGTCACATTTAAAGTGAATGCCCTAAACTAAAATTCAAGAATAAAGGAGCAAAGGAAAGAAAGAAGGCCTTTAAAGCTACTTGGGATGACTCCTTTAAATCCAAAGAGGAACAAAAACAATAAAAAGTAGTCAACCTTTATTTCACGGCTCTTGAAAATGAAAATGAGGTGTGCTTGAAATCCATAAGAACACAAAGTAAGTGGTATCTCGATAGTGGATGTTCAAGGCACATAATGGGAGAAAAGGAGCAATTTAATAAGCTTGATGCAAAGGATAGAGGACATGTTATATTTGGGGACGATGCTAAAAGAAAAATTATTAGCACTAGAGAAATTGGTAATCCTCAATTATTATCTATACACCATGTGTTTCTTGTTAATAGTCTTAAAAATAATTTATTAAGTATAAGTCAATATGTGACATGGGAAATAAGGTCACCTTCTATCCTATAAAATGCTTTATTAGTAGTCTTAATAAAGATAAAGTCATTTTTTATAGAGAAAGAGCAGACAATGTCTATATTATTGATTTGAATAAGATTGATAATAAGGATATCAAATGTTTAATGTCTATTTCCCATGACATATGGACATGGCATAGAAGATTAAAACATGCAAACTTTGAGCTTTTGAATGATCTTTGTAAGCATCAACTTATGATTGGTTTACCAAAACTTGAATTCACTAAGGATAAACCTTATGATGCCTATTAAAAGGGAAAACAATCCAAGTCTTCATTTTAGCTCAAGAATGTAGTATTAACCTCTAGGCTACTTAAACTTATACATATGGATTTATTTATACCAACTAAAGTTGCTAGTCTCAATGGAATGCACTATACATAGGTATTGGTTGATGATTACTCTAGATACACTTGGCTATGTTTTCTTGCTCATACAAATGATGCATTTAAATTTTTTAAAAAATTTTCAAAAAGATTTTCAAAAGAAAAAGTTTTTTTGTATTTCTTCCATTAGAAGTGATCATGGAATCGAGTTTGAAAATGAATTTTTCAAAACCTTTTACAATGAAGATAGTATTTCATATACATTTTCTTCCTCTTAGAACTCCTCAATAAAAAGGGGTAGTTGAAAGGAAAAATAGAACTTTAGTGGAAATGGCAAGAATAATGCTTTATGAGTATAACTTACCACTATATTTTTGGGCAAAAGCCAGTAACACATCTTATTATATTTAGAATAAAGTTTCCAAAATACTAATTTTAAAAAAAATTATAAGCTTTGGACTATTAAACAAAACCTAAAATCTCATATCTTATATTATTTGGATGAAAGTGCTTTATATTAAACACCAAGGATAATCTTAGAACATTTGATTCTAAAGTCGATGAAGGAATTTTCCTAGGCTATTCAACTTCTGGTAAAGCATATAAAGTGTTTAATAAAATAACTCTAGTAGTTAAACAATTAATGTATGTTGTATTTAATGAATCAAACTCACTTAATCTTAGAAAGGATGTTTGTAGTGTTGATAATGATGTATGTGAACTTGTGGAAGAAAAGACTTAATAAAAACTTCTAGCAAATCTTTGCAGCTTGAAGATCCTAAAAAGAGGAAGATGAGGAAATATCTTAACCTACTTTAAAGGATGATCTTCCAAAAAATTGGCAATTCAAGAAAGCACATCCTTAAGATCTCATTATAAGTGACTTTACAAAAAGGGTAACTACTACATCTAAACTCAAGTCTATTGTTAATTTAGCATTCATATCTTAAATTGAACCTAAAAATGTAGATGATGTTAGTGATATTCATTAGGTTAGTCATGAATGGCCATGTTTTGACTTTATCATTTTATAAATAAAGAGGCATTTTCATTATCATTTTCTATTGTGATAATTACTTGAATAGTCAATTCTTCCTAAGGTCATCAAGTATGTGACTTGATAGTAAAACCCTTAGATTAAATATGAGTTTTATTCAAATTATCCCTAGTCATTATAATGTATGAAGGCTAGAAGGCTAATATGGTGTTAACTAATGATTATGGTTTACTAATAATGAATATGAGTTGTTAAGCTAACTCATAAGTACTTATTTGAGATATAATGTACTGGATTGACCCATCATAAGAATACTATATAGATAATTGTCATAAGTAATTCTCATCACAGTAATATTGATTTAGTTCTCTGACCTTGAAATCACCATGGATTTCTATATAACTATTTTGTATTTTGATACAATCTAACATTATCTTTAATTGGATGATAAAATAGATCATTGTTGGATATGAAGTAAGTTATATGAGTGATTGAGAAGGAATTTGTCCCTTATTTAATCTAAATAAGATATCTATTTACCCCTTGATAAGATAGACTAAGGAAAATCCATTGCATGCTAAAGAGAATTGATAAAGAGTTATCATTCTAAATCTACTTGGAATCAAGAAATAATATAATTGAATTTTATAAGGATGACAAAAACTATGCCTTATATCCAATCAAGATATCATATGATAAAAGGACTACAATGTTCACTGTAAATTAGGTTATGTCAGATTATTAACCTTCACATGACTTGGGTAGTCATAATATCTTGCTAGAGGTTACTTATGACTTCTAGGCCTAAATATGGATTTCAGGCTCACTACCAATGTCATGCGAACCTATAGGGTCACTTAGAATGCACCCAAAACCAATATGGGTTCACCAAGCATAATAAAGCTTTGTGGAAATAAATAAATAGATAAATAATATATATATATATATAGGAAATTATAAATAAATAAGTGGAATATACCAAAAATGTTTTGGTAAATAAGAAATTACCAAAAATTCATTTTGGTAAATAAAACCCTAATTAAGAAGTTTATAAATATGACATATTCTTTAGGATTTTACATACCCCTTCATTCTGCCACCTAAATTCATTTTCTCTCCTTTGAGAAAATAAAAACATAAAGTTTTTAGTTCTTGCCTTATGAGACAATCAAGAAAAAGGTGCTAACACACACTTTTTTTTTATTCAAGGGTTGTTCATATGGATGCTTATGGAGAACGTATCCATTTGGCAATGTCTTAATCTGACCAAGTTAATCAGAAGCTTAAGGTAGGGTGTCACCAGAGTGAGCCCCTGTTTACCTTCCAATAATGTTGCTTCTTCATGTGTTTTTGGTAAGGTTTTTGGGAACCTTAAATCAATCATTTAATCGAATTACATGGATTCTAATTTAGGTTTGTGATTAAAATTTTAAATTTCCACTATGTTTTGAATCACATATCCCAACAAATAATGCATTAAGTGATGAATTTTGGGTCCTTACTATGCAAGAAGAGTTAAACCAATTCGAAAGAATCAAAGTTTGGACTTTGGTTCCTAGGTTGAAACATCATCCTATTATAAGCACTAAATGGGTGTTTAGGAATAAGATGAATAAACAAGGTGTCACATTTATAAACAAAGCTAGACTAGTAGTTAAAGGTTATAATTAAAAGAAAGGCATCGATTATGATGAAACCTTTGCCTCCATTGCAAGGTTAGAAGCTATTAGAATACTATTAGAATTTGCATCTTTCCTAGATTTTAAACTTTTTCAAATGGATGTTAAAAGTGCATTTTTAAATGGTTTTATTCAAAAGGAGGTATATGTTTAGCAACCTCCATAATTTAAAGATTTGATTCTCCAAATCATGTTTTTAAATTGTCAAAAGCCTTATATGAATTGAAATAAGCTCTAATAGCTTAGTATAAAAGATTGAGTAACTTTTTATTAAAGAAAGGATTCTCTATGGGAAAAGCTGATATAACTCTTTTAATAAAGAAATCCAAGCATGATTTTCTTATTGTTTAAATATATGTAGATGAAATTATTTCGGTGTTACAAACCATTACTTGTATAAGGAATTCTCTAAGTTAATGCAAGGAGAATTCAAGATGAGTATGATCGAAGAACTCAAGTTCTTTCTTGGACTTTAAATGAAGCAATGTAAAGATGGGATTTTTATTAGTCAAACTAAATATACAAGAGATATTCTCAAGAAGTTTAGCATTGATGGAGTTAAGTCAAGCAAAACTCTAATGAGTACCACCACCATACTCAACAAGGATGAGCATGGCAAACTAGCTAATGAAAAGCAATTTAGACGTATAATCAGATCCATTCTTTATTTAACTATAAGTAGACCTAGTATTATGTTTGCTACTTGCATGTGTGCTAGGTTTTAATCTAGTCCTAGAGAGTCTCATTTGAATGCTATCATAAGAATTTTAAAATATTTAAGTAGAAATTTGCATTTAAAATTTTAGTATCCTAAGAGTTCATCCATTGACTTAATTAGTTATTTGGATATGGACTTTGCTGGTAGCTTACTAGATAGAAAGATCACTTCTGAAACTTATTAATTATTAGGATAATGTTTAGTTTCTTGGTTTAGTAAGAAATAAGCTTTAGTTGACTTGTCCACTACTGAAGCCAAATATATTGTAGCCATTCTTTGTTATTCACAAGTTTTATGGCAAAAATAATAATTTTTAGACTATGGTATAAAACTTTATCACATTCCAATCAAATATGACAATTCAAGTATTATAAACCTTAGCAAGAATCCTATTTAACATTCTAGAACTAAGCATATAGACTTTAAAAATCATTTCTTATATGATCATGTTTAATGGTGATATCTCACTTGAATTTGTTAACAAATAATCACCTTACATATATCTTTACCAAACTTCTTAATGAAGAGAGATTGAATTTCATAAGCATGATCTTGGAATGATTGATAATTCTAGTTTATCTTAATTATTTGATTAATTGTTGTCTAAATTATGTGATTTCACAAATTTCATGTGAAATCATGTTTTGCTCATTGATATTTTTTATTTTGATTTTAACATTTTTTTTATTTAATTTTAAAAAAATTAGTTTTTCCATTTTGCAAATTAATAATTATTGAAATTAATTCAATTAATTATTTTATTTCAAAATAACTTCCTCTATAAAGTAAATTAATTCAATTAATTTACATCTCTCTTTATTTTCAATTAAATCCAAATTGTATGAGCATTAATTCATAAGGACTTGATTGTACATATTTTTAGACTTAATTGCAAGTTTTTAAAATCTAAAGGTTCGCTTAAGGATCTAGTCCCGCCCAAGACCATACATGTCTCGCTCAAGACTTAATTGTGTAATTTATGCAAATCACACAAAATTAATCCCCGTGTCAATCTTGATCGGGATCGGATTGGGGACATGTGGTCTTAATTGGGAGCATCGCATATCCTGATCAGGATTTTCATCCTGACTGCACAATGCTTTTTTATGCTTTTATGCCTCTTTGACTCTCCAATCCTAATGAGGAACAATTTTTTAGGCTCCATTTTTACCAAAATTCAAATTTAACAATTTTTTAGGCTCCATTTTTACCAAAATTCAAATTTTAAATCTTTTCTAAAGCTTAATTCCCTTTTATAAATACTCACCTATTCTCTTTATCATTCACTACTTTCTTTTCAAAAAATTCTCTACACAAATTCTCTTCTCATTAGCTCTTCCTTAAGAATTATTTTTTTATGGCTCTTAAGAAAGATATTAAACTTCCTCCTCCCTCTTCTTAAAATACTTCTTCAAAGAAGGACAAACCTAGGAGAACTCACTCTCCTTTTTTTTATTCTCCTTAAGAATTTAGGAAGAGAGTTGCTCAATTTAATAAGAGAAACTACATTCTATCATCATTTATGCATAAGCAAACTCTCAAAGATATTGGATGTTTTAATGAAGTCACGGAGCCCCTACTTCGTGTATATTTGTATGATTATGCTTTCCAATCTCTACCTTCCTATACTTATCTCATTGTTGAATTTCTTTCCTCCTAGACTCTTCGATCCACTCACTTTGATGATGACAATCTTTACTTTTTAATGCGCTTCAAATTAGGAGGAAGAGATAGATTCATGACTTGTCAAGAATTTAATACTCTTTTTGGCTTCTCTCAAAAAGGTCAGGTTCAAGTCAAGGCACATTGGAGTGCCTCTACTTTTTGGAAAGGTCATGCTTCTTAAGCCAAAAGTTTCTCCATTAGTGACACAAAAAATTCTCATATAAAATTGAAAGCCTTATGGTATGTGAACTATTTGGTTACCTATTCTATAAATGGTTGAGCTCACTTTAATGAAACTCTTTCACAAGATCAATTCTTCATTCTTTATTGTATGATGCACATTGAACCTATAGCATTAGGAAAATTTATACAATGGAGATTATGGCTAATTAGTAATAGTCACACAATGCTATTTGTATTAGTGGGATTGTCATAAAGTTAGCTCAATTTCATAGCATTGGTCTTAATCTTTTACATCCTACCATACTAATTCTTCTTGATGAAACTTTCATTAAGTTTTCTAAACAATTTAGCTCTATTGATAATAGTTAGGTTTGGAAGCATGATATTGGTGAAAGTGAGCATATTGATGCTTTATTCAAGAAAATTAAAGATTTTGAAGATCAAGGAGATGAAGAAGTTAGAACTCAACACAAGATGCCCCTCAAAGGAAAAGATCAAGACAAGAGGGTACTTATCAAGGAGCTTAAGCATTTGGAGATGAACCTCAATGGGTTGGCCAACATTTTAATAGGATGAGCTTAGTGGAGACAAATTTCAAAGCACACTTTGACTAAGTGAATGCTAATATAGCTCATCTTCAACATGATGTCCACTATCATTATGAGCAATAAGGTTATTCTTGCTCATATGCACCTTTCACTCATCCTTCTCCACAAGATTAGATTTATTTTTATACATTTTTATGTGCTTTTTTGTTAGTTTCTGTTTGGTTTATTTTCAGTATATATTTGGTTTCTAAGATTTAAGTTCTTTAAGTTTAGTTTATGTCAGTCTATGTTTGATTTATTTTCCATTTCCTTTCGGTTTATAAGCTGTTAGCTATTAGTTTTGTGTCTTGTTTATAATTGATATTTTAATATCATTGTAACTGTATCCTTTTCATTAATGTAATTTTTATTTTATTAAAATTTTCTTTTGTATTTTGAAAAAAGAGAGATATTTTTGTGTTTGTTTATTATTATTTTACTTTGTTTATGCATGCATTATACATTGTAACATTAATTTTTTTTATGCATGCACTATATATTATAACATTGTAAGTGTGGCTAGCTTTGTATAATAATCATTTATCTTTTTCTTCTTTTTTTTTGATAAAAGATCTTGTTTTGCTTACCTTGGTTATATGTATTATAGTTTGCTAGATGGATATATTTTTTTAGATTTGGTCTATCCTTATTTTTCATTATTTTAGTTCTTGGTCTTTTATTTCCTTTAGGAGAAATAATGTGTTGGTTAACTAAACTCTACATGATCATGTGATAGTTAAGTTTTATATGTAATATGATTATGAAGTGTTAAAGTAGTACTACATGCATTATAAGTGCTACTAGCTTTATTTATTTAATTATGTTTGAAATTATTTCCCCTTATGTTGCCTAAAATTATTGTTAATGATCATGTTATCATATTTTTATTTGTTATGTTAGGCCATGTTATATGTTATGTGGTCTCTATTTTTTGAAAGGGAAATAATTAATAAATTTATATTTCTTATCATATCTAAAAGGGAAGTAATAAATATATTAAATATTTTAACTAGTATTTTTAAAGAAATTTTTTTTAAGTTTTTTTTAATTAATTTTTTTTTATATAACAAAAAGGGTGAGATTCTAAAAATTTCATTATTTTTAAGTTGGTATCATTCTCATTCCGTTGATATTATTCATTATATGAATTCCTTACTCCTTAAATTCATTATCTTTATAATGTGCATAAATTAAGGGGGAGTATAATTTACATACTTGAATGGAATTCAAAACAACACACACTTCACTTTATATTATTCTTCTCAAACTCAAAATAAGTTTGTCAATATCAAAAAGGGGGAGATTGTTGATCTTAGCGATAATTGATATTGATTTTTATTGGAACAAACTTAATTTTGAGCATTTAATATATTTGTTCAAGTGTGTAAAAGTTAGGACTCAATTGATAGTCAAAATGGTGAAGAAACATAAAAGAAAAATCACTTTGGACATTAATCAGGAGCACGCTCAGGAGCGGGATCAAGTTTGGTCAAATTTGACTAATTTTAATAAATTCCAAAATTCATTAAGCCTTAATCCTGATCGGGACCAACTTCAACAAATTTTTTAGGACAATGCTTATCCCGATTTAAGAGCTCGATTGGGTCCATGGCCGGGACAAGGCAGTCCTTACCGAGACAAACTAATATTGACTGAGACCAATGCTATTTTTTAAATACAATGACTTGCAATGACTACTCAATGCACATCCTAACCAAGACTAATGAAATCCCAACAAGGACTAGACAAATTACAGCTTAAAAGTCTAAATTTCATTCAAATGAAGTTTGATTTTGTTGGGGATGAAAGTATTGCTTTCAACAACTATAATTGAATTTCTCAAGTATAAATATAACCTATAAATATTATTTAGAGGTTAAGAAACTCATTTATTCATTATATACTTCCAAGCATTTAATTAAGTTCTCTAAACTCTTTCAAATTTCATTTTTAATTTGTATATCTCTTTTAAAAGTTGGTGAGTATTAGAATAGAAAACTCTTATTACTCTATTTTATAGGGTTAAGAAGATAGGAAGTGAGATTTTATTTTAAAGGAATTGATTTAAGTGTTTAGCCATTAAAACACCTGTGAATTTGGTTTTAGTGTGAGCCTTCAAAAACACTTGTGTATAACACTTGTGTATCGATTTTTACTGAGCCTTGAAAATTCAAGTTGTAAGGTTAAAGAGTGAACCATAAAACTTTTATGCAATCTTAATCTTGTGAATAAGATTATGGGGAATTGAAAATTCTAACTTAGGAATAAGTTAGGTAGAGACATAGGATTGTTGAGAATCTGAACTCCTTAAATCTTTGTGTTCATCATTCTTCCTTCTCAATATTCTTTTAATTCTTACTAGAATCCTTTTAATTTCCTATTTTTTTTTGATAGCCCTATTCACTTCTCCTCTAGGGTACTTTCACATCATATGCTCAATAGGATCTTCATATGATAATCCATTGAATTAAGAATTTTGGATCATTTGAATCATAGTTGGCTTGATTTCTAAATTATTGGAAGCAAGTACATGTCTAACAATAGGATTTTGATCTCCTTATAGATGTGGACTAAAATAATCTCTCATAGTTCTCTACATATATTCTATATTTTAATTTTTTTAGTTATCGAGCAGGTGGTGGATCTTGCTCAACAACCTTATCATATTCAACTGTAATTTCTCCTTATTCATCCTATCTTTTTACCCTCTAAGTCTTTAGCAAAAAATTCTTTTAATTTCTAAATCTAATGAAATTAGAATTTCACCTCATCTCCTGGTGCTTCTTAATGAGTGCATACACTTATAAGAGTAAATGAAAGACAAACAAGTAAGACAACAGAAAAATACTTCCTAAACTAAACAAAAATAAAATGTCTAAATAAAATAATATTAATTTATTCTCAATATTAACTATTCTATCCCTGACAAATACACTAAAAATTTGAAGCATGTTATCTATAAGTGCATAGAATCATACAAATAGTAATAAAAAGATATCGTTCCCATATAGATAATGTTAGTTATAGAGCTACCCTTAATATTTTGCTTGTCTAGACTAACAAAAACTTCAATTAGCAAAGCAAAGTAAATTAAATCTAAAACAATATAGAAGTTTTATCACCAAATTTACATGATTAAAGATGTTAAGGTTTAATTACCCCAGCTTAATTTACCTGAAAGGTAATGCTAAATTCTTATTTATTATGAATAACATTTCATTTTTGAAATATCTTTAATATTATATGTCTCTCTCAAGTATACTCATAATTAACCAGTTGTGACAATTACTCGATTACCTAGATCATATAGCATGATTAAGTAGCATTATTGGATTATGTTGAGATAGGATCGAGTAGGAGGAAAGTAAAAAAAAAAAAAAGGGGATTAAAGAACAAAGGGAAGTTCCTATAGAAAGTGAAACCTTTAGAAGAGAGTTTTATCAAAAAAAAAAAGGAAAGGAAAGTTCTACTTGGGTATAGAAGAACTTATTAATGTAGCTAGAGTGGATGTTCTTGGTTTTGAAATCTTTAAAGAATATATTAATGGAGCTTAGTGCAAGATAACAAGGAAGAAGTGATTAAGGAAGTTATTGAGGAGATGGGAACTATAGCTATCGAGCAGCTACTTTGTATGCCACTGAACGAAGAGCCACCACAGGATTTAGCTAGTATCATTAAGAATAGTTTTAATGATGTATTTTATAAGAAAACTGATGATAACATTTGGCCTTTATGAGGATGAAAACTCTTTTTTACCTATGGTCAATTATATGAACTCTAGTTTGGCTTACTTATGTAATGTCCATCCTAATGGTTCTATTTATTTTAATTTTAATCGTTCATGCATGTTAGACACTAATTCCATTTAATTATATTCATTTAACATGGGCATAAATGATAATCTAAAGAACATTTCTATATCACATGATACAACTCCTGAATAGAGGGAAAATCTTGAGAGAATATTAATAAAAAGAAAGGTAGTATTTGCTTAGTCTTACAAAGACATGTCAAGTTTAGATAGGGAAATTGTAAAGCATTACATTCCAACACATCTAAATATTAAACCTGTTAAATAAAAGCTTCATAGATTAAGACCAGAATGGACAAAAAAGATTAAAAAAAAAAAGAAATTGCTACATAAAATAAGGCTAAGTTCCTTGACATAGTAGAATACCCCCAATGGTTAACAAATATAGTGCTAGTTCTTAAGAAAGATGGTAAGTTTAGAATGTGTGTTAATTTCATGAACCTGAACAAGGCATACCCAAAAGACAAGCTTCCTTTATCCCATATTGATGTACTCATTGATGGCACAACATCTTGTGCAATGTATTCCTTTATGGATGGGTTTTCAAGTTATAACCAAATAATGATGGAAGTCATGGACAAGATCATAACTGCTTTCAACACATAATAGGGAACATATTACTACAAAGTGATGTCGTTTAGATTAAAGAATGTCAGTGCAACTTATCAGAGAGTAGCAACTGCTCTATTTCATGAAATGATGCATAAAGAGGTGGAGGTGTACATTGATGATATGATAGTCAAGTCAGACATAAGAGAATGACACTTTGAAGCCTTAGACAAGTTCTTAGCTAGAATTAAGAAATATAATCTAAGGCTTAATCCAAAGAAGTGTGTTTTTTAGGTAGCTTCAGGAAAGCTAATAGCTAGAGAGCAATAGAAGTGGATCAAGGCTATTTAGGAAATGTTTATGCCTAAAACTAAGAAAGAAGTATGAGGGTTTATTAGGAAATTATAATACATTTGTAGGTTTATTACAAAGCTTTGTGATCCTATTTTTATGCTTTTGAGGAAGAACTAGCGTATGAAGTGGAATGAAGAATGTTAGAAAGCATTTGATAAGAACAAGGAATACTTAACTAGTCCGCCTATTTTGAAACCATCGAGGTAAAGTAAACCGTTGATTTTGTACTTGGCTTTGGAAGAGAAAGCAATGGGGCAATGTTGGCATAAGAAGGACTATAAGGGATTGAACATGTAGTGTATTACCTCAATAAGAAGTTCTTGCCATATGAAGTATGATTTTATGGAGAAAACATGTTTGGTTATTATCTGGACTATAAGGAAATTAAGACATTATTTCTAATTATAAAAAGTACAAGTTGTTTCAAAGATAGAACTTTTAAAATACTTTTTTCAAGCACCTGCATTGACTGGGGAATGTCTCAATGGTTAGTATTCCTAGCAAAGTTTGATATAAAGTACATCATTATAAAGGTTATTAAGGGCAGAGTAGTAGTAGATTTTTTAGCTCAAAATGCAGTAGATAGAGATGAACAATGGAATTTAGAGTTTCTAAATGAGAATTTAGCAATAATAGAGTGTTAAAAATGGAAGCTTTACATTGATGGAGCTATAAATAATAGACGGGCTCAGGTAGGAGTAATTCTTATCACACCAAAAGGATAAACTATTCATATAGCTAAGAAATTATGTTTCAAGGTTACAAATAACATGGATGAATACGAAGCATGTATCTATGGAGTATAAGTAACCCTTGTAACTAGAGCGAAGGACTTGTTAGTTTATGGAGACTCTTTGTTAGTTATCGGTTAAAAAATGAAGAATGGGAAGTGAAAGAGGATAAACAAAAGCCATACATTTATTATTTAAGGAATTAATGAAAATTTTTAACTTATCAAGAGATGACAATCAGATGGCAGACGTATTGGAAACACTTTCTGCAATGTGGGATAGTCCAACTAGGTTAATAATGAAGCCTTTAGTGATAATGAAGTCAAAAGCTCTGTGTTATAGTGGTGAGCAAACAATGAGTATTCAGATATGACTAAAAGAGAAGCCATGGTTTTATGATATTTAAAGATTCATTAAGGAAAGGAAATATCTTGATGAAGTAACTTTAAAAGAAAAATACGCCCTTCGTGTTCTTGTACGTAATTATTATCATGACCCATACTAAGAGTCATGACCAGCGCTAAGGAAAGGGAATTCTTTCGAATCTGGAACCCGTAGTAAGTCTTAAAAATAAAAAAATATGCAATAAATAAATAAAAATATGCCAGAATTAAAATTTTAAATCGATATAAAAATAAGTTCTTAAATGTCAAATTATAATAAAAATATTTATACAGTATACTGATA
The DNA here is from genome assembly GCA_947683625.1 of Mallotus nudiflorus. Lineage (NCBI taxonomy): Eukaryota > Viridiplantae > Streptophyta > Magnoliopsida > Malpighiales > Euphorbiaceae > Mallotus > Mallotus nudiflorus. Next base: position 284,629 of record CANTUR010000833.1, on the reverse strand, counting down.
CAAATCTCAAAAACCAAAACAACACAATACTGATATAATAACACTACTATTGTAGTTTTCTAGAATATAATTGGAGTTCAGATAATAAAATTACATAATCTAGCTAAGGTTGAAGAAGACCGGCGTAAAACACTACTAGTGAGGTCTGAAGAAAAATCTCCTAAAAAAATATTGAGGGGAGTCAGACCTCACTAAGTGAATTATTATAATATATATACATGCAATCTAAATCATATACAGTCAAGCATTAGTATAATAATATACATATACATGCATTTTCACACAGATGCTAAAATTCGCTTTTATATATATAATAAATGCATAATACATTTATTTAAATGAAGGATCAAATAGAACCCTAGATATCCGTAACTTTAATCAAAATATCGCACTAGCCATCAGGCTCACTTAATTCTAAAGTAATTCTCTTATTCCATTTTAGACAGTAGACTGGCCCCGAGACACTAAATCAACCGAACTCTCGCAGTCTCACTATCAGTGTAATTGGCCTCGAGACACTAGGTTAACCGAGCTCCCCCAATCAAACTACTCAATCACTAAAATTCTCAATAATCAATAAATCAAATGTCACATCAAATGATTTCATAATTTAACCCTAAGATCTATCACATCGATATGTACACAGTCCTAATGCAACCCACTAGGTAGCACGTTTTATCAATATCCTTTAAATAAAACCGTATATTGATGGAAAATAATAAAATGCGCAATTTAAAATATAATGGCATCCAATGAAGAAAATATACCAGAAATATATCGAACATATTAAAAATATATCAGATATATACGTCACATATATATATGGAAATATACCAAATCAATCTGTTGAATATATGTCAAATATACTTAATATATACCAAAACATACTAACATATATACGTCATATATATACAAAAGATATACTAAAAGCATACTAAGCATTTATGTCACATATATAGCAAATATACCATAATATACTAAAAGTATACCAAAAATATACTAAATCATTTAACAAAATAATTCATGTTTAAATGTATTCTGGAAATATGAAAATTCATATTCATGCATCCTATAGAAAATGCATATATAAAATAATAACTCACAAGTTTGCACTCCTCGAGACAGACTCGATGAGCCTAGTCCGATAGGTCTCAGTCTCGACATAACTAGAAAATTAAATAATAACAAATATCATAATAAACTACTAACTTATACTTCTAAGAATTCTAAAAGAAGACTCGATCTAAGAATCAAAACTTAGCTAAAAACCATAATCTCATGATCGACCCAACGTTATGTTTTACAAGAATTCTACCGAAAAATCGATAAATTCTCCTCTGTAAAACAGACATCTCTCTACTAAAAAGTAGAGCCGATCCTGCAAAAAAAACGCACTTCTAAATTCACAAAGCTCAACACCACAGGTTGGGACCCCAAACTACTCAAATTCCCAATTGAGATTCACAATTCACCACAAATCAATATTTAACAATAATATAATAAAAATCATTAAATTCCATAAATATCAATAAAATACCAAAATACAATTTATTCAAATAACAAAAACATTTAATATAATTATTTTCACCTTAACTAAATAAAATCTCAAATAAATTATATATTATTAATAAAAAAATGATTTTTCAATTATTCAACATAAAATAGTAAATTTTCCAATTAATTACTTAAATAGTCCAAATATATAATAAAAATAGTTAAAAACTTAATTAACCACAAAAATAGTATATAAAATTATTATTTGAAGATATTTTCAAAAATTAGATATAATCAATTAAAAATAGTAAATAATTCATAAAAAAATTATTTAATTCTATTTATACTCCAAAATTATTTAAAACATATTATTTAACTATAATTTAAATAAAAACACATAATTTACCTATAAGTCTAAAAAAATCACATAATAGTAAATATTTGCTAAAAATTATTTTAATACTAATTATTATTCTAAAATTACTTAAAACACACTAATTAACAATAATATCAATTAAAATACAAAATTCACCAATTTATAATAATTTTTCCAAATATTAATTTTTTACATAAACCTTTAAAAATTTATAATAAATAATCGGGACATAATTTTCATAAACTTCCTTCACAAACTATATTTCAAATAATACATACTATTTATTAAAAATACAAAAGTTTTCTGGTGAGGGTCACCAGAACAGTGACTTGTAGGAAAACCATAATTTAAAAAAATCTAAAAATCAAACAAAAAATAAATTTAAGTTGCTCAAGCTTCCCGCATCAATATTTACAAAGACACTAAGCATGGTTCATACAAATTCAAGCTCAAAAAATTCAAAAACCAAAATAGACATAAACTTAAACGTAGAAAAAACTCGCATTCAAAGAAGTTTAAGCTTGAACCAATCTTAGAAATGAGTTGCTCATAGCTTAAGGATTCCAAAGAGACCAAAATCATGAGCTGAGGTGGCTGGAATTAAGATTGCTGGCAAACGAGCTCCCTCTCTGTTGTTGTTATTTTCGTGCCTTCTGATGGAGCTTCGATGGCCTTCAGGTGACGGGAAGGTAAAGGAGGAAGAGGGAAGTGGATGGTGATGACAGGTGGTGGTTTGGGGCTGCTATAGCGAGGTTGAATGGCTACTAGAAGTTGCGCAAAAATAGGGAAGAAAATGGGAAGAGAAGAGAAGAAAAAAGAAAAAAAAAAAAGAGAAAAGGAAGAATTGGCCAAACAACACAAAAATCCTTACCCTTATTTGCTTTATTTATTTATTTATTTATTTATTATTATTATTATTATTATTATATACACACACAACACATGCACATCACATGCACTTACAATAATAATAATAATAATAATGCTAACACACATGCATGATACATAATGCATGAAATAGTAACACTAATAATAATAAAAATAATGATAATAACTTTAATGTTTTTAAATAATAAAATCTCTAACTAAATTATTTTACGTAAGAAAATATATTTAACGTAAAATAACGAATATTAATCACAAAAAATGATAATATATAAATAATATTTAAAATATTATTAACAATGTAATACTCAAAATATACTTTAATAATTTAAAATAAAGGGTCATTACAATTATACAAGTCATAATGGGGTATTATACAAGAGAAGAGTGAATGGAATACAGTTGACACAAAAAGGAAGAAGTTGAGGAAGTGATGAAAAAGATTCATGTAGGAGTTTGTGGGCCTTACATGAATGAGATCTTCTTAGAAAAAAAGATCATAAGGCAAGGGTATTACTAATTAAGCATGAAAAGGGATTATATTAGAATAGTAAGACAATGCCACCAATGCCAGATACATTGGAATTTTAATCATCTTCCTCATATGGTGTTGAATAGTTTGTTATCTCCTTAGCCTTTCATAGTGTAGGGAATAGACATTATATAGGAAATAAGGCTGATAATATCAAATGGGCATAAGTACATAGTGGTGGCTATTGACTACTTCTCTAAATGGGTAGAAGTAGAGTCATTCAGTACTTTGAAAGTAAAACATATGGAAAAGTTAATAGAGAAGAGTCTCATTTTTAGATACAGGGTTCTACATCACATTGTGATAGATAATGGTGTCCAATTTTGGGCAGAAATGAAAAAGCTATTATAGAAATACCAAATTAAACATCATAAATCTTTTCCTTACCAAGCTAAGCTAATGGAGTAGTAAAGGTAGCTACTAAGAATGTTAAGAAGATTCTCTTTAAAATGGTTAAAACATACAAGGATTGGTTTGAGCATCTTCCTTTTGCCTTATGGGGATATAGAACTATAGCACGAACTGTCACATGCTAAATGCCCTTTTCCATTAGTCTATAGATGTGAAGCAATCTTGCCAATAGAGATACAGATTAAGTCCCTAAGAGTGGTTATGGAAGCCAAAATTCTTAAGAGTGAATGGGCACATAAAATATATGAACATCTCACGTCTCTGGATGAGAAAAGGACGGATGCTCTATTTCACACTTAGATTTATCAAAAAAGGATAATAAAGGCATTTAACAAGAAAGTCAAGCCTGGAAAAGTAAAGGCTGGAGATATGGTATTGAAGCAATCAAGAGCGATGCTGTTTGATCTAAGAGGGAAATTCATATCTAATTAGGAAGGACCGTACTTAGTCAAAGCAATTCTGCCTAAAGGAGCTGTAAAGATATCAAACCTTGAGGGGAATGAATTCACAGAGCCAGTTAATTTCATGGTACCTTTAAAGATAAAAGTGGAATAAAGAAATAAAAGTTCTTTGGTTTCAAAACCTGAAAAGGCCAATCAAGCAAAAATTAGGACATTCTCACTATTTAGAAAACCTATAAAGGGCTAACAAGTAAAAATTAGGGAATAAAAATAAAAGTGGTCCCACTTATTAGAAAACCTACAAAGGGCTAGTTAGGCAAAAGTTAGGGAATAAAAGTAAGTGAAAAATATTCAGATGGAAAATTTAAGAAGACTAGCTGATAAAAGAAGTTATGTTATATGATGTAACAAATGTACTCATTTTAGCCTTAATTAATTAATCAAATTGAAATTGAATTTTTTGTTTGATACTACAAGTTCTATCTTTATTATGCATAAGTACTAAAAAGGAAAACAAAAGATGAAAAGCCTAAAAATCAAACCTATAAGACCACTATTATACTTATGTCTTTGTTTTTTAGTTTGAGACTTATCCTATAACATTTAAGTCTTCTTATATTTAGAAAATCCTAGTGGCTCTATAATCTGCATAGCAACCTATGTCTTATAGTTATCATTAGTCATCACATCAGCATCTAAGTGCACATTTTGCTTAAAAGTCCTTCAAGCCCATAGGTTCTTCACCTTGTCTAAGAAATCCTATCTTAAAGGAAAGCCTTCAAAGTCAGTCAGAATAGTAACAATGACCATATCGATGATATAGGGGTGAAGGAGAAAGGAAAGTGGAGAAGCACAATCTAGGGATGGGAATATAGTGGTCATACAAGTTAATGGTCATAAACTTTAGTTTCCACCAAAGATAGATCCACATGATTCTAGTTACTGGGATACCCTTTATCCAGTTAACCCATTGATCAACAATATGCATTTCCTTTATCTTTAAAGGACAAGACTATAACTGATGAGGTTGATAGGTCAGGGGATTAGTAGGAGCATTGAGGTTGATAGGTTAAGGGATTAGTAGGAGCATTAAATAAACTCATCTTCTTTTAAAGCCAAATCTAAAATAAATAAATATATAAAAATAAAGAATGAAAAATAAACGTGAAAAGCTAGCTTAAGTAAAAATTAAGGCAAGCCTAATAAGTTGAAACCTTAAAAGGACGACTTAGGCAAAAGTTAAGGCATAAAATAAAATGAAATAAAAGAGATTTTGGTTACACACCTAAAAGAGAAGAAAACTACTTAAAAGACAGTTCTATGTCTTGAAATTATCCAAACTAATGATGGTTTCAGCAAGTATGATAGGCATAGGGTTAGCTCCAACTTCTACTTATTTTAGAACACGGATGAATCTTGTATCGGCATCCTTATGGAATGAAACTAATAGAAATTGAACATATAGATGGAAATAAACTATCCTGGGGACATGTCAAAGAAAGCAACTAGTCTGTTGGGAAACTGCATATCTAGTTTAGGAATAGCGATCAGAGCAATCAAATCCAGTGAATATACTAAAATAGCAACAAACTCTTCAATTAATAGACACAACTCTTGTCCATTAAATTTAAAGACATGATCTTTGGAGTCCAAAAAAGTAGCAACAGCATGAAGAAGATTTTTGCTAACTTTAAGATGATGAAGATATTTCAGTGATTTGATATGGAAAGGCACAAGATGGTTCCAATCATTCACATTTAAGCTCTTAAGAAAGCTTTTGATTAGTTGGAGAGTGGCTTGAGTTATAATGGAAGTGTGAGAAAAGAAATGAAGGAATTAAGTCCCTTGCAGGTCCTTATATAGTGATAAAAGACAAATTAGGATGTGATAAGGATTCTATTTGCTTATAGGATTTGGATTAAATTAAAAGTTAATTAGTAAGGATAAATAATAAATGGATAAAACCCTATTATTTATTCTTTTATTTATTTATTTTACCTTTTTTTTTATTAAAATTTGATTTAAAAGGGAAATTTAAAAAGCATAATTCACTCAAGAATAAAAAAAAAGTTCACTGCTACACAACAATATCCAGGATAGTCAGAAGTAAGAAAGTAAGACGGTAGGATACAAATACACTAGTAAGTTAGTTAGAAAAATAAAGCAATAGAAGATAGTCTGATAAGCTTAGTCAGTCATCCTAAGCTCCAATGTCAGGACAAGGGCTCCATGCTCTATCCAGTTTATCAGTCTGATCAAGAGGCATACCAGTCAAAGTCCTAACACGATAACTACTGAAGCCTAAGTCTCTCAACTACCGGTGAAGTCTCTCATTCTCACGCTTCAAGTCCCCAGTATAACTCTATTGCATTTTTAAAGTAGTCAGAATCATGCATATCCATATAGCATGTATACATTTGCATATTTATTATGAAATACTTACTCTCTAACTGTGACCTGCATAGTAAATAATCTCTAAGATGAGGCAAGTCAATTAAAGTACTCTACTTGTGCCTAGGGAACATGTAATGTAAATATTACTAACATTAGCAACAAATGTTTCATTTATACAGGTAAAATGGTCAATTGCACTTACATGAGAAGTATTCAGAGGAGAAACTAGGAAGCTTGGCATCATCAAAATACATATACTACTCTATAGAAGTTTGGATTGCATGAGCCCAATAGTAGATCAACTTGTTCGAAAGGGAAATATCACCAAAGGTGGCACTTTTTGAAGCCTCCTCTCGAGCAGTCTCAGTATATTGAGTATATGACTCGTGCTCATGTTCAGTCCTCTCTCCACCTAGAAATGGAGCATTTGTTATAGTGTCAACAATAATAAAGAGCAATAAAAGGAAGGTATAATGAGAATCACACCTTAGCAAAATCAGTAGGAACTTGCTTTAGGAGCTTCTCTTAAATATATCTCTAATACTCATGGGACTACTCAAGTAGAGTTGAGGCATCATACCCCTCTAAAGTCACTCTTAGCTCTGGACTAGTCAAGCTAGAACTCCATAACATCAAAGATGGTATGGAAGAAGGAATGTGTTATTGTGAAGGTCCTATATACTAGTGATACACACGCTCACCCAGAAACCACATCTTATAACCATATCATAGAAGCAAAATCCTTATGGTCTCGAGTCTCACAATAGCTACCATGAAATCATATTGCTAAACATCCTTGGCATCTCCAAGCCAATCAAACTTAACCTATAGTTCATGAGTTTAATTAGTTAAAATTTCATTTAAATTGATGAAATTCTAACAATTGTATTTTTTTTTTTACTAGATTCCACTCTAAGGTATTTAGTTGCTCTCTATAAGTCTAAAAACTATGCCTAATATTGGAAAGGTGAGAAAAGCCCCATCTTTGTATTTATGGAAAACTCCTATCAAGGCTAATTGCACAAAATCCTTGAATCACTTTGACCTCAATGCTCTAAATCTATAAAGGGAAGAATAATCAAAATACAATAAAGGAGTTATAGATAATATGGAATTAAGAGAGATAAGAGGATGTATATACAAGATATGCTAGAAGCCATACATCATGATAGCACCTCTACAAAATTATATCGAGCCTATAGTAGAGATAGGCAAGTGCTACAAAACCCTAATCAAATGTAGCAACTCGACTAAGGTGTCGAAAAGGGCTAAGAAGAGCAATGTTGACCTCATGCCCATTCTCATAAAAGAAGGCAGTGCCCAACAATATAAATAGAAAACATCTCACCTTTTAGATGATCTAATGAGGATTAGTGGTAGGCAGTTGCATGAAACTTTAAATAAGGGAAGATGACATGACAGTCTCCTAATTCTTCCATGTTGGAATAAATTTGAGCAAGTCACAAACATACTAACTCCTAGCATCCTTAAAAATATTACAGTAGCTAATGTCGAATGGAACTGGAGTGCCTCTGAAGGTAATCTTAGTGATAGTAAAGAAACTCAATACAGAGATAGTCAACTCCCCCACAAAAGTATGGAAGGTGTGAGTAATATCCATCCACCTCTCAATTAATGCAAAAAGGGAATAATGATCTTATTTACCCTGAGCAGTTGGAAGCACAGTAATGAAGTGTCTAAAGCTTGATGCCCAGATGTACCATGTCACCTCCTCAAATAGACCATGAAAGAGATCCTGAGCCAATTGAAAACAACCTAAAAACTTTAATGGTTTCTGAATAAAATTTAAAACATTAGGATTATTCTCAAACCCTTTAAATTCTTTATTTTACCTAGCACTTCCATTTGCATCTATTTTTCACTTGCATTTTTTCTATTTATTTTGTAAAAAAAATAAATAAAATATTTAAAAAATCAAAAATCAAAAATTTTTCTTCAATCGAAAAACTTATTGGAAATCCAAAATTCCAATCTAAATTTTTAAATTCTGATTGAAAATCTATAATTTCAATTGAAATCTCATATTTTCAACCGAACATCAGTAGTCTAGATTGGACATACACACTAATCCGATTTGATTTTGAGGTTTTACTTTACGTTCAATTTCAAAATTATTATGAAAAATCAATCTTCTTTAAATAATTTTTGCTAAATATGCTGTAATTTTATTTATGCATGTCAATTTGCATTATTCAGTCTAATTCTGATAACTAATTTAACATCATAAAATGAAACTTTTTGCATAGATGGAAATAATATGTACATCATCACTAACATTTGAACACCTTTGTAGCTCTAGATAGGTCGAAGGAAGAATTATTACACCTTCCTGAAGTCCCAAATTGTTCTGTGAAAAATGTAGAGGCAAAATGGATGGATCAACTACATCAGAAGTACTAGCACGTGGTTTACGTGGCGAGTGAGCCATAGGGTCAGACATATCCAAAATCAAATGTTAAATGAAGAAGTAATTGAGAAAAGAAAAATTAAAATCAAATGAAAAGAAAAGAAACGAAGAAAAGTAGAAGAAATGAATGGATCGAGAAAAGAAGAAAAAAATGTGCAAGTATAAATAAAGTGGCAAATGTCCACTTTAGTCCTTTAAGTCTAACTTGCAAGTAAGTTCACAAGTTTTCTTGCAATTTACTCTTAAATTGCAATTCAATTAAGGAATTAATTCCTTATTGATTTTGGAAAATAACATTATCACAAACATAATTTAATAGTTCATGGAATTATTAAATTGTTAGCATATATGCAAGACTAGTTGATGTAAAGCTTTAAAATTTCAGTCAGCATGAAAATATAGGAAACTTGATTTTTGTATTTTGCAAGCACTACACACAAATTGTTTCATTTTGTTATATGCTATATAGTAGTTATAACACCAATGTCTAATTTTAATTTGTTATATGTTGCATGGTGGTATAATACAATTTTCAATTTCATTTTGTTAGACACTACACAGTAGTTATAATATAAATTTAAAATATTTTTCTAAACACTCCATAGGACCTATAGCATGATCACAGTTAACTAGACACTACACAGTAGTTATAGCATCACAATCACTCGACATTCCATAAGAAATATAGTGAAAATCAAATCATTATACGTCCCACAAGGAATATAACGAAATTCATCAATCATAGTCATTAAACGTTCTGTAGGAAATATAGTGCAATTAGCTAGACATTACATAATAGTTATAGTATCACATCGTTAAATGTCCCACAAAGAATATAACAAAATTCACACTTCACTAGACATTTTATAGGAAATATAGTGAATTTTGCTTGATTTTGCATAGTAGCTAAAGCAAGTAAAGCTGAAGAGCATCACAACACACAGGTAAGTATCCTAACTCTTAACTTTGAAATTGTATGCTTATTTTCTTTGCCATAATTTTTCAAGAAAACAACGATAAAGAGCATCACAACTGTAAGCACCCAATTTTGAGATGAACTGAGTGTGGATGAGACGAAGATCCAATGATGAAAATTTAATCGAAATAGGTCTCTGGATTTTATTTCTTGAATCTCAGGACTTAATTACAATGTTTTTAAGGACTTATTATAAGACTTTTTATTCTTTTTATGGGTCAATTTCGAAATAAAAGAAATTTAAAATGAGGAACCGTGTATAAACTCCATATTGGAATTATATAATTTTGATAAAAAATATAAAATTTCAATCGGTATTGCATAAGTCCGATGGCTTCCGTCATGATTTTTCAATATTTTTTATTTTTAAAAATGATTTCTTGAATTTTGATTAGTCCAAAATTTAAGAAAAATAAATAAATAATAGATAATGGTTTTTTTAGTGATAATTATGTATATTATCACTCTTTCTTAGTGATAAACACATGATTTATCTATTGTGATTTGATGATCATAGAAGAGTCACATAACCTTTTTTATAAAATCTTGTTTTTACATAAAGGGAGCTTCTTCTAAAAAAAGTCACACAAAGAAAGAAAAATCACATAAAGTTTTAAAATTTTTACATTCTTTAAGTTTTGTTGTAAAAAAAGGGCAGTTTCAATCCTGAGAATTAAATTAATCAATAACTCCATTTCATATCGAAACGGTGAATCAATAAACACTGAGGAGAATGAAACAACATCACACCATTTTCATCCTATTTTTTTCTTCTTTCTTTTATTTTTATTTTTTATTAATTTAATTATTTGACTTAATTTTAATTTTCTTTTGTGTTTTCTATGTTTCTTTGTTCTTTTGGCAATGATGGGAGTAATCTAAATCGTGGAGTAAACACATGAACCAACACTAAATCCATGGTATGCCATGGATTAAGGCCATGTTATGATTTCACAAAGATTTTAGGCTTTTTGTATATTTTGTGTTTTGTGTTTTTTTTTTTATTATTTATTTGGTTTATTGGCATGTATAATTAATTTTGTACATAGGTTGTAATTACCCTAATAGTAGGAATATAGTGGTACTATATAATTTTTTGTACCTTAAAATTGGCTAGTAAATTAAGTTCACTTGGTAAAATTTTAATTAAAATCAATGGTGGTTTTGAGTTTATTTAGGTTGCATGTAAATTGAATTAGGGTTATAGATCATTGTATGAATGTTCTTTTTATGTTTATTTGGGTTTTTATTTTCCTTTTATTTATTTTGGGCCTCAAGCCTACGTTTACGTTTAATTCACTAATTAATAGACCCATAAAATTGGTATTAGATTTTAAGTAACTTAAAATAAATTTAGCCCCATTTAGGTTAATTTAAACTCAAGTCCATTTTTAGTTTAATTAAAATTGATTTAGATATAGCCCAATTCATTTAAAGCATTCTTTTAAAAATAAATATATTTAGCATCACCTCATTTAAATATAAAATTAATTAGAATTAGGCCCAGTAATCCAATTCTATTTTTCTTTTAAAATATGATAGGCTTAGGCCCATTTTCTTTATAATTAAAATAAATAGATTTAGACTCATTAATTAATTTAAAATGTAGGCCCACCTCTAGTTTCCATTTCACTTGTAAATAAAATATAGAATTGGCTAACTTTAAATTAAAATCAATATAGAATGTACTAATTTAGGGACGTTTCACCTTATATGAATGTAGTTTTTGTGTATTATTTCATGACTAGTTGCCTTTTGGAGTTGATTGCTAGGTTAGGGCTTAATATGAAATCACATGTAAATTAGAAAATAAGATAGTAATTCATAAACTAATTCCAAATGAACACAAAACTAAAATAAGTTGGTATTCAGTATCCAGAATCCCTAGTTATGATGTTAATTTTCTTTTAAAGAATCGAGTTACCACTACCTTTGATTTGTCCAGTTATTACCCTAAGTGGCGACTCCTCATCTCCACGTCATGTCTATGTTATATGGATAGTATATTCCCTGGAACCTTAAGCTTAAACAGTGTCGTGGTCATAACCATCTATAATAATAAGTCTTATGCAAAAGGAAAGATAGAATTTTGCTCTTGAGAGCTATAGCCTCTCTCTTTTCTAAAAAAATTTCCTTTTAAGTATTATTCTCTAAAAAACCCTAAAAAGGTTCTTTCCAAATTGAGCAGCTCCTGCACACACAACTATGTGTCCAAAGTGACACAACAATATGACCTTCTCTTGCCTAGCAAATGAGCACTCAAACACAACAGTGTGCCTACCATGATACAACCGTGTCTGCTTCAATTTCTGCAGACTTCAAATCTTCTAATCAAGCATGGGTGTGTCTGTTTGAGCACACAACCATGTCATTCTTCTTCTTCTTCTTAATCTTTGATTTTTTGCTTTTTTCTTCGACTATTTTAGCTCCTAGCTTTAAGTTCTCATTGCTTCCATCCAAAATGAGTTCCAACTTGATGGAACCTACAAAATTAATACAAAAGCAATATAAAAAAGTACAATAATTAACTAAAAATGCATAAAATAACAAAATAACATACTAGTTTAACTTCTAATGTATCTTATTTTGAATAGTAAAATTTAATTGAAAATATTGAAATAATTATTTCACACAATAAAGTTTAATCCTTTTAGTAAGTAATAAAGAAATTAATTTAAAATTTATTATTAATAAAAATTAAATATTTATATCATTTAAATTTAAAAAATATTAATAGTGACTTTTGACCATTCAAAAATTATAATAAAAATAAATATCAAAGTTTTTTAAGAATATTTATACCATTCACACTTTAAAAATATTAATAGTAGAGTATAAAAAAAATGTTGAAGTCCCAAAACTTCATTTTACATCCGTACATATTTTCCACTTGGATCGAGTAGACAAACAATCTTCAATCATTGTTTTTATTCCACACTAATTAAGGTCTCAATTTTGCATTTAAAAGTTCCATATTTCAATCTCATTAAAGTTTTATTGCAAGATAATCAAGTTTTGATTTTTATTTTCCCTCATGCTTATTGGTCTTAATTATATTATCTGCATATTAAATAAAAGAATTTAATTTTATCATAACATTATGCAAAGATGGATTAGATATATTTTGGTCGGATAACATGCTAACATTGATGTATTTTCAGCTTTCTCGACTTTGCTGCTTCAAACAGCGCCAGAGAAGGGAAGAGATGGTGGCAGAGCTGCTGGCTAGAAGGAGGGCGGTCCGATGAAGTCGAGGGAGGCACACCGACAGTTTGAAAATGGCAAAAAGGGGCAATGATGGTGAGGGGTCAAGAGTGAGGGAGAGGGTCTTTTGTAAATTGTATATATATATATATATATATATATAAAATAAAAGTCAATAATGTAATTTATTAAAATAATAATATTAAAATATTAATGCACTAATTAAGCATTATTAAAATAATATTATCCAAACTAATAAATATCTATATACACGTTTACGTAGAAAACTATAATTAACGTAAAAATAATGATAATTGTTCACAGAATAATAAAATAATCAAATATAGTTTTAAAATTTATTCACAGAATAATAAAATAATCAAATATAGTTTTAAAATTTATTAACACTACATATCCTATTTTAAAATAAAATAATTTTAAAAACTCGGGTTATAACAATTGCTAGGTTAGAGTTTAATATGAAATCACATGTAAATTAGAAAATAAGATAGTAATTCATAAACTAATTTCAAATGAACACAAAATTAAAATAAGTTAGTATGCAGTATTCAAAATTCCTAGTTATGGTGCTAATTTTCTTTTAAAGAATCGAGTTACCACCACCTTTGATTTATCCCAATTATTACCCTAAGTGACGACTCCTCATCTTTACGTCATATCTATATGATATGGATAATATATTCCCTAGAGCCCTAAGCTCAAACAATGTTGTGGTCACAACCGTCTACAATAATATAGTCTTATGTGAAGGGAAAAATAGAATTTTACTCTTGAGAGCAGTAGCCTCTCTCTTTTCTAAAAAAAAAAAAAAAAAAAAAAAAAAAAAAAAAAAAAAAAAACTTCTTTTTAAATATTGTCCTCTAAAAAACCCTAAAAAGGTTCTTTCCAAATTGAGCAGCTCATGCGCACACAGCTGTGTGTCCAAAGTGACACAACAATGTGACCTTCGCTTGTCTGGCAAATGAGCACTCAAACACAACAGTGCACCTAGCTTGACACAACCATGTCTGCTTCAATTTCTGCAAACTTCAAATCTTCTAATCAGGCATGGTTGTGTCTGTTTGAGCACACAACCATGCCATTATTCTTCTTCTTCTTCTTAAGCTTTGATTTTTCACCTTTTTCTTCGACTATTTTAGCTCCTAGCTTTAAGTTCTCGTTGCTTCCATCCAAAATGAGTTCCAACTTGATGGAACCTACAAAAGTAATATAAAAGCAATATAAAAAAAATACAATAATTAACTAAAAATGCATAAAATAACAAAATAACGTACTAGTTTAACTTCTAATGTAACTTATTTTGAATAGTAAAATTTAATTGAAAATATTAAAATAATTATTTCACACAATAAAATTTTTTCCTTTCAGTAAGTAATAAATAAATTAATTTAAAAATTATTATTAATAAAAATTAAATATTTATATCATTTAAATTTAAAAAATATTAATAGTGACTTTTGACCATACAAAAATTATAATAAAATAAACATCAAAGTTTTTTAAGAATATTTATACCATTCACACTTTAAAAATATTAATAATAGATTATAAAAATAAAATATTGGAGTCCAAAAACTTCATTTTACATCCGTACGTATTTTCCACTTGTCACAAACATAGTTTTCATGGTTTTATAATAGAGGCCCTCGCCTGGAGCAAAATTCATTCAACACCTTTCTAGCCACCGGAGATAACAGAGGAGTTGGAGAAGATAAATTTAGGGGTCCATCGCTAATCTAACTCTGCTTTTGGGTGGTGTAGAAGACGTTTGAGTGTGAATACAAGTTCCACGTAAGCGCACTATGAAAAACCCACAAACCAAAGTTAGGAGTTAGCCTTGTGCCTTTTCATTCAGTCCCCAGTGTGTTGTGCTTCTTGCGCTCAAACATTTCAAAGCAGTAATGTCACGTCCTAAATAGATATCTTACTCTTCTATCATCCTTAAATATAGATTTTGTACTATGTTACTTCATGTTCACTTTCACGTAATTAGGAGGTCATCTAAGTAAACAATCTTCAATCATTGTTTTTATTCCACACTAATTAAGGTCTCAATTTTGCATTTAAAAGTTCCATATTTCAATCTCATTAAAGTTTTATTGCAAGATAATCAAGTTTTGATTTTTATTTTCCCTCATTGTTTATTGGTCTTAATTATATTATTTGCATATTAAATAAAAGAATTTAATTTTATCATAACATTATGCAAAGATGGATTAGATATATTTTGGTCGGATAACATGCTAACATTCATGTATCTTTAAGAAAAGCAACGTGACAGGAAAATGCCTTTATATATATATATGGAAAAATTTTCACTTTTTTGGACTATCATAAAACCAATCAATAAGATTTGAGAGTGATTCAAAACCAATAATTATTATTATTTTAATTTTTAATACTTCAAACTATTAGTTTAATGACAAGTCTGTTAATTTTTTTTTAAAAAATTAGTAGTACTATTTCGGTTAAATAACAATTAATATATTTAAAATATTGAATAAAATAACTTCTTAGTATAATAATTCCACACAGAAATTTTGTATTTTAGAATTATCTATAATGGATAAAAATTATATGTCTATTTTTCTGTAAAATAATATGTCCAATTAATATATAAATATGTATATTTTTATTGTTTAACAATAATAATAATTTAAGAATTTTTTTTGTTGAAATTCATAAAATTAAGGTTTTGGTCAAGAGGATATCCTAAAGGAATAGCTTATAACGTGGGTCCAGGGAGAACAGAAAGAAAATGGTTTTGCAGCTCAAAAAAAGAAAAAGAAAAAGGTTTTGACTTTGTAGTTAAGTATTAAAGTAAGTTATTATAGCAAGCAAGAGCTTAACAGTAAGGTAAGGCAATGAACCTGCCAGAAAAGTAGAAGTTCTCCCTCTCCAAAAAGGTATCGACTTTGACTTTTGAGACATTTCTTTCAAGTGTGAAAACAACAACTAAACAAGCGCTAACCAAAATAAGGACCATACCATTCCTTTACTAAAATCCAAACCATGAAACAGGAGAGAGAAACTTGGCTCGTCCCGTACATGACATATATATGTCCAAGAGAGGGAAAGTTGGCACATCCCGTACATGACATATAATCACTTAGCGCACTATTCGGTTAGTAAAATATTTACCCGTGAGCCAGGGATAGCCAGAGTTCAAGAACCTGTCAATTCGTGCTGGAGACCAATGGTTCACAGTTCTGTTCAAATAGAATTGGACCGAAATAGACTATCCGGTTTTGGATCGAGTCAAAATTGAATGATTGAATTGATTTGAAACCATTCAGTTCATGATCTTTTGTTTCAGTCCGGTTTTTTAATTTTTTGTTCCTAAACCAAAATTGCCAATTCTATTTCCAATAGAAAATGAATCGGTTCTAAATCAATTTCCCTCCAATTTCAAGCTAATTTGAGATTAGTTTCAAATTAGATTGATTTTTTTATCTCGAATTTAACTGATCTAGCTCCATTTGTTTAAATTTTAGTGTGAAATGTAATGCGTAAATTTTTTTTTTTTAAATAATTTCTAAATTAGGTTCTATTTGTTTTTAAAAAAATTATATTTTTAGAAAAATGCTTGTCATGTGTCATTGAAAAATTTTATTAATATTTTAGTAAATATTAATTTTTTAAATATTTAATTTATTTAAATTTTATGTACTTCCAGTTCTTGATTATTGGAGATAATTTTCCAATTATTTTTGTACTAGTTTGTATATATTTACAATTTTAATAAACTTATATATATATATATAATTTTAATAAATTTGCTTAATTTTTCATTTTGAGGTATAAAGTTATTAATATGAAAATGGCTAAGTTTTCAGTTGTTTCCTTGTTTTGTTAAGCACGCCAAAAATTAATAACACAAAAAATATTTTTCTGAAAATAAACGAATGACAAAAAAAAAAAGAAATGGACTACATTTTTTCCATGGAAATTAAAAAAAAGGTTACATTAGGCTATATCAATGTGTAGTTGAGAGGGGTGTGCGTCTGTATATATAGACATTGCAGAAAGAGAGAGAGGGGGGGGAGAAAGAAGTAATGAGCGGGGAAAATCACAGGCGGGGAAATTGAAACAGTAGCTGAGCAGCTGACTGTAGAGAGAGAGAAAGAGAGAAGTGGGTGTTGTTTATAGTAATTAAAAGCTCTGTTGTGCAAACCTGGCCCTGAGTATGAGCGTGTGTACCACTCTACCAGAGAAAAAAGAGTGTCTTAAATTTGAGAGAGAGAGTCTCTCTCTCGAATGTGGTGACGACTCTGAATCTAAAATTAAAACCCACAACACACACCCTCTCTCTCTCTCTCTCTCTCTCTCAGCCTCTTTAAGATGGTTAGATAGATAGCGATGCTTTAAAATCCATCAGTTACATTAGGCCAAAAGCAGAAGGAGAGGAGGGAAGGAGAACAAACACATTATTATTATTATTTATATTTACATTACCATACCATAGCAGTAATATCAGTAGCCAATGTTGGTGTGGCTTATTACTCTGTGTATCCTATCTCATAATTTCTGAAAACAACAGAGAAATAAAATAAAAAAGCTTAATTAGAGGAATAATCGTAATAATAATAATATAAAAAAATCCCCTTGACTTGCTCTGAAAAATCAAAAATCAAAAATCATGCCAATTCCTTTGACATTTCTTCTTCAGCCGTTTCTCTCCTTATGATCATATTTCTGCCTTTTTTTTTGGCTTCCAAATGATATGCCAATGCACAACTCCTTTTAAGTTTCTATATCATATTCTCATCCTTGTGATCATGGGTTTTCACTCTTATTGAATCTTTGCATTCCACCTCCCTCCCGCTACTTATTTTTCTTTTTCTTCTTCTTTGTCAAAACCTTCCTTTTGATATATATATATATATATACCAAATGGAGTACAGTAGCCTTGGCGGAGGAGGAGCAGGAGTCAGTGGTAGTGGCGGCGGCGGTAGTGGTTCTGGTGGAGACCATGATCCCTCTGACCTCCAGAGGAGGAAAAAGCGTTATCATCGCCATACTGCTAATCAAATTCAGAAGCTTGAATCGTGATCACCCTTTTGCCTCTCTTTGCATTGCGTATTTTCTTTTCCGTCTCGTCCTCTATTCTTTATACCTCTTCTAATATATATTTTATTATGTTATGCTGTGCTATGCATGTGCTTACCAACTATATGGGGAATGAAGGATGTTCAAAGAGTGCCCGCACCCGGATGAGAAGCAAAGGTTACAGTTAAGCCGAGAGTTGGGTTTGGCACCAAGGCAGATCAAGTTTTGGTTCCAAAACAGGAGAACGCAGATGAAGGTTAATATTGCTTTTTACTTGCACATTTTTCTTCTCTGGCTTCTAAACAGGAGAGTAAATTGTGTGCTGATACCAAAGTGTTGATTTAGGCCCAACATGAAAGAGCTGATAACTGTGCACTTCGAGAAGAGAACGATAAGATCCGTTGTGAGAATATAGCCATTAGAGAAGCACTCAAGAACGTTATCTGCCCTTCTTGTGGGGGTCCTCCTGTCGCTGAAGATTCCTATTTCGATGAACATAAACTAAGAATGGAGAATGCCCAATTGAAAGAGGAGGTTTTGTTTGCTTGCTTCTTATTTTTTTTTACTTCTTATTTGGCTGTTTTAGTTAGTTAATAGTAATAGCGGTGCTTGAATTTTGTTGCATCATTTTTTCAGCTTGATAGAGTTTCCAGCATTGCAGCCAAATACGTAGGAAGGCCAATTTCACACCTCCCTCCAGTGCAGCCTATTCATGTTTCTTCTTTAGATTTGTCGATGGGTAGTTTTGGCGGACAAGGGATTGGTGGTCCTTCACTCGATCTTGATCTTGATCTTATCCCTTCTACTTCAACTTTGCCTTTTCACACACTTGGTATTTCCGACATGGATAAGTCCCTCATGACCGACATCGCTGCAAATGCTATGGACGAATTGCTGAGGCTTTTGCAGACCAATGAACCTCTGTGGATGAAGTCATCTACTGATGGGAGGGACGTTCTTCATCTTGATACCTACCAAACTATTTTTCCTAGGTCTATTTCTCGCATGAAAAATCCTAATATTCGGATTGAGGCATCCAGAGATTCTGGTGTTGTCATCATGAATAGTTTAGCCTTGGTTGACATGTTCATGGATGCAGTAAGTATTTTCTATATCTTTTTTGTGAACTCATGTTCCTAATTGTGAGGTTGTATCTTACTTTTCCAATCATTGGAATTTGCAGAATAAATGGGTCGAGCTATTCCCCACAATTGTCTCCATGTCAAAGACCCTTGATGTTATATCATCTGGAATGATGGGCAGTCACAGTGGTTCTTTACAATTGGTAAAATAATTATGTATAAACATCTTGCTATCATTTTCAACGTCATATTTGACGAATGATTGTTCATATTCAAGGTGGCATTTTCAGATGTACGAGGAGCTGCAGTTGCTTTCGCCATTGGCATCGACTAGAGAATTTTATATCCTCCGCTGCTGTCAGCAAATTGAGCAAGGCTTGTGGGCAATTGTTAACGTTTCCTATGATATTCAGCAATTTGCTTCTCAGTGTCGATCTCACAGGCTTCCTTCTGGATGCTTGATTCAGGATATGCCTAATGGATATTCAAAGGTTGTCAAATGTCCCCTTTAAGGCTTATTATGATTGGTTGGTTCAGTATTGTATTTTCAAATCCAGACGCGCAGTGAAATTTTTTTGAACTCAAAACATTTAATCTCTAATGACATAACAGGTTACTTGGGTGGAGCATGTGGAGATAGAGGATAAAACCCCAACACATAGACTTTATAGAGATCTCATTCACAGCGGTATGGCCTTCGGAGCTGAGCGTTGGCTTGCTACTCTCCAAAGGATGTGCGAAAGGTTTGCATGTCTAATGGTATCAGGCACTTCAACTCGGGATCTTGGAGGAGGTAATTTAGCACCATGCTTTCCTTTTTTATTTTAATTATTCATCAACTAACTTTGGTATCTTCCAGTTATTCCATCAGCTGATGGGAAGAGAAGCATGATGAGACTTGCTCAAAGAATGGTCAACAGTTTCTGTGCTAGCATCAGCACATCTAACAGTCATCGGTGGACCACTGTCTCTAGTTTGAATGAGGTTGGAGTTCGAGTTCATAAGAGCACTGACCCTGGGCAACCTAATGGTATAGTTCTTAATGCAGCCACAACCTTTTGGCTCCCAGTTTCACCACAAAATGTCTTCAATTTCTTCAAGGATGAAAGAACTCGAGCGCAGGTATGCACTCACAATAGAACTGATTAGTAACTTCTTCATTATTGTATTCATTTCCTGGAAGGCTCATTTTGTGGCATTGCATTTGTTTGATGATTTAGTGGGATGTTCTCTCAAATGGCAATGCAGTGCAAGAAGTTGCTCATATTGCCAATGGCTCACATCCTGGAAATTGCATATCCGTTCTTCGAGTAAGGCAACTAGTTTTTTTGTGATCCACTTCTTTTTTCTTTATTCCATTACTTGCAAAATTGTTCTGCCTCTAAACTTTGAACCCTGTTATAGGCATTTAACTCTGGTCAGAACAATATGTTAATGCTGCAAGAAAGTTGTATAGATTCATCGGGTTCGCTTGTAGTGTACTGCCCAGTTGATCTACCGGCCATCAACATCGCAATGAGCGGGGAAGACCCTTCTTATATCCCGTTGCTGCCATCAGGATTCACTATTTCTCCTGACGGTAGACCAGAAAACGGGGATGGAGCATCGACGAGCTCAAATACACATGGTAGCATGGGTAGGTCAAGTGGCTCACTAATAACAGTGTCATTTCAAATACTAGTGAGCAGTCTGCCATCTGCTAAGCTGAACATGGAGTCAGTGATCAGCGTTAATAATCTTATCAGTTCCACCGTCCAGCAAATTAAGGCTGCGTTGAAATGTCCTGATTCTTGATGATTAGAAACTGCTACAGCTTAGTAATGCTACTGCAATGGCGATACAACTGTTTCTCTTCTTCTCAGGCAGAGGCTTTAAATAAGCGGATAGAGAGAAATTTCAGAGCCCAATTCAGCGAAGTGGGGGTATTGAATGAGATATGAGAGTATTGGAACGGTTAGTTGAGGCCTTGAATGCATTCTCTCGTTACACAACACAACAGAAGATGTGGTTTTATTACCACTGCTGCAGCTGCTGCTTGTGCTGTTTTGTTTTGCTGCCAAACTTCATTACAGTGCTCACCGCCTACATTGTTTTATTTAAAACTTTTAATCTCTTTTTTTTTTTTTGAGAGTTTTTTTAAAAAAAAAAAACTTTGCAAGAAGAATGAATAGTGTGATTCAAAGAGAGGGAGTCAAGAACGCACCATCCATCTCTTTCTTGGGTGATTGGGTCTAAAAAACACCACATCAAGAAAAATGTGTGGTTCGGGTATTGACTTCTCTGCTTTTACATTTATTTTAGCAATCAATGATCCTTTTCTTTTCTTCCTAATAAAACTCATTCTTTCCTTTTGCCCTTTTTCTCTCTCCCCATTTCTCCATATAATCTTCTCTGTATGTGTGCGTGTGAATGAAGACAGCGAAGAGTTGAAATTCAAGACTGCTGTGGGACACTATTTTAGCTTAGGCATCAATGTTGGGCCCCACATCCATCACTACCTTAGCTTAGGCATGAAAAAAGTACGAATAGGATATAGAACAAATACATTTACTCAAGTCTATTGTAGATTTTTACTAATTATACACTTAAAATATAGTAATATAACAATTTATCAACTAAATGTAAAATTAAAATATCCAATTATTTAATATACAATATCAATAAATGCATTTGTGATCCAAAAAAAAAAAATCACTAAATGCACTCCAATTGAAATAAAAAAAAATTACACTTATGTTACAATTAGCTTATTAGGGTAAAGAATACTAATGACTTTGTAATTAATCACCAAATTAGGGTGATATATTCAGAAGCACTTGAAGTGTTTGCCCTAATTAATTGCCCAAATCATGCTCATTAACAGTTCTTTTGTTTATTTATTTGCTTGGGTGCCCGTTACTATTTTAACTTATTTCCTTTCACTTAGTTTATTATCATGTGAATGACTAAACTATATATAATTATCATAAATGTGATGTGTGATTGCATTTGTTTGCGTACTAACCTTTATTTTGCATAAACTATTAAAATATAATTTTTCTTTTATTTTCCATTTTCAATGTATTTAATAAAATAACAAGTTTTCAAAGTGATATAATCCTTAATTTTAATCCCCTTTTTATTTATTTTTTCATTTTGATGTATATATTAGAATAGGCTATTTCAAGGATTGTAATCATTAATCCCTTTCCTCATTTTATTTTGTTCGTTTTGATTAATTGTTTCATGTGTGCTATTTGTTTACTTGCTTACTTGCCTATATGAAATACATGTTGATTACTTGATTTGTAATATTATTTATATTTGTTTATTTATTTACTTCTTATCTATATACTTGCAATATGCACGCTAAATCCAATTATCCTATGTTTCAACTATCAATCCAATACCATTTTAAATTGACTAATATTCAAGTGTGGTAAATCCCATCATTAAAACAGAAACTAAGATAATGTGAAAAGCGATTTAAGATATGTATATTAAAGAATATAGTCCAATAGATGATGACTCTCTGAACCTAGAATCTCTAATAAGGGAATTGAGTTTCCATTAACTCATTTCCTATTTTTTAGCTATGGTCAGATGGTGACTCCAAACTCACAGAGTTGAGCCCACTAGATTGTCCCTCCCATATTAATAACTTTATAAAACAAAGTATCATTGGCACCTATCTTTTGTGAGCCGCAATCACTACTTACATACTATAGTGAGACATTAATTGATATGCTAGAATGCTTGCTTTCCTTCATCTATCCACTCAAATTTCCTACCTTTCATATAATTTATCACTAGTGTTATAATACTACTGAAATATGAAATAAATAGCATGTAGAATGATGTTAACCTATAAAAACCTTAGTACTTTGGTGATTATCTTGGGATGGGGCAATTGTTTGACTGCTTCAACTTTGACCTCATTAACCTACAATCCTTCTCTAAACATAACATAGCCTAAAAATATGACCTTAGGGTCATGAATACAAACTTCTTAATAGAAGCATAGAATTTTCTTGCCATAGCACATTCAATATTTCTTTCAAATGTTGAATATGCAAATCAGGGTTAGAATTATAAATCAAGATATATATAATCAAAGTGCACAATAATAAATTTACTAATGAAAGGCCTTAAACCTTAATTCATGACATGCATAAAAGTATTAAGAGCATTTGACAACCCAAAGAGCATTACTAGCCATTCATACAGCTCTTTACAAGTCTTAAATGCAGTTTTCCACTCGTCCCCAAGCCTAATTCAAACATGATGGTATCCACTCTTCAAATCTAATTCTATGAATCTAGAGGCACCATTGCTCTCATTTAACAAGTCATCAAGGCGAAGAATAAGAAACCTATACTTGATAGTAATTTTATTAATTGTTCAACTATCACTGCACATTTGCCAGGTCCATCCTTCTTAGGCATTAAAAGGGTTGGTAGTGCACTTTTACTCAAGCTCTCCTGTATATGTCCCTTGGCCAAAGTGATGGATATCACACAATGGTGGTAGTCCATTTGATATTTCAGCAAGAAGCACATCAACAAATTATAATTTTAAAAAGGCTACTGCCTCTGGTAATTTGGGCTCTAGCTTAACTTGCTTGCCAATCAGCACATAAAGCATCTCGAAACTTAGTAACACCTTTTTAAATTGAGCTAAAGACAAAAGATTGGTGTTATTCCCTATAGTTTAGATTTTTTAGCTCTTTTCTAGGCAACAACATAATCTTAGTATTTTGAAACATGAAGCTATAGGTATTAGTTTGACCATTATGAAATACATTACAATTATAGTGCAGAGATGTTGATGCCAGTGCGTCGACTCGACACTATTTAGATTATGATCCATATTACTTTGTTACGGGAAAATAGAGCAAAAGTGAGGGAGTACTGAAAGAGCTTAGGGATGGAATTAATGCACTTACAACCCTTTAGCCAACTAGAAGAAATATGGAGTCACTACTTGGTATCAATTGAGAAATTTTCAAATGAAGAATTATACAAAATCAAATCCCTCGTTTGGAACTAAATCTGCTTGCAAGATAAAGCATTAGGTTCAAATGTTGATGTCAGCAGGAGCAGACTCTTTTAATTTAAGCCATCTACATACTACCTTGTTGCATAATAGGGCTGACCTTATGAGTTAACACAATACTTTCAAAAAATATGTACTATTTTGAATCAACTACTACATGTAAATGCAAACATAATATATACACACAAGCACACTATAACAATATAATATATGATGATGCATGGACATAATAAATATAGTAAAATTATGAATTTACATGGTAAATATAATAATGTATGACATGGTAAGCATGGCAAGATGCTTAAATCATGGTAACGACTAAACTAACATGTTATACATTTCATTTCTACATGTAAATGCAATCATGATAGGATAATAGCATTACCATTAAACAATCATATCATGAATAATACTAAGCATGCATTTCTAACCATATTAAAATAAAAATAAATCATCAAATTAAATAAAAATAAAGGGAATGAAAGTTAGAAAGGCAAACATTTGAATAGGCACCTCCTCTTCTATGTTATCTTTATCTATCAAAATTTAGGGCCATTGGTTTAAAGAAGTTAAAAGAAATTTTTATATGTAAGAAAAGATAGAAAAAGTGTTAGAAAGTTAAATAAAGCAAGAATATTTGAAATAGATAGCTTTTGGTAGTTAGTTGAAGAATATAATGAAATCTAACATAATTATTTGAACATGGTAAAGTTTCCAATTTATAATATGAGAGCAATCCATCAAGTTAGGCTTCAAAACATTAGTTCTATACCTTATATATATTTTATTCATACCATAAACTATTGCCTTCCTATGATCCCAATAATTTTTAAAAAGAGAAATTTAGGAATAAGAGAATGTTTTGAAGATATTGGGTTTTGGTTGAATCAAATATCATGTATTATAATAAATACATAAGCAAGAGTGTATATCATAATATGCACATAACAAATATTCATAAAAAGAATTAAATAAAAGACGATATATAATGTAATAAATTAATAAAAAAGAAACGTTACATAAATGAAATTAGAATTAGAGAGAGAGTTGAGAAAAAAAATGAAAAGAAATGATAAATATATAACATGTAATAAAAGGCTTAAAGTGTTAGGATCTTAAAAAAATGGAAAAAAAATAAATAAGAAAGAGATGAGAGTAAAGGAACATATATGGAAATGATAAAGAATAAGAAACAAAGCTTAGATCCATAAAATAAATAACAAAATGAAATAAAAAGAGTAATAAAAATAAATGGAATATAAAAAGAATGAGATGGAGATATTGAAATTTGATAGATAAGAATAGTATATTTAATAGTAGTATAGATAAATATAATAAATACATATATATGTATAATATAGTTATAGATATTATATCATAGGTATAAGCATAAATATAAATATTGTATATACATACAATATAGATATAAATTGAAGATTGATGATCATGAGCAATATATAAAAATGAACAATAAATAAAAGTGTTTGAAAAGTAAATGACAATAAAAATAAATGTTAGATGTTATAAGTGTTAGAAAAAGTTAGTTACTTAAGAGAATGAGAGCTTTAAAATTTGATAACAAGATATATATAAAATGCAATGGATGATGTTTATGCAAATGCATGATTCACATGAGCATTAAATAAATTTAAGATGCATCCAAAGATGATGCATGATATAAGCTGAGGTGCATCCAAAATGATGCAAATTCCAAAATTCATTCAAGAACAATAATGATGCAAGTTGAGGTGCATGCAAGGATGCATTTAAAGGATATAAAAATGATTCATACATATGATAATGATATGCAAAACGCAAATGATATACAAATAAGCACATCATAATGCATGAGTTGTATAAATGCAAGAGATAAGAAGAATGGTTAATAACATAATCAATAAGACAAAAAAAGATGGTTGGTATCAATAATAAAAAAAAAGATGAATTTTTAAGAAATTTGGTTAAAGATCAAATAAACATACCGCATAATTGACATTAAACACCAAAAAGGTAAATATGCACAATAAAGGACTTAAAACTAGTACTCAATCATCATTAAAGAACAAAATAGGCAAAGATAAAAAGTAATCACATCAATACTAACATCAAACATATAGGTGTACACAATAAACCTAAACCAACACTTAATCAAACAAGGATATAAAGAAACAACAAAGATAAATCACAAATTACTTCACAATGAGTAGAAATCAAATATCAACAAGAACACATAAACAAAAAATAACAATCAACACAAAGTATAAAGGACTTGACTTTAATGATCAACCAAAACCATAATAAAAATACAAGAAGGGGTTAGAGACTAAAGAAGTTCAAAAGAAAATTTTAAAATTGAAAGAAAAATGATTTTAACATGGAAACAAATGAAAAATAAATGAAACTCAATAATCCTAGGACCTTTGAAGCTCACTTAGATGATGTGTAATTACCCTTGAATGCATATGAGCCATATGACCATTATTAGAGTCATTTTGGGGTAAGAGAAAACAATGGCAGATTTTGGTCTTTGTCTAACCAAAATTGAGAGGGTAATGACCAATCTAAAGGCCATGTTTAGTCAAAATCTGAGGGTGGATAACCAGCTAGCTGTTTATCAGCCAATTTTGTCTATCTCTCTCTTATTTGCCTGTAAAATGAACTTTTTTTAAAAGAAAACCAAGAATATAAGGCCCTAAATGCCAAAAAAAAAAGACACTAGAAGAAAAAGAAGAAGAAGAAGAAGTTTTTAAAAGTGTTATACTAGGATTTTGAGTAGGGTTTCAAGTATGTGAGGGTTATGTTTAGGTTAAAATAAGGTAAAAGATTGAAAGAGTTGATAGAGGTAGAGTTTAGGCTAGTTTCTCTCTCTTTTCACTCTTATTTTTTAAATTTTTTTATTTCTCCATAATTTATCTAATTCTTACCCATTTTCATTAGTTATTTCAGCTCATTAAAGCTTTTATTTATAGACAATAGCCTTGATGGCAAGGAGTGTACTTATTTAGTTAAATTAAGGTTTGAAGAGTAAAATGAACATTCTCTTCCACCCAAATTATGACATATGTCCCAATATATACCTTAAATAGTATATTGCTTATTTGGAGAGAACCAAAAATGTAAAGTGTCTAAAATGACTTCATATCATATTATTTGTCTTAAAGTGACCTTATATGATGACAGTGCACTATAAATGGTGAGGTGGACACTTGCAGGGCCTATTTTAACCGTTGGAGGTTGAAATTTGACTTTCTACCAAATGTTCCCTATAAACACTATAGGCAGTGAGGTCAAGTGAGCACCCAAGTGTTGGCGACCACAACATTATGTGAGCTCAAGGCCCACTAGGAAATACAAAATGGGTTTAGGGCCCAAAATGGAGATGGAGTTGCTACTCAAATAAAAGTCGGGATACATTGTACAACAACTGGATTCCATGGAGGTTTCCAAATGCCATCATCATATATCAGGTTCAAAAACTGGGTATGGGCTTTTGGAATGCCCACCCAACCTTGTGGTTGGCCTCTATGTGTGTTTCGCATTTTATTACCTTTGATTATTAAATTATTTCCTTGTTTTAACGTGGATTGCAATCATTTCCAATTTTATATTTTAGTCCAAGTTTGCACATTAGTCCCATTTAATTCTTATAGCCCGACATACATTATAAATAAAAAAATAATAAAATTTACAACCATACATTCCAAATAAATAGGGGAAAGGGATTAAAAATTACAACATTTTGTACAAAGAAAACGTAAAATAAATGAAAAATAAACCATACATAAACCAAAAATAAATCAAAAGTAAACTGATTAGTTACATAAATACAGCATCTCAAGAATTTATTAATAGAATAATTATTTGGTAATTAAACATTACCAAATAATCTTTGCAATAAATACAAGTTAATCCTATCTCGTAAGACAACAACATTATTAATGAAATAATATTTAAATAATATGAATAGAGAATAGAAATAATATCACAAAATAGTCTCAGAAAAACACAATAATCATCATTTAATAACAATATTAAATGACATTGTAACCATGCACAAACTCAACATATATAACAAGACAAACACAAAAAAATGCAAAAATATATCAAATAGACATTAAAAATCAAAACAGAATGGTGCAGGATTCTAACGAAGCGAAGATGCGTCGCCCCCTGACCAGGAGGTGATATTAAATCACCTCAACATGAAGGGGCAACACACCCCTATGAAGAGGCATTGCCTCTTCAACAAAGATAGAAATATACTACATTTCTTAAACTCTAAGAAACTTAAATGTTCATGTAAATAAGCGAAGACATGTACAAATATACTAAGATCAATGATCAATAC
This sequence comes from Mallotus nudiflorus, assembly GCA_947683625.1. Classification (NCBI taxonomy): domain Eukaryota; kingdom Viridiplantae; phylum Streptophyta; class Magnoliopsida; order Malpighiales; family Euphorbiaceae; genus Mallotus; species Mallotus nudiflorus. The sequence continues at coordinate 255,994 of CANTUR010000833.1, read as the reverse complement.
TCAATATTTCAAGTAATCATGCTTCATTTATAACCTCAAAGAAACAGTAAAACTTAAGAAAACAAGAAAAGAGTAACAAATTAAAGTTTTACTTGGATGCTTGGAATGCAGAGAAGCCTTCCTTCTTCTAAAGAAATGAGGTTTTTTGAATCAAGAGTTCCCTCTTTCTTCTTCTTCCTCTCTTTTTTCTCTTTGTATTTTTCTCTCTTTTTTTTAGCTCCAAAAATGTTCTTTTCCATATCCCTTAATGTCTAAAATCCAAAAGTCCCTTTCTTTCTCTTTCCTTTTTTCCTTTTAAGCCTCTCCCACCTTTTTTCTTTCCCAATTCCTCACCAAAACCACTCTCACCTTCTCCTCACCATTCCCCATGCCCCCTCTCTACTTTTTTTCCCTTTTGTCCTCTTTTTGGCATAAAAAAAACCTCAAGTCAAGAGCAGGTCAACTCCAACTGCTGCCATTAATGACATTTAATGCAGTAGTTGGTGGGCATGAAGTGGCATTGCTTATTTGATGAGGTGTCACCTTGCCGATGGCTAAGGTGAAGAGGCAATGTCTTTTTGTTAAGGTGATCGCCTTTCCACCCAGGCTAGGTTTGGGTCTAACAGGCTAAAAGGCAATGTGCCTAGGCTTTAGCTTATTGTTTGGGCTTAAGTTTAATGTTTTGGGCTTGGATTTGGTATTTTGGGCTTAAAGGCTTGGTGTTTGGGCTTATGAGTCCATTTTTTAGAGGTTTTCGGGCTTCCGTTGCAATCCAAACTCATACTTTCTCATCATTGGGCTTTTGTTGTGGTCAATCAAATGGAAGGTGTCCATAGTTTACCCCCTTGGTTTTTCCAAAAATCAAATTTTCTAAGAATAATTTTTTAAAAAATTGAATTTCTAAAAGCAATTTTTAGAAAAAGCAACATGCATACAAAATAGATAAAAGATAAGAATGGCTAACCTTTGAGTTCTTCGAGTTTCACTCAGGCCATTAGTCTTGGGAATTCAAACCTAAAAGGTTAAACTTTAATTCTAAAATGTGACCGTGATCCTCAAGTTTTCTTGGCCCGATTAGCCACTCATTATAAATTTTTTGTGAATCCTGAGCATGGCCTAATCTTCACTTAATAAAAAGAGATGAAACATAAATGTGTTCCTAAGCAGTTACTCATTATAAATTTATCATGAATCCTGAGCATAGCTCGATCTTCACTTAGTAGAAAGAGATAAAATGTAGTTGTGTTCCTCGAGTATGGTCCGATCAGTTACTCATTATAATTTTTTCATGAATCTCGAGCATGACCTGATCTTCACTCAGTAAAGGAAAATACACTTCAGGGATTCAAACCCGACCAAACATTTCCTAATATGCGCACTTTAAGGATTCAAACTTAACTAGATGCTTGTTCTTCTGAGCACTTTATGGATTCAAACCCAACCAGATGCTTCTTTTTCTGTGCACTTCGAGGATTCAAACTCAATTAGACGCTTCTTCTTTCATACACTTCAGGGATTCAAACCTGACTAGACGCTTCTTCTTACTGATGCTGATGTTGATGCTTTGATCAATATGTTTTTAATTTTCAAACATTGATTTCACAAAGTGGGCTTCACCCACCATCTTTTCTTTTCTTTTAATCTTGCCCTTTCTACTTAACATATAAGTTCTCCCTTTCCTTTTCAAAGGTCACTTTCACCTTTTGCTTTTTTTATTCTCTTTTCCTTTCTTTCCTAAAATTCTCCTTTATTCTCTTTTATTCTTCCAACATCTTATTATCATGGACGCTGCACGGACCTCAGATTTGCCATCATGGGACCCGATAGCACCCACTAATACATCCTTCATGGAGTTTTAGAATCAATGTTGGAGATGAGATCCCTCTTCTTGCAGATGTGCAATCCCATATTTATGGATTGGCCACGAGAGAGGTTAGTACCGTTTCTTCAAATTTTTCCTACCAATAATGATAAATAGTATCAAATTACTATTCATGAGTGTATATCCATCATTTTAATTGAAGAAATTAAATTTTATTAAATTAAAAATAAAAATTCAAATTTCTCTATCAGATCCTCGACATGAGGAGGCATCGCTTCTTCGATGAGGTGATCGCCTCTTTAAAGAGGTGATCGTCTTATCATAGAAAGGCATTCGCCTTTGCGTGTCAAGACACATATATAGAGGCGATCACCTCTTTTTAAAGAGGCAATGCCTCTATAATGAGGCGATCACCTCTATCTTAGAGGTATTTGCCTCTTTAACAAAGTTCTAAAGAAAGGTTATACTTACTTATGAAAAATAATAATTTCACTGCTTTTTTTCTTTCTGTAGCTTGATGCCCACACCCTTAAGGGTGTTGGAAACTTTAGTGGCACACACATATGGTATGATGAGCTTACATATATGGTGCAGACTCATAATTGGGACATGGGGTTTTTCGACATCATCTTAGCACTCCCAGTGCAATAGGGGCTTATGGATTATCAACCTCTTCATGTGCTGATGGAGAGATGGTTAGACACTACCCACAAATTCCATCTAACTTTTAGGGATTTTATGCTTGACCTGGTGGCTTTCACTGCAGTCACTGGCATAGTCTGTGTAGAGGATTCATTCCCTTTTGATGCTAACCTCCGCTAACTGTTTACAGACCACCTTGCTTTCATCAAGCATCTACTTGGCATGATCTCAAACATGAAGAGGACCCACACGGTGAAGCTCGATTCCACCAGGAGCTTCTATACTTGAGCCAGAGTTAAGGCAGCTGTCACACCTCGACAGATTGATCAGGTAGTGCATATATTTCTGGTCTACTTGCTGGGTACCATACTATTTGCAAACACTGTGAGTTCCATAAACCTGAGTTTCTTGATGCCCTTGAGAGACTTAGATTTGGTGGCCACATACGACTAGGGTAGCTACACTCTGGCTTATCTATACTGGAGTATGGACGAGTCTATGCGCATAGTTAAGAGACTTTGTGGCTTTTGGCATGCCATTCTAGTACTCCCCTTTTCTTTTTACTATTAGGTTACTTCCCAACTATCATTACTATAATTCACTAACATTTCTTCTTCTCTTTTACAGGATTCGTGATGTGAACCATACCTATAATAGAGATAGAATATGCATCCAACTTTGAAATTTAGCCTAAGGATTATCAAGGATAGGTTGTGTTAATAGAGCTAAATCCCTTACTTATTAGATTGAAGAAAGATACTTAGCTATTAAAAGATGAACAATCACACAATTCTAAGTCCAATCTAAGTTAGCAATTGTAATGAAAGGTAGATGTGAAATAATTCAAGTAAACTTGCAAAGTTTCAAAAGAGCAAAGTTTAAGGAAAAACCTCACTTTTTAATATTTCAATCCTCTAAATTCATTTTACATATGTTTAGCCCTTACATAGGCATGTAAACAACCTAATCCTTAAAGGAAAAGGTTTCTTCCTTATTCCCAAAGATGCCTATATAGGAAAATCCTTAATTAAGGAGGTTTCCTTCAAAATAGGACATCTAATGACAACTCATTACGACTAAGCAAAATGACAACTCATGATAACTAAGCATTGAAGCATGTCATGTCACATGTCATGTAGGATGTTAACCATTAACCTTAACTTGTTGACTCTTTGACTTTGAATTGTTGACTCTTTGACTTTGACTAAGAATATTCTTGAATCTTCTCATATCTTCTAGAATTTTCTTAAATCTTCCTTATTGATTGTAAAATATAAAAAAACTCAAAATTCATCCATATCAACCTAATTAGTTTTAAAATATGAAATTAAGCTAACTAGCTTGAATTCTTCATTATTTGTCTCCATGCTTGCACTTTTGCATCCCTTTTTGGGTTCATATTAATTGGGCCTCAGAGCTGGAGCTGATAGTGGGGATTACTCGCATTATCAACACCTCTTTCCATACCAAGGCCAGATGGGGCCCGAGTCACACTTAGAGGAGGCTAGTTACTCATGTACATATCCATCATAAGTGGTTGAACACACTTACACATGATGAGGTGAGTACCTGCAAACATAATTATAATTAGCAATGCATTCATTAATTAGATCTATTTACTTATCTGTTTGTTCTTGCAGCTATGCCCGGATTTGTGGGGTCCTTAGGCTGGATGGTCTTAGGCTATGATTTGCTCGATCCCACTATCCTAGAGGAGGAGGGTACTACTCCGAGGGTCTGACTGTAGGGTCTTATATCTCAGGGAGAGATTCCACCTGTGGCGAATGGGTGGCCAAGTGAGACAACCACCCTTCACTCCTCCCCGACACATTTTCTGGGCACATGAGTAAGTGAGAGACAAGCTTGACCAGGCCTTGGTGGGAGATGATACCGTTGATTACTACGAGAGGAGGAAGTCTTGCTACGTTGATTTTGCTCGAGCTTATCTCATATAAAGGGTGCCTCTACCTCCACCTACACTTCAAGTAAACATGCAATTCAATTAAACACATATTTTACACTCATGCTTGTGTATATCATTGTATGATTTAATTTTCATCCTCAGGTGCCAGCTAGGGTATCAGCTCCTCGTCCCAAGCCTACCGCCTAGGAGAGGCCTTATCAGCATCCAAGGTTCTTCTTATAGTGTACCACCTGTTATGGACCCTTCCAGTTCTTGATCTTAGATAGTAGCTGGCAGGCTTGCCACCACTCTTGACCTATTGACCCGATGTTAGGTGCCAACAGGTGAGTTCTCTCCTTAGTTCTTAACGTTAGACACGACCTTGGAGCCAACATTCCTCCCAGAGGCCAATATATATATGAGTTCCTTTCCTTCGAGGTCCTATTATTATATTTAACTTAACACACAGTTATTTCTAATTAATATATTAATTGTGTAGATACCTTGAGATCATGGAGAGTATATGTATTGGGTGATCAATGCCCGTTGGGACTTCTTGATGCAGATGACACAACAGTGGAAGGTAAAAGAAACTACACTTTATTTCTACATGTTTGCATGCTTTCATTATTCTTACCTCTTATTGTGTCTTGATAAGACTGAGATGAGGCTAGTCAAACCAAGATCACTACCCTTGAGTGCCGGCTTGCTGCTCTCCAAGTCAAGGGTGAGGAGGTAGTTAATGAGCAGGTCGAGGATAGCAATGATAAGGATGGAGCTGATCCTGCAGATGCTTTCGTGGATGACCCTATTGATTACGGATGACAAGTATAGGGGATGCTGAGATTATGTGTTAGTATAGTATTATTCTAACTTAAGATATATTTAATGTTTTGCACTATTGCTTTACTATTGTCTGAATTGATTTTTTACTTTTAGCATTTTCATATCTTGTACTCAATGATTGAATGCAAAATTTAAATCCAAGTTGTGGCAAAATTCTGAATCAATCATTATATTTTATTATTGAACAGATTTCCTTTTGATTTTGCATGTACAATTAAACCATTTCACATCAGTATAAAGATTAGTTCCTTCTGTTTAAGGGGCGTCACCTCTTTGTGAAGGGGCAATATGAAATCACCTTTTCACATAGAGTCATCACCTAATTGTAGAGGTGAACCCCTCTACATATTCAGTCTGTAGCAATAAAAACCCCTAAATCTTCTTTAAAATTGCTAATTCCCATTCATGCGAATTCCCCTCATTCTTTTTGTCTTACAGCACTCTACCCCTCTAATATGACTAAAAGAAGCTTGAAATAACTCCAGTTGATTCTAAAAAGTGTGGATGGTGGCTCATGGGCTAGATTAGAACCACTTCACCTATCTACCTTTTGATCTCTACATGCTAGGAAGATCAATTTCCCTTTTCTTTATGTTTTTGCTTAGTTTTGGGATTCCCAAAAGCATTTCTTCCAGTTTAACACAGTGGAACTCTGCCCACTACTTGAGGAATTTGAGGCTATCCTAGGCTCTCAAATGGACTCTGCTCATCATATTGTAATTCCTTCAGTTGAAACTCCAGACTTGCACACTATCCAATACCAAATGGCTAGGCTATTCAATATGCCTCCTCAGTATTCTCTTCACCATGTGTTTGGTAATGAAGTTTTGATGAGCTCTTTTCTTGAAACTGTTGTGACTATAGATAGCAATGATGTTTACTGGCCTCGAATGATTGCCCTTTGTCTATATGCTCAGTTTCAAAAGGTTTCCCTTTTTGGCAATTATGACCCAAAGATTCTTCATATTCTGGACCAAGTGGAAGCTGGCCTGAATCCTTTCCCTCTCATTATGGTAGAAACTATCATTGGTCTTGACAATTTCTCTAAAACCAAGCAATTCTCTGGGGGTCCCTTTCTTTTAGAGGTGAGCTTCTTTTCTCTCTTATCCTTTTCTACTTTTTTGTCATTTTTTACCTAATAATTATCCCTGCAAGCTTGGTTACAAGAAAAATTGAGATTGCTCAAACCTCCCAGAGACATCACACATTATAGGGCCAAGGATTGTCATACTAGGAGACTTCACCCCATCCCAGAGGACATTCAAAGTTGGTTGTCTACATTCCTTGACACTCTGGTTCAGTGGATGTGCCTATGGTAGAGGTTACAGCATGTGACCATTTGGTCCTACACCTATTATGTACCTTTAGTCTGTCTTCACTTCACCACTTTTTATAACCCTGCTCGGCTTTATAGGTAATACAAGCATAAACAACGGATTGTGGATCTAGCGCATGAATTTGAGCCAAGGCCCCTTTCTCAGAATTTTTTGGGCAACCTGGTTACTACTTGGCCTCGTTGAATCATTTAGAGGTCCATTGACTACAATAGAGATCAGTCTACTGATGACTAGTACAAGGCATGGATTCAGTTACAATATACATAAAAGGATGAATTTACAAGAAATAAAAGAACAAGGGCTTTGCAGGCATCAAGTGCTTATGGTATTTAGAAGAGAAGTAAGCAAAACTAGTTTATAAAATTTAGTCTTTTATTTGCTTTTTGGTTGGATGGAATTTTCTTTCTAGTCAAACAGTGTATAATAAGCATTTAATGCAACATTCAACAATAATAAAGGCAATCCATTCCATTTAATTTAAGCATAAAGCGGCTATACATTTTGCTTTTTACTTATCTCTTATCATTAATTGGCTTGCCCTTGCAAGTTTCCTAATTAATTATTTTTTTCCTCTCTCTGTCCTTGTACATGTCCTTTCCTTTTGTTTGAATCACCCTTTCAGGTTTTTAATCTAGCAGGACTTTTTACATTTTTCATTTTATTGTCTCTAACTTTTGCCTAGGCAACCTCTTTTGAGGTTTTCTCTCTAACGAGACTTCACAGAAAGTACTTCTTGAGCTTATACAAGTTGATGGGCTCTCTAAACTCGTTTCGTTCTAGATCAAAGAAAATAACAACACCATTGGAAAATAGCTTCTTTACTTGATGTGGACCTTCCTAGTTTGGCTTGAACTTCCCTTATGGATTAGTCATAATTGGCCTAGTGAGTTTTAAGACCAAGTCACCTTTTTTATTTTTCCTAGCTTAACCCTCTTATTATAAGCTTAGGCTATCCTTTTCTAGTACAATTATTAGTGATACATGTCTCTCATTCTCTTTTCATCTAACAATGTCAACTATTCTAATCAACTTTCAACCCATTAATACTCAGGGATTTGGATTCCAGGAGAACCCTCAATGACTGAATCTTAACGTCAATAGGCAACACAGTTTCACATCCATACACCAAAGAATACAGAGTAGCTCCTATTGATGTTCTAGCAGTGGTCCTATAATCCCATAATGTGAATTGTAGGTAGCTTACCCAATGTTTGTAATTATCCAATATCTTGGCTAGGATTCTCTTCACATTCTTATTTGTCACTTCTATTGCACCATTTGCTTACGGTCTATAAGGAGATGATCTATGATATTCAATCTTATATTCCTTTAATAAAGTGGCCATTTTTTCTTTGAATTGGACACCATTATCAGTGATGACATGATAAGGCAACCTGTATCTGTATATTATATTCTTTTCAATGAACTTTGCCAAATGCTTTGCCCCAATAATCTTGAACGATTATGCTTTAACCCACTTAAAAAAATAGTTAATTGCTACTATAATATAGTGATGACCATTGGATGCTTTCGGCCTTATCTCCCCAATGATATCAATTCCCCTAATGGCGAAAGGCCATGGAGAATTCAATCCCTAAAGTTCCATAGAAGGAAAATGGCTCACATCACAATACACTTGGCAGTTTCACGCAATCGGCTTCTATGATCAACCAAAAATATCCCTGACGAGTTATCTTATTAGCGAGGACTGTTCCATTCAGATGTGGCCCACACATACCCTCATGAGCTACTTCTATGATTTTTCGTGCCTTATGTAGACAGCGGGTTTAGCGCGGCCCACGATTGAGCAACTAAGATACTGTTTAAGCTTAGGCCTCTAGAGAACACACTAACCGTTATCACAAAGACATGGTGTGGAGATGAGGAGTCGCCACCCAGGGTAATAACTGGGACCAATCGAAAAGGTGGTACTCGATTCACTAAAAGAAAGTTAGCACCACAACTAGGAGATTCTGGATACTGAATACCAACTTCTTTTAGTCTTATGTTCTTTTAGAATTTCTTTATGAATTATTTTATTATCCTCTATTTACGTGCAATTTCATATAAACCCTTATTCTAGCAATTAACTCCAAGGCAAACCAATCATGAAAATACAAGTAAATAATGCATTCAATACAATCCCTAAGTTAGTCTAGTCTACATGGATTTTAATTAAATGAGCTAAATCTATATGTTTTTAATAAGTGAGTCTAAAGGCCCTAATTCCTTTTAATTTTAATTAAGTGAACCTAAGTCTATTTATTTTAATTCTAAAATTGGGCCTAAATCTACAAATTATGAAGTATTTAAATTAATGGGCCTAATTCTACATGTTTTAATTCTAAGGTGATCTTAAATTTACAAATTATGAAAAGGCTTAAATTAAGTGGGCTAGGTCTAATTAATTAAATTAAATTAGGTGGGCCTATATCTAATTTACTAAATGGGCCTAAGTTATCTCTAACCTAAATCTATTTAATTATGGTCCTAAAATGCATTTTAATTAATTAAACCTAAAAACCCTAAATTTATTTAAGTGGATTAGAATCTAATATGGGCTTAAGGCCCAAAACACATAAAAATAAATAAGCCCAAAAACAAATAAAATATATTAAAACAATTAAATAAAATATCAAACAACCAATTAATTATTCCTTCTAAAACTAACATGAAATCCTAAATTAATCTACTTCCTCCATTGATTTTAATTAATTACCCAATTGAAACCCTAATTTTACTAACCAATTAATCAACATAAACATGCAATCACACACATAATTCCACTATTCCCACTATTGGGGCTATTACAATAATCTATTGAAAATAATAATGAAAATAATTAATACAACCCTAAAAATATAAATAAAATAATTAAATAAAGAAAATAATAAAAACCTAAAAAAAAACTAAATCTAGCTACAAGGTCTTATCCATGGCATTCCATGGATTTCTTATGAGTTTAGTCCTCTATAATCACCATTTAAAAGAACAAAATTTATGATTCGTGAATAAATTATAACAATAATAAAAAAAATTAAAAATCAATAAAATAAAAAAAATAAATGAAATAAAATAGAATAAGGAGAAGATGATACTTATGGATGATTTTAATGCAGTGCTCATCAGATTTTGTAAAATCACTGTATTTTATAGGTCTTCAAATCTTGTTCTTCAAAAATCTTCCAAAGGTCTTCAATTAATCCAAGAAACACAAGGGAATTTTTGTAGAGAATGTTTTTTTTTTAAAAAAAACAATTAACAAAGGGAAAGAGAGAAGAATGTTTTTTAAGAAAAATTGACCAAAAGCCAAAAAACAATTTGGTGTAGAGAAAATATAAAAAAAAGCTAAGAATAATAGTACTACTCCTCCTAGATGCTTTTTTCTCCTCCTTTTTCCATCCTCTCCTTTTTTTCCATTTTTTCTTCCTCATTTTTTTTGTCCCTATTTTTTATGGAACCAAAGCCCCTCTTTTATAGTGAAAACCTATGAATAAATTGATTCCTAAAAGACTTATATTTCCTTTAAAATATTAGATAAATATCAAATAATAATTTTAAGAGAATTTCACACTAATTAGGACTTAAGAAAAAGACATTTTTATTTTCTGAAAATCCAAAAAAAAAAAGACGGAAAAGGTCTAATTCCGACTCGAATTGTGTAATTCCGATCAGAATTGTGTAATTTTGATCGTAATTATATAATCCCAATTGGAATTATGTAATTCCAACTTCTTTTTTTACTTTTAATTATAAAAAGGTCCCTTAAAGAATTTAAGTTTTGCAATTAGGTCCTTAAAAAATATTACAATTTAGTCCTTGAAAACATTAAATCCTTTCTTTGAAAAATACAATCAGACCTTTGAAGTTTCAAAGTTCAAGTATTAAAGACCTATTCATGACATTTTCATCATTGGAGTCCTTTGTCGCATCCATAACTCATCATCTCGAAATTGGGTGTCTACACCTTGCCTTTATCAACACACCTCAAATGCACTCCAGTTAGCATTCTCTTCTACAACTTCCCATTATTACTGATGAATTGCCAAGGTAGCATCCTCAGTGACATCCTTTCTTTTCTATCGACATCATCAAGGAGTTGCCTCGTCTCAAGATGCTACTATAGATCATGAAACTAGAGTTTTTTTGTGGGGTTGATTGACATTATTTTGATTTCTTCATAGCAAGGAGTCTGAGACTTTATCAGAATAAGAAGCTTTATTTCTGCTTGCTTTCCTCCTTCCCATGTTGAAGCTAGAGTATCCAAGGCATCTGCCATTTGATTCTCTTCCCGTGGTAAGTGCATGAATTTGCACTAGCTGAAGGATAACAGAATTATGGTCAAATAATCCCAGTACGACCTTAGTTTATTTTCTATTACTTTCCATTCTCTAAAGATTTATTTCACTATCATAATTAAATCTATGTACACTGTAACCTCTTCTGCCCCCACATTCCTGAGTGCTTCCAGACCAAAGATGCAGACTTCATATTTAGCTTGATTATTGGTGACTTCAAATTCCAATCTCCTTGCCATTGGAATCAATTCTCTTTCTAGCAAAACCAAAATCACACTAATGCTAGGTCCTTTGCTATTTCCCATGTCTAGATTTTTATTGCCCCTAGGTACTCATCCAAGAATTCCAACTCCTATTCTTCTCTATCATCTACCAGATTCTTAGCTAAAAAGTCTTCCATAACTCTTCCTTTTACCACCTTCTTTGCCACATAGTCTATGTCGACTAACCATCTAGCTAATTTCCTTATAAGTGACGGGGTCTGCTAGAGATATATGAGAGGATCGTGCTTAGAGACTACATGGATTCTACAAGATTGGAAGTAATGTTAGAGCTTCTTCGTTGCTTAAATTACAACAAAGCAAGTTCTTTCTACTAGACTGTATTTGGCTTCATATGGTAGAGGCTTATTACTCAGATAATACACAGCATGCTCAAATTTTCCTTCCCTTTCCTGAGCTAACATCACACTAATCATATCCTTCTTTATCGCCAAGTTAAGAATTAGAGGCTTACCTGGCCTCAGCGACTACAAGACTAGAGGATTCATTGGAAACTGCTTAATAGTTTCAAAGCCTTATTGACATCTATCATCCCAATGATCAGCTAATTCTTCTTTAAGAGCTTAAAGATTGGCTCGTGGTTAGCTTGGCTATAAACCTACTGATGTATTTTAACCGTCCAATGAACCCTTTAACTTCTTTCTCATTCTTTGGTGCAAGCATCTCTCTGATTACTGTAACTTTGTCCAGATCCACCTCTATGCCTCTCTGACTAATAATGTGCCACTATAATTTCCTAGAAGTTACCCCAAACACACATTTCTTTGGATTCAATCTAAAGTTATACTTTTCAACTCTTGCGAGGAATTTATCTAAAGCCTCAAAATGCCCTTCTCTAGTTAGAGACTTTACCATCATGTCATCCACGTACACCTCTATCTCCTAATGAATCATGTCATGCAACAGAGTAGTGGCCATCCTCTGATAAGTAGCTCTTGTGTTTTTCAACCCAAATAGAGTGACTATATAACAATCAACACCCTATTATATGGTGAAAGAAGTCTTTAGCTTGTCAATCACAACCATCATAATCTAGTTGTATCCGGAGAAACCATCCATGAAGGAGTACATGGCACTTGAAGCTACATTGTTGACTAAGGTGTCAATATGCAGTAAGGGAAAGTCATCCTTTGGACAAACCTTATTCAGATCCCTATAGTCCATATACATCCTTACTCTCCCATCCTTCTTAGGAACCAAAACTATGTTGACTAACCACTGAGTCTCATTTACTACTTCTAAGAACTTTGACTTTAGCTATTTTTCTACTTCTTCTTTGACTAAGAGAGCCCATTCTGGCCTTAACCTCCTCTTCTTCTATTTTATTGGTGTAACATGAGAATATGTGGGGATCCTATGTTTTTCAATCTCTCTATCAATCCTAGGCATATCTTTATAGTCCCAAGCAAATACTTTCTGAATTCTTTTCAAACTTTCTTTCATTTTTTCTCTTTCATTAGGAGTTAAGTCAGGAGCAATAAGTATATTCTTAGAGTTATCACATGTGCCTAGATTAAATGATTCAGTTTACACTGAATTAATGTCAAACATATGCATGAAATGATCATCACACATATAACAACCGTTAGGAAAAACATCATACAAATAAGCATAATTAGACCTTATCAAATTAACTTTAGAAAGGAAAATGTCATCAGTTTTAAAAAAACTAGAAAGAGAAATGTTAATGTCATCATAGAAAATATCCACAATAGAATTAAGGACAAAGAATTCGAAGTTAAATTCCTTTTCTTATTCAGCAGCATCCTTTAGCTCCACCGCAGGAATGTCCCCATCCAATTCCAGAGTCAGCACCAGTTCTTCCATTATCGGTTCCTTCATAACAAATTCATTGATCCCATTAACATGTTCGACAAAGATTTCAAACTGAGGGACTAACTTTTTAGCAATCATCAAAGGCTCAGGAGCTCCTTGATAGGGGTAGGTAGCACCCTCCTCCATAAAGGATTCTTAGAGTGTCTTCTTCTTTAGCTTAGCTTTTACTTTATTCTTCTTGGGCTTTCCTTTAGCGTCTCCCTCTTCATCAGATTCATCCACTTATGGATACCTTACCCCATGCTTTAAGATAAGCACTTTAGGTTCAACAAACTCAGGCAGGCCCTGTTGATTCTTCCCTAATTCTATTCCTAACATAAATTGCATGCTCTTCATCATACTCATAATTTTCAAATTAAGCTAATCTTCATAGATCATACAAACCTCAAACCTCAAATTTTCTAGGATTTCAGTGGGAGTTAACTTCAAACCAGCAACAGCAGCCTCATTTTTTGTTGTTATAGTGACCACTCTTCCCTCATGCATAAACTTAATTTTTTGATGAATAGTAAAAGGAATTCCCCCCAGAGGATGAAACCACGGCCTCCTTAGAAGAATGGTAAATGTGACTAGAATATCAATGACATGTATGTTGACCCAAACTACGATTAGTCCAGTAGCCAGAGCCTTGAAAGTTCCCTTAATTGGCCTTTTTGTATCATCATAGGCCTTAATTACAACATCAGATGGTTTTAAATCGGCTACTATTAGTCCTAGCTTTAGTAAGATCTTCAGAGGGTAGACACTAATGGCAGATTCATTACCAACCATAACACAGTAAGTTAATTTCCTTTTTACTTCAGCCTTAATGAACAAGGCTTTGTTATGGTCCCTTCCTTCCAAGGGTTAGTTGTCATTAGTAAATACAATTGCCCCCTGAGGGCTCTCTATCAGTGAATCCACCATTTGCTCAGGAGTATGCATTGAAGGAATTTTCTTATGGTCAAGAGCCATAACTAGCACTTCCCGATGGGCTCAGGAGTTCATGAACAACTCCCCAAAATTTTTCTCATCTCTTTTGGTCTTAATAGCTTCCTCAATTTCTTCACTTTTCTTTAGTTCTTCTTTTTTATCAACCTTCTCTTTTTCTGACTCATTATCTTTCACTTCTCCCTTTCCTTTCTCTAGCTTCTCAACTGATTGGGTTGTCTTCCCCTCATTATTCTTCCATAAATCAACTGCCCCCTCTTTTTCATCATCGAAACTCTAGATATCAAGTACATTCATATGGGGCTCTATAGATTGATGGTTTAGGTTCATGTTTTTTAGTTGTGATTTTGGTGGTGTGGGTATGGCATCAACAAAGGAATTAATTACTTATTCCTCTATTAAGCCGGTGTTGATCATCAGAATTCTTGGATTGGGTGGTGGGACATTTCAGTAGTTAAGTAAAGGAATTTTTTGGCTGTTTGATTTTTTGGTTTCAAGGTTAGTTATTTTGCCTAAATCAATCAGATCTTAAACCTCATGTTTTAGGTGTGTGCAATTGTCAGTGTCATGTCTGATGTTTTGATTATATTTACAGTATAATTTTTGGTCGGCATTTGGGAAAGGAGGTCTTTTAGGCAAGGGTTGTAATAGGTCATTTTCCATAAACTTTTCTAAGACTTTGGAGAGGGATCTTCCCAAGTTAGAAAACCTTTAGGATTGTCTGACATTATTGATTTATACATTACTACTCATCCCAATTCCACTGCTAGATCCCATACCTTATTTATTTATAGATCTCATACTAAAGAACCTTTTTTCTTGATCTATATTAGATTCTTTTTGCACCTTAAACTTATACAACTGCTAAAAATTTTAAATTCCCAAATCCTTCAAATTTTTAGAGAGTGGGAGTACACACCCTTCTATTACTATTACCAGTTAATTAGATTCTACAGGTCAATGCTTTATTTGTGCTCGCTTCGCTCTCAACCTGATCAAATAATCTACAAAGGATTCATTGAATTTTTGTTTCACATTCTGTAAGTCTCTCAAGGAGCCTCCATTTGGATGTTGAGACTATACTACTTGATAAATGTAGCACATAATCCCTCCCAGTCAGTTTGGATATGGGATTCTAAAGCATATTACCATCTGATGGTTGCTCCTTCTAGAGACAGAGGGAATTACTTTACAATTTATGCCTTGGTCAGTTTGGTTGTCTTCATATGGGTCACATACTGCTTCATATGTAGATGGGGATTCTCTATGCCAGTAAAATTCTTCATATAAGAGAGTTTAAACTTCCAAATGAGGGGATCATTATCCTTATCCATACTCATATTAGAGTAGTTTGTCGGAGCATCTATCCCTTTTTCTTTCATTATTAGCTACATTCAATCCATAGTCTTGGTCAGATTCTTAGCCCAATAAGGTCTTTCTACATTCTCTACAATGTCTGCATTCACATTCTATTTGGCTTTAGGCTATGTTATCAAAGTTTCATAATCATCCTCCCTTTCCAACTTTTAGAATCTTCAGCATCTAGATCAAATGGTTATGGTTGAGGCGCTAGCGGTTGAGGTACTGGCAGTTCCTGTATAATTGGTCCCCTTATTTCAACCATCATGATGTGATCCTAGCTCCAAAGAGGAAGATTTCAAGATTTGTTCATGCTAATAAGCCAACGTTCATTCAAGAAAAGAGCAATTCGCATAAATTCGTATTTTGTGTAGCATGCTTTAGTATTTTGCTCATAAATCACTCTACAAAACTCTGATTGAGATGATTCAAGAAGATGTTGAAAGATAAGAAAGAGATATACAACTTTTATGAAGATATCCAGAGTTAATTCGGCCTTATACCTGAGCTAAAATTATGAAAGATTATCAGATCGTGAATAAAACTGGGCAGACTGAATATACATCAGTAAATGGGCTGTATCTCACTCAATATAGATCCAAATGAAGTGATTCAAGATGCTGATGAAAGATAACAACAAGGGCTACAACTTTTGTGTTGTGGGCTTAAGTTAATTCGGCCATCATCGTATTGAAAAGTGTGCTACAATGTGCTGCATAAGTAAATCCGAATTTAACTAGGATTATATTTTCTTATTTAAGTAGAATTATATTTTCTTATTTAAGAAGGATTTTGTTTTCTTGTTTAGTTAGGATAATAATTAGGTTTTATTTAGGGTTTCTTTAAGCCTATATAAAGCCTTATTTTATGTAACCTAGAGGGGATGCAATCATGGATGATTAATAAAATTTAGAGAGGATTCTCTTTGGTTACTTGGTGGTTAACCATGTGACAACCTTTGTGACTTATCAATCTATCTTTCAGACAGTAGATTGTGGCGTCTTTTTAATAACCTTTGTTGCTTGTTTTTTATTGTTCAAAAGGTTAAAGTTTTGATATAGCTTTGGTTGTTTGGACTAACTAAACATGAGGTGAAGGTTCTCTATGTCTGAATTGGAACTTGATTTGAACTTTCCTTGAGAGCATGGGTTTGGGTTCATGTTGAACGGGTTCCTAGAGTAGGTCGTCTAGTGGGTTTGTATCACTTGGTATCAGAGCTTGGCTCAAATCAGGTTTTGTTCAATTCAATTCTACGTATCCTTAATTTACTTTTTAATTATTGTGGTTTGAAAATTTTTCTATTTGTGTCAAAAAAAAAAAAATATATGTTTTTTTTTTATGATTTTTTATTTGGTTGGTATTTGATTGATTTAATTGAATGATTTGTAACAAAGGGTCTTAGGTTTGATATACCTAAGGTTTTAGTTGGTCGTATCAATTAGATTTTATACCTTAAGTTTGATTTGATCAATTTGTAACGAAGGGTCTTAGGTTTAATATACCTATGGTTTTAGTTGGTTGATACAAAGAGGGTTTAAGGTTACTAATCTTCTACCTTTCATTTTTTTTATTTTTCAATTTTTAGGATTTTAAATTTATTTTTTATTTATAAGTTAAAAAATATGTCTTGAATTTTTTTTAATCTATTTAAAATTTCTTTATTTTTTTTCTTGTGTGGTGTTCTTGAGTCTTTCTTAAATAAAAAAAATTCAATTGCATGGAAGACAAAGATTTGAGGGCAAACCTTTTTGAAGAAAGGGAGAATGATGTGATCCTAACTCCAAAGAGGAAGATTTCAAGATTTGTTCATGCTAATAAGCCAACGTTCATTCAAGAAAAGAGCAATTCGCATAAATTCGTATTTTGTGTAGCATGCTTTAGTATTTTGCTCATAAATCACTCTACAAAAATCATATTGAGATGATTCAAGAAGCTGTTGAAAGATGAGAAAGAGATCTACAACTTTAGTGAAGATATCTAGAGTAAATTCGGCTTTATACTTGAGCTAAAATTATGAAAGATTATCAGATCGTGAATAAAACTGGGCAGACTGAATATACATCAGTAAATGGGCTGTATCTCACTCAATATAGATCCAAATGAAGTGATTCAAGATGCTGATGAAAGATAACAACAAGGGCTACAACTTTTGTGTTGTGGGCTTAAGTTAATTCGGCCATCATCGTATTGAAAAGTGTGCTACAATGTGCTGCATAAGTAAATCCGAATTTAACTAGGATTATATTTTCTTATTTAAGTAGAATTATATTTTCTTATTTAAGAAGGATTTTGTTTTCTTGTTTAGTTAGGATAATAATTAGGTTTTATTTAGGGTTTCTTTAAGCCTATATAAAGCCTTATTTTATGTAACCTAGAGGGGATGCAATCATGGATGATTAATAAAATTTAGAGAGGATTCTCTTTGGTTACTTGGTGGTTAACCATGTGACAACCTTTGTGACTTATCAATCTATCTTTCAGACAGTAGATTGTGGCGTCTTTTTAATAACCTTTGTTGCTTGTTTGTTATTGTTCAAAAGGTTAAAGTTTTGATATAGCTTTGGTTGTTTGAACTAACTAAACATGAGGTGAAGGTTCTCTATGTCTGAATTGGAACTTGATTTGAACTTTCCTTGAGAGCGTGGGTTTGGGTTCATGTTGAACGGGTTCCTAGAGCAGGTCGTCTAGTGGGTTCGTATCACTTGCTCTGATACCAAGTGATACGAACCCACTAGATGACCTGCTCTAGGAACCCGTTCAACATGAACCCAAACCCACGCTCTCAAGGAAAGTTCAAATCAAGTTCCAATTCAGACATAGAGAACCTTCACCTCATGTTTAGTTAGTCCAAACAACCAAAGCTATATCAAAACTTTAACCTTTTGAACAATAACAAACAAGCAACAAAGGTTATTAAAAAGACGCCACAATCTACTATCTGAAAGATAGATTGATAAGTCACAAAGGTTGTCACATGGTTAACCACCAAGTAACCAAAGAGAATCCTCTCTAAATTTTATTAATCATCCATGATTGCATCCCCTCTAGGTTACATAAAATAAGGCTTTATATAGGCTTAAAGAAACCCTAAATAAAACCTAATTATTATCCTAACTAAAAAAGAAAACAAAATCCTTCTTAAATAAGAAAATATAATTCTACTTAAATAAGAAAATATAATCCTAGTTAAATTCGGATTTACTTATGCAGCACATTGTAGCACACTTTTCAATACGATGATGGCCGAATTAACTTAAGCCCACAACACAAAAGTTGTAGCCCTTGTTGTTATCTTTCATCAGCATCTTGAATCACTTCATTTGGATCTATATTGAGTGAGATACAGCCCATTTACTGATGTATATTCAGTCTGCCCAGTTTTATTCACGATCTGATAATCTTTCATAATTTTAGCTCAGGTATAAGGCCGAATTAACTCTGGATATCTTCATAAAAGTTGTAGATCTCTTTCTTAGCTTTCAACAGCTTCTTGAATCATCTCAATCAGAGTTTTGTAGAGTGATTTATGAGCAAAATACTAAAGCATGCTACACAAAATACGAATTTATGCGAATTGCTCTTTTCTTGAATGAACGTTGGCTTATTAGCATGAACAAATCTTGAAATCTTCCTCTTTGGAGCTAGGATCACATCACATCATTTATCTTATAATTGCTTGAGTCTGATAACTATCTGTGCTTTCAACTTATCCCCAAAAGCCTCAGCATTAAACTTTGCCATCTCAGTTTCTCTAGAAATCCTAACTAGACAACCAATGTCAGATCATTTCTAACTGAAAGACTATTGTGGATTTATATATACAGTCATTGAGGGTCAGAAAGATGTATGGCGTGTATGCATGAGATGTAAGTGTACTAAAAATGAATTAACATATATACATGTATCAAGAAAATAAAAAATAAAGAGGCTCTCAAACGATATCTCCACCCTTATTTCTCCCACACATGTGTTCACTAGTGATTTCCTCATCCTAGGATTGTTGTTTTAGGTTTTAATTATCAATAAGGGATAATAAAACTAATGGATGCAAGCTAACTCTCAGTGCAAGCACTCAATTTCGAGATTATGGAATACGAATGTGACAAAAGACTCCAATAATGAAAATATTATAAATAGATCTTCAACACTTGAAGTTTAAAACCTCAAAATCCTAAATGCATTTTCAAAAGAACTTAATTGGTTTTTAATGACTTAATTGTAATGTTTTCTTTAAGGATCTAAATAAAAAAATTAAAATTCTATAATTACAATCAGAATTATATAATCCCGGTAGGGATTAAACGTATTCCGTTTGTATTTTTTATTTTCTAGTAAACAAAAAAATTTATTTTCTGAATTTTGATTGGTCAAATAATATGATAAATCCTTTTCTAGTATTTATCTAAATTTTTAGGAAATCAAAAGTCCCCTTTAATCAAAACTTTATCATATGTGAAGATAGGAAGTCATAATATGATATGTTTTTTAGCTAAGGTTTTCTATATAAACCTAGCTCAAACTCTCCAAGGGGATTTTTAGGTGACTTCTTCCTGGACCTCTCCTTTTTCTTTTATGTAGTTTTCAAATAATATTTTCTTGAGAGGTGCTATTCTTTGACAATAGACTTTTGGGAGGAAAAATCAAGTATTGGAGATCTATTCTAAAAAACAATAGTGATTTATACCACTATGAGGAGCAAATCAATACTGCATCCATCTAATCATCTCTTCTTCTACCCTCTTCTTTATTTTATTTTTTTATTTTAGTTTCATTTAATTTAATTTTTATTTTATTTAATTACTAATCATTATTTATTTTTGTATTTTTTGGTTTGTGATTATGGAGGGAGTTACATAATGAGTTCACTATAGAGAACAAAATCCATGAAGATCCATGGAATGCCACAGATTAAATTTTGTAGTTGAATATAGTTTCTAGGTTTTTTTTTTATTTTTTTGTTATTATTTTATTGGTTGGATTATCTTGTATTTTGTATTTAGTTTTTGTTGTTGTTGTTGTATTAGTTCTTTAGATCATTGTAATAGCCCTAATAGTGGGAAAAATGAAATCTTATGTGCATAGTTTTATGTTTATTTTATTTAGTTGGGAAGTAAGATTAGGATTTTAATTAGTTAATTAATTAAAATTAATGTTAAGTGGATAGAATTAGGGTTGTTTGTTAATTATTTTATTTATTTTTTATTTAAGATCACTTTAACTAAATTAGGTTTTTTTTATAAATGAATTTAATTGATTGTTTGATCTTTTATTTGATTGTCTTGGTATTTTTTTTATGTCATGGGCTTGTTTATTTCTTTTTATATGTTTTGGGCCCTAAGCCGATGTTAGGCTCTAACCCATTTAATTAATTTTAGGTTTAGATAGTTCTTTTTGGCCCATTTTTAATTATCCCATTTCTAGAATTAAAATAAATAGACTTAGGTTCACCTAATTAAAATTAAATATGAATTAGGCCCATTAGTCTTTAGGGTCACTTGTAAATTAAAACATGTAGATTTAGCCCATTTAATTAAAATCAATGTAGATTAGATTAACTTAGGGATTGTGAACTTAAATGAATGCATTGTTTATATGTATTTTTCATGATTAGTTTTCCTGAAGTTAATTGTTTAAGGGTTTATATGAAATTGCATGTAAACAGAGGGTAAGATAGTAATTTATAAAGTAATTCTAAATGAACATAAGACTAAAAGAAGTTAGTATTCTGTATCCATAATCTCCTGGTTGTGGTGCTAGCTTTCTTTTAAAGAATAGAGCACCACCATTTTTTATTTGTCCTAGTTATTACCCTGGGTAGCTACTCCTTATCTCCATGCCATGTCTTTATGATAGTGGTTATTGTGTTCTCTAAAGCCCTGAGCTCAAATAGTGTCACAGTTGCTAAAATCTTGGGAGCGCGCTAAACCCTGCACTTTACACTCAGGACGATACAAACAAGTGGTAATTTCTTTAAATAATTTGTTGACCTTAGCAAAAAAAATCTTAATTTTGATCTTAACAAGCTTAATGTTGAGCATTTAACTTGTTTATTTAAGTGTGCATAAGTTAGGACTCTATTGGAAGTTAAAATGAAGTATAATAATCTTGGGCTAATTGGACCTTTGAGATTCAATAAGGCTTTTAACATCCTTAGAGCTTTATAATGAGAAAGTTATCTTCTTAAAATTTAAAGTAGACATCTTGAGCTTTCTGAATTAGGCTTATTTTTTAAAATCTAAGATCATTTGGGTATGTAAATTTTGAGTCGAAATCCACATATACATCTACCATCTCAGATTGCACATCGCTTAGTATTTTGGATATAGCTTGAGTTACATAAGTCTAATTAAGGTGATTAAAAATGATATGGAAATATAAGTCAAATATATACAACTTTCATGAAGAAATTATGGGCAAATTCAAATTTCTTTAGGAGCAAATCATGGCTTTAACTTAGGTATAGCTGTTTGATAGTATTTTGCATTTCAAATTGCACAGCTCTTAGTATTTTGGATATCCTGAGCTACAAATGTCCAATTTAAGTGATTCAAAATGATATGGAAAGATAATTCAAATATCTACAGATTTTGTGAAAAAGGTGTGGGAAAATTCAAACATCTTGAGTAGCCAATCACGGTTTCAATCCATGAATAGTTGTCTAACAGCATCACTTTCAATGATTCAAAATATAGATGTTGGACACATCATTTGCACCTCAAACAACTATATTTTTAAGTATAAATACCTCTAGAGCTGAATGTAAGTTAAGAAACTTGTTTTACCATTCATTCTTTCTTAAGCATTCATTGAGCTCTCAAATTCTTTTAAACAATTCTTTGTTTATATAACTCTTGTGAGAGTTGGGTGTGTGTTAGAAATAACATTTCTCGTCATCTTAAATCTTAGGTTAGATTATAAGGTAATTGAGATTTATTTCTAAAGGAATTGGTTTAAGTGTTGTCCATTAAAACACCTAGGTTTTGGTTTTTTGCGTGAGCCTTGAAAACTCATGTTGTAAGGTTATAAGAGTAAGCCATAAAACTCTAGTGTAATCTTAATCTTTTGAATAAGATTGTGGGTGATTAAAAATCCTAACTTGGGGATAAGTTAGGTGGAGACATAGGATTTTTATTGAATCCAAACTCCTTAAATCTGTGTTCTTCATTCTTCCTTCTCAACTTCCATTCAATTCTTGCAAAGAATTATTTTAATTTCTCATTTTTATTTGATAGTCTATTCACTACCCCTCTAGGACTCTTTTCATTTGGTATCAGAGCTAGTTTTCCCTTACCATTAATTAGGGTAAAGCACTAATGAGAACTCTCACTTGTGAATGTGTCACCAAAGTAGGGCTCTCTGCTCATTGGTGTTGGTGCATCGATGGAGACAATGGTTGGCTAGTTTGATAGGTACCATTGAAAGGTTATATAGGTTGGGTATGACCTATAAACATTTTCATTTGGTATCAGAGCTTGCATTCTAGGTACTTCATTTCTAGAATACAAGATCATGGGGAGTGAATCACAAAACATCTCTTCTCTTAGACCATTCTTTGATGGTAGTGACTATCCACATTGGAAATTCAAAATGGAATTATATCTTGATTGTGACTCCATCAAACTTTGGGACATTGTCGTAAAAGGTTAGGAACCACCTACAACTATCATTAATGATATGGTAACTACTCTTGTAAGAAGCCAATGGAGTATTGATTAAAAGGATGAAAATAACAAAAATAAAAAAGCTATGATTACTCTAGTCTCTTTAATGACAAAAGAAGAAGGAGGCAAGCTTCAACATTATATGTTGACCAAAGAAATATGGGAGACCTTAGAAAACCACTATGAAGGCAACATTCAAGTAAGAAGCAAGAAGGTTCAACTTCATATGTATGAATATGAACTTTTCAAAATGAAGCCTCATGATTCAATCACATAGATGACAAATCGTCTCAATGCTCTCCTCACAACCCTCAAAAAACTTGGAAAACATTTCTCTAAAGAAGAAGTAAACAACAAGATTCTAAGAATCCTACCTAAAAGAATTAGGAATCTCTTGTTACTTCAATGAGGAAGCACAAGACCTCTCCACTCTATCAACTGATGTGTTCATTGGTAAGCTCTTAACATGTGAGCTCACTATCAAGCAAAGAAGTGAAGAATAAAAAGAGAAAAGAACAAGAGCATTGCTCTAAAAGCTCTTCAAGAAGATAGTGAAGAGGAAAACATCAAAGATTCTAGTGATGAAGATGGTGACATTGCCATGCTCACAAGGAACTTCAAGAAGTTTTTAAAAAAGAAAAACTTCTCAAGAACAAGGGACTTCAATAAAAAAAAATTCGAAGGAGATGGGAAGAAGAAAACTAAGGAGGTTACTTGCTATGAATGTAAGAAACTGGGACATATTAGAAGTGAGTGTCCTAAACTCAAATTCAAGAAGAAGGGAGCAAAAGATAAGAAGGCATTCAAAGATACTTAGGATTATTCCTCTGAATCTGAAGAGGAAGAGGAACAAGAACAACAAGAGGTGGCCAATCTTTTTACTTCATGGCCCTTGAAAACAAAAATAAGGTACAATCTACTTCTTATTCTTCCTTTGATGATTATGATAATTATTGTGATAATGATAATGATGATGAGAGCTCTATTGTAAGCAAATTACTTGTTAAATATAAAAGTTTATTATCTAAGAAGAAATATTATACGCATGAGTTAGGTAGCTTAAACAGAGAATTAGAAATTTTAAAAATTAATTTTGCTAAACTTGTTGAATCAAACGAAAAACTTGTTAGTGATGCAAAATCTTCTAATTCTTTAGAAGATCAACTTAAAAAAGAAAATGATGAAAATCATAAGCTTTCTAAGGAGGTCTTAGAATTAAAGAATTCCATTATTAAATTTAAGAGAGAAAAAGAAACTTTCGATAGTCTTTTTAACTCTCAAAAATTTCAGGGAGATACCCATGGAATTGGATATAAGAATGGAATGTCTTTATCATCTTCATCAATATTAATTTTGTAAAAGCTTCACACGATTCTACTCCTTCAACCTCCAAATCAAATGAGACTCAAGCTTTCAAAGCTAAAAGATCTCATGTGTTAAATAGTAAAGGAAAGTCTCATAAGATTCATCCTTCATTAATATAAAGAGATAAGGCTCAAACTAGAGCACCTAAACCCAAGCATGATTATATGTACATTAGACACAATTATAATGGGCATGCTACACAATACAATGCATATAAACATGTTGTATAAAATTATCGAAATTCACATCACCATTGCCAATGCATGTCTCACTTAATGACACAAAACAATAGGAGATACACACAACACCAAAGGCATATTGCACACACTAGGAAAGCATTTCATTCTAGGAGGAATAAATTCAAAAATATTGTATGTCTTTATTGCATGATCAAATGAAATACTAACAATGTGTGCTTCTATAGAAGACTACAAATGAAGTTACTTCCTACGGATTATCTTGAAACTAACCAACCTAAACCAAGAAAGGTTTGGGTCCAAAAGTACACTTAAATTGTATTGTGTAGATGTGCTTGAAATCCACAAGAACAAAAAGTAAGTGGTATCTCGATAGTGGATGTTCAAGGCACATGACAGGAGACAGAGCAATTCAACAAACTTGATTCTAAGGATGGAGAACATGTTACTTTCAGAGATAATGTAAAAGGAAAAATTATTGGCATTGGAGAAATAGGTAATCCTCAATCCTTATCTATACATCATGTGTTTTTTTTATGGTCTTAAACAAAATCTTCTTAGTATAAGTCAATTATATGGCATGGGAAATAAAGTAACTTTTTATCCTAAAAATTGCTTTATTAGTAGTCTTGATGAAAATAAAGTTATTTTTAGTGGTGAAAGAGTAGACAATATTTATGTCATTGATTTGAATAAAATTGATAACAAAGACATAAAATTCTTAGTGTCTATCTCCCATGACCCATGGACATGATATAAAAGATTAGGACATGCACATTTTGAGCTTTTGAATGATATTTGTAAACATGAACTTGTAATTGGTTTACCTAAGCTTGAATTCACTAAGGATAAACCTTATGATGCTTGCCAAAAGGGAAAACAATCCAAGTCCTCATTTAAGCTAAAAAATGTAGTGTCCACCTCTAGGCCACTTCAACTTATACATATGGATTTATTTGGACCAACTAGAGTTGCTAGTCTCGGTGGAATGCACTATGCATATGTGTTGGTTGATGATTACTCTAGATTTACATGGGTATGTTTCCTTGCTCATAAGAATGATGCATTTAAAGCTTTTGAAAAGTTTGCAAAAAGAGTTCAAAAAGAAAAAGGCTTTTATATTTCTTCTATTAGAAGTGATCATGGAATCGAATTTGAAAATAAATTTTTCAAAAGCTATTGTAATGAAAATGGTATTTCTCATGCATTTTCATCTTCTAGAACTCCTCAACAAAATAGGATAGTTGAAAGGAAAAATAGAACTCTTGTGACAATGCTTCATAAGTATAATTTGCCTCTATACTTTTTAGTGTAAGCTGTTAACACATCTTCTTATATTTCAAACTGAGTTTTCAAAAGACCAATTTTAAATAAAACATCTTATGAGCTATGGAATAATAGAAAACCAAAAATCTCATATCTAAAAGTATTTGGATGCAAGTGTTTTATATTGAACACCAAGGACAATCTTGGAAAATTTGATTCTAAAGCCGATGAAGGAATTTTCTTAGGCTATTCTATTTCTAGTAAAGCATATGGGGTCTTTAATAAGAGAACTATAGTAGTTGAAGAGTCAATGCATGTGGTATTTGATGAATAAAACTCACTTGATCCTAGAAAGGATGTTTGTACTGTTGATGTTCTTATAGGTGACAATGAGATTGTGGAACCATAAGAAGAAAATGCTAGTAAGCCTTTGGAACTTGAAGATCCAAGCAAGAAGGAAAATGAGGATACATCTCAACCTACATTAAAGGATGAACTTCTAAAGGATTTGCAATTCAAGAAAGCTCACCCTCAAGACCTCATTAGAGGTGACACTACAAAACGGGTAACTATTAGATCTCAATTAAAGTCTATTATTAATTTAGCCTTCATTATTCAAATTGAACCCAAAAATATTGATGATGCTTTGTGTGATGAATTTTAGGTCCTTACTATGTAAGAAGAGTTAAATCAATTTAAGAGAAATAAGGTTTGGACTATGGTTCCTAGACCTAAACATCATCCTATTATAAGCACCAAATGGGTGTTTAGAAATAAGATGAATGAACAAGGTGTCATAACTACAAACAAAGCTAGACTAGTAGCTAAAGGCTATAATCAAGAGGAAGGCATTGATTATGATGAAAACTTTGCCCCCATTGCAAGGTTAGAAGCTATTAGGATACTACTTGCATTTGCATCATATATGGATTTTAAACTTTATCAAATGGATGCTAAAAGTGCCTTTTAAAATGGTTTTATTGAAGAGGAGGTATATGTTTAACAACCTCCAAGTTTTGAAAATTTTGAATCTCCAAATCATGTGTTTAAACTTTTAAAAGCATTATATGGATTGAAACAAGCTCCAAGAGCTTGGTATGAAAGATTGAGTAACTTTTTACTAGAGAAAGGTTTCTCTAAAGGAAAGGTTAACATGTCTCTTTTTATAAAGAAATCCAAACATGATTTATTAATTGTTTAAATAAATGTTGATGACATTATATTCGATGCTACTAACCATTTCATGTGTGAGGAATTCTCTAATTTAATGCAAGGAGAATTTGAGATGAGTATGATAGGTGAACTCAAATTCTTTCTTGGACTATAAATCAAGCAATGTAAAAATGGGATTTTCATCAATCAAACCAAATATGCAAGAGACATTCTTAAGAAGTTTGGCATGGATGGAGCTAAGATAAGTAAAACTCCAATGAGCACCATAACCAAACTTAACAAAGATGAGAATGAAAAACTAGTTGATGAAAAGTGATTTAGAGGTATGATAAGATCTTTTCTTTATTTAAATACTAGTAGACTCGATATTATGTTTACTACTTGCTTGTGTGCTAGATTTCAATCAAGTCCTCGAGAGTCTCATTTGAATGCTATCAAAAGAATTTTCAAATATCTTTATCGTACAATGCATTTAGGACTTTGGCATCCTAAGAGTTCATCCTTTGACTTGATTAGTTATTCTGATGCAGACTTTGCTGGTAGTTTACTAGATAGAAAAAGCACTTCCGGAACTTGTCAAGTTTTAGGAAAATGTTTAGTTTCTTAGTTTAGTAAGCAATAAGTTTCAGTTGCCTTGTCCACTGCTGAAGCTGAATATACTGCAGTAAGTCTTTGTTGTTCATAAGTTTTATGGAAAAAACAATAGTTATTAGACTATGGTGTAAAACTTAATCACATTCCAATGAAATGTGAAAATATAAGTGCTATCAACCTTAGCAAAAATCCCATTCAACATTCTAGAACTAAGCATATAGACATTAGACATCATTTATTGCGTGACCATGTTCAAATTGATGATATCTCACTTGAATTCTTTGATATAAATAATCGACCTAAAGATATCTTCACCAAACATCTGACTGAAGAGAGATTAAATTTCATTAAGCATGAACTGGGCATGATTGATGGTTCTAGTTTATTTTGATTTTATGTTTAATTAATGGTTGAACTGTTTTCATGTGAAATCATGTCATGCTTATTGATTACTTTGATTGATAAATATTTTGATTTTGATCTTAAATTGCTTTTAGTTGTCAGCTTATATTTGGTTTATCTTTTTAAATTTCCTTTTGCATTTTATCAAAGGAGGAGAAATAATTTGAGTTTGCATGTGTACCTAGTTAATTTTTTTTAACATGTGTACTTAATTTGTTTTTAATTTTAAAACTCCCTTAAAAATGTGTTTATATTATGACATATTATATTTTTATTTGATATAAGGGGAGAAAATTTGTTTAAATTTTTGCATGCATATTAACATTATAATTAATTAGTCGTACATCATATGTTACAAAAGGTCTTATTTTGCTTACTTTATGTGTGACATAGATTATAAAGATTTTGAGTATCTTTGTTTTTCATTTTCCCTTTATATCTCTCTCTTTTCTTTTTGCTTTTGACAAAGGGGGAGAAATATATTTGAGTTTGTTTTTTGTTACTAGGAATGGTTTTTATCTTTGATAAGGCATGACTATCTTCTTAGGAATGGTTTTTATCTTTGGTAAGGAATGAATATCTTCTTAGGAATGGTTTTTATCTTTGATAAAGCATGAATATGTTCTTAGGAATTATTTTGATCCTTGATAAGGTATGAATATTTTTATAAAGATTTGGTGTATCTTTGCTCTATTCCTATAGGAAGTGATGCATTTTAATAGGACTATATGCATATATGTTTGAAATTGCTTCCTCACATTGTCTAACATTTATTTAAATGATCACATTATCATATTTTATATTTTTGATACATTTTTCATAAGAATGCCATGTTTTTGTCCCTCCTGCTATATTTGTTGTTGTTTTGTCAAGGGGAATAATCTATAAATTTTTATTTCTTATCATGTCCATATTCATAGGGGGAGAAATAAAGAAATATATTTTATTACATTTGGTATCATTATTATCACAAATATTGTCACACACTTTACTTTGTATTATTTTTTAATCAAACTCAAAATAAGTTTGTCAAAATTAGAAAGGGGGAGATTGTTGACCTTAGAAATAATCAATCTTAATTTTCATCTTAACAAACTTACTTTTGTGCATTTAATTTTTTTATTTAAGTGTGTATAAGTTTGGACTCTATTGGAAGTTAAAATGAAGTATAATTATCTTGGGCTGATTGGACCTTTGAGATTCAAGGAGGCTTTTGACATCCTTAGAGCATTATAATGAGAAAGTTATCTTATTCATATTTGAATTATAAATTTTAAGCTTTCTGAATTAGGCTTATTTTTTAAAATCCAAGTTCATTTGGGTATGCAAATTTTGAGTTGAAATCCACGTATACGTTTACCATCTCAAATTGCACATCTCTTAGTATTTTGGACATATCTTGAGTTAAAGAAGTTAAATTAAGGTGATTAAAAATGATATGGAAAGATAATTCAAATATATACAACTTGTATGAAGAAATTATGGGCAAATTCAAACTTCTTTTCAAGAGAAAATCATAGCTTCAACTTGGGTATAACTATCTGATAGTATTCTGTATTTCAAATTGCACAGCTCTTAGTATTTTGGATATATCCTGAGCTAAAAATTTCAAATTTAAGTGATTAAAAATTATATGGAAAGCTAATTTAAATATCTATATCTTTGATAAAGAAAGTATGGGCAAATTCAAACGTCTTGAGTAGCCAATCACGGTTTCAATCTATGAATAGTTATTTGACAACATCACTTTCAATAATTCAAAATATAGATGTTGGACACATCATTTGCACCTAAAAAAGCTATAATACCTCTAGAGCTGAATGGAAGTTAAGAAACTTATTTTATCATTCATTCTTTCTTAAGCATTCATTGAGCTCTCAAATTCTTTTAAACAATTCTTTGTTTGTATAACTCTCGCGAGAGTTAGGTGTGAGTTAGAAATAGAATTTCTCTTCATCTTAAATCTTGGTTTATATTAGAAGAGAATTAAGATTTATTTCCAAAGGAATTAGTTTAAGTGTTGTCCATTGAAACACTTGGGTTTTGGTTTTTTGAGTGAGCCTTTAAAACTCATGTTGTAAGGTTATAAGAGTAAGCCATAAAACTCTTATGTAATCTCAATCTTATGAACAAGATTGTGGGTGATTGAAAATCCTGACTTAGGGATAAGTTAGGTGGAGACATAGGATTGTTTTTGAATCTGAACTCCTTAAATCTTTGTGTTTTTCATTCTTCCTTCTCAACTTCCATTCAATTCTTGCAAAGAATTCTTTTAATTTCTCATTTTTATTTGATAGTCCTATTCACCCCCCCCCCCCACTCTAGGATTCTTTTCATAATTTCTCTTGACCTTAGTAATAATCAATCTTAAATTTTGATATTAAAAAACTTAATTTTGAGCATTTAATTTTTTTGTTTAAGTGTGTATAAGTTAGAACTGTATTGGAAGTTAAAATGAAGTATGAATATCTTGGGTTGATTCAACCTTTGAGATTCAAGAAGGCTTTTGACATCCTTAGAGATTTATAATAAGAAAGTTATCTTCTTCATGTTTAAATTAGACATCTTAATCTTTCTTAATTGGGCTTACTTGTCAAAATCCAAGTTCATTTGGGCATGCAAATATTGAGTCAAAATCAATATATACAGCTGCCATTTCAGATTACATAACTCTTAGTATTTTGAACATATCTTGAGCTACAAAATTCCAATTGAGGTGATTCAAAATGATATGGAAAGCTAAGTTAAATATCTATAACTTTAATGAATAAAAAATGGGAAAATTAAAAATTCTCCAATATAAAATCACGGTTTCAAATTGTACACAATTGTTTGACAATAGTCTACATTTTGGATTGCATAGCTCTTAGTATTTTGGACATATCTTGAGCTACAGAAGTCTAATTTTGGTGATCAAAATGATATGGAAAGCTAGGTCAAATATCTACAACTTTTATGAAGAAAAAATGGGCAAATTAAAATGTCTCCAATAACCAATCACGGTTTCAATTTATGCACAACAGTCCAACAACATTACTTTTAATAATTCAAAAATTATAAATGTTGGATTCAAAATATAGACATTGGATACATTATTTTTTCCTCTAACAACTATATTTTTTAGTTTTTATCTATATAAACACCTCTAAAGCAAAATATAACTTAAGATATTTTTTCTTATTATCATTATCCATATTAACATTCATTAAAGCTCTCAAATTCTCAAATATTCACTCTTTGTTTATAACTCTTGTGAGATTTGGCTATATGTTAGAAATAGAATTTCTCATTATCTTAAATCTTAGGATAGATTAGTAGGGAAGTGAGATATATTTCTAAAGGAATTGGTTTAAGTGTTGTCCATTGAAATACTTAAGATTTGGTTTTTTGAGTGAGCCTTGAAAATTCATGTTGTAAGGTTGTAAGAGTGAGCCATAAAACTCTTGTGTAATCTCAATCTTATGCATAAGATTATGGGTGATTAAAAATCCTAACTTAGGGATAAGTTAGGTGGAGATGTAGGATTATTGTTAAATACGAACTCCTTAAATCATTGTGTTCTTCATTCTTCCTTCTTAACATGCTTTCAATTCTTACAAAGAATTATTTTTTTATTTAGATTTTTATTTAATAGCCCTATTCACCCCCCCCCCTCTAGGGTTTTTTTAAAGTCCATTTTAATAGGCCAAGAATGATATTAATAGGCCACCTTGTCAAGGTCCATTTAAAATGGGCTAAACATAGGCATGAGAGGCCCACCTCGACAAGGTTTATTAATAATGGGCTTGGGCCTTATAATAAGAAACACCATAAGGCATAAAACACATGCATTTAGGAAAAACCTAATGGAAATTGTTAAGTCATTACATGGGCTGGGTCTTGGGTAATAAGCTTCGACTCCCACAGCTATATACCTCCATTACGTCTCCCCACTCAAGGGTCCGTTCGATGTGGATAAGTACATGATAGGAGTGACAATAATCAAATACTCCACCACCAGGTTTGAGTAAAACATAGGTAGCAAAGCAAAGACTATTGTCAATTTACTTGGGACTTGGAGTGCACAATGTGTGGAAACGTGTAGCGAATGCAAAATTTGCAAAAGAAATAAGAAAATAATCAAAGATGATAAATTATGAAACACTTGGAATCAATTTCTCTATCCCTAGTGGAGTTGCCACTATAAGTGGCAAAGTTAAGTGCATGCCCAAATGTTGCCAACCACGACACTGTGTGAGCTCAGGGCCCACTAAGAAATACAAAATGAGTTTGGGGCCAAAAATGGAGATGGAGTTGCCACTTGGATAAAAGCTAGGACACACTGTACAACAAACTGGATTCCATGGAGGTTCCTAGTAGCCGTCATCAAAGATCGGGTTCAAAATTTGGGTTTGGGATGCCCACCTAACCTTGTGGTTGGCCTCCGTGTGTGTTTCACATTTTATTACCTTTGATTATTAAATTATTTCCTTATTTTAACGTGGATTGCAATTGTTCCCAATTTTATATTTTAGTCTAAGTTTGCACATTAGTCCTATTTCATGCTTATGGCCATACATACAAATAATAAAAATGTACAACCACACATTCCAAATAAATAGGGGAAAAGGATTAAGGATTACACCATTTTGTATAACAAAAAAATAAACCATACATAAACAAAAAAAACAAACCAAAAGTAAACTGATTAGTTACACTAATAAAACCTCTAAAGAAACATTACCAAATAATCCCTACAATAAATACAAGTTAATCCCATCTTGTAAGACAACAATATTATTCACAAATTAATATTCAAATAATATGCATAGGGAACATAAATAATAACATAAAATAGTCTCAGAAACAACACAATAATCATCATTCAATAACAATATTAAATAAGATTGTAACCATGCATAAACTTAACAAGACAAACATAAAAAAATGCAAAAATATATCAAATAAACATTAAAAATCAAAGCAGAATGGTACAAGATTCTGATGAAGTGGTGATGCCTCTTTGAAGAGGCATCAACTCATGACTAGGAGGCAATATCAAATTGCTCAACATGACACAGAGACAGAAACATACTACATTTCTTAAACTCTAAGAAACTCAAATGTTCATACAAATAAGCGAAGATAGGTAAAAATATACTAAGATCAATGATCAATACTCAATATTTCAACCAATGATGCTTCATATATGACCTTAAAGAAATAATAAGACTCAAGAAAATAAGCAATGAGTAACAAATTAAAGTTTTAATAAGATGAAAAGACTCAAAGCTTAAAGAGAAATGGTTCTCACTGATTAGGATAAGCTTAATGATTCTAACTGAGCCCTCAGAGCTTGATTGATTCACTTGGATGCTTAGAATGCAAAGAAGCCTTCCTTCTTCTTAAGAAATTAGATCTTTTGGTTCAAGAGTTCCCTCCTTTCTTCCTTTTCTTCCTCTCTTTTTTCCTTTCTTTTCTTTGTGTTTTTCTCTCTTTTTTCAGTTCCAAAAACATTCTTTTCCATGTCCCTTTACATCTAAAATCCAAAAGTCCCTTTCATTCTCTTCCTCTTTTCCTTTTAAGCCTCTCCCACCTTTTTTCTTCCCCAATTGCCCACAAAACCACTCTCACCTTCTCCTCACCATTCCCCATGCCCCCTCTCAACTTTTTTCCCTTTTTTTCTCTCTTTAGTGTCCATAAAAGGCCTTAAGTCAAGGGCATGTTAGCCCTAACTATTGCCATTAATGACATTTAATGTAGCAATTAGTGGGCGTGAAGAGGCATCGATTCTTTGATAAGGAGTTGCCTTACTGATGGCTAAAGTGAAGACGCGACACCTCTTTATTGAGGCAATCGCCTCTCCACCTGGGTTAGGTTTAGACCTAGCGGGCTAAAAGGTGATAGGCCTAAGCTTTAGCTTGATTTTTATTTTTGTTAGCACAACTTCTGTCATTGCTACAATTGCTGCTACTATTAAGACCAACATTACCAAGGTTAGCTACAATTCATTGTGAAAGTTATTTCTCCACTTATAAAGCTCTTTGATATGCTGTAGAAATTGACACATGATTAAATAAGTTGACAATCTCTTGATTCTGGATCCAAAGACCCCCATATACCTTGTCATTAATTCATCTTCTGTCTGATGGATATGGTTCCTCACTAATAATTGATTGAACACATTTGTATATTCAGCAATTGATCTAGTTCCTTGCCTCAAATTTTGTAATTATTGGTACATGATGTGCTAAAACTTATATGGTAAAACTTCATAAAGTAGGTGTTTCTTAATCTTTTCCCATGTTACAATTTTTTATTTTCTGATCCTACTTCTTGATAACTTCAATTATTGCCACCATGCTGCTTCTCTATTGCAAAGCCATGTCACCACTAAAGGAACACATTAGTTCTTGGGAACCTCTTAAAATTATAATATTTCTTTAGTAATTGCTAACCAATATAAAAAATGCTCTAGCTGAAGGCTTCCATGAAATTATAGTAATTCTATCCTCATTTTTATCCCCCATTAACTCTTTTTTTATTAGTTCTCTTTACCTCCTTTACAAAATTTCTTTACCTTCATCGCTTGAATTGGACTCTTCATTAGAAATATCTTGATTGCAATCCTTTCTTTGATTTCTATTGTGAATTTATGGTCAGAGTAGCCATCCTTTGGGTTAAATCTTTCATGAACTGGTCTTAACATTGTTCAAGATGTTGCTCCAATTACACCATATTATCATGTTTATAACCCATAGGTACAACAGTTCATCCTCTTCAATTCATGCTCTGATACTAATACTAGCTAACATAGCGGAAGTCTTAATGAGAAAGATAACTTAACAAATTGAAAAAATCTTCTATTAATCTTTTAATTAAAAGAAATAACAGAACACTAGGCATCAAAAATCAAAATTCTAACAAGAATATTGAAAATTTAAAATAGAACAACTGTCTCGAATAGCCCTAGGGCTTACATACTTAAAGGGTGGCTCAAGCTACCAACCCTAATCTAATAAGAAAAGAAAATAAAGACAATCCTAATTAACCAGTAAATTAAATACCAACTAATATAGGAAAGTCAAATTCTAATCAATGCCAAATTAAGAATAAAAATCAAATCCTAATTAAAATAGGAGACTAATAACTCATGACCTCTTTTTCCTATTATTTAAGAAAGTCTAAGACTAGTTGGTTTATATCATTATCCTTTTAAAATATAATTAGCATCACATGGTTCCATATCCTCATGTTGTTTTATTGGGCCTTCTTGTATTCATTTACATATTGCTTGAACTTCGCGCAATTTTTTGGCTGACACCAAATTATCTTCTATTTTATTCTATGGATACAAAACACACGAGTTAATAGCCAAATGAGGGAATTTGAAGGCAAGCAATATAGGGGGAGGAAATTAACTAAGATTTCAATTATTATTCATGTTCTAATCAAGTGGAATGTAAATGGATACATGCATCATGCCATGTAAACAGAAATGTATTTAAAAGTTATTCTTTAAACAAGTTAAGTTAAGGTGTTAAAATAGCAAAAATATGTAAGTAAATATGTCAAACTAACTAAGACATATAATTAAAGGGGATATCGTATGTATTACAATATATGCTACCTTTGTTTGAAGTAGGAGTGAGCACCGTTCAGTTCGGTTTGGTTTAGTTTAAAAATATAAAAAACTAAAGTAAAAATTATTTAGTTAGGTTAGGTTTAGTTCAATTTATGTATAGCTTTTTTTTGAAAACTGAATTGAATCGAATCAAAATAGTCCATAAAATTTTAGTTTGATTCGGTTTAAAATTTCCATATGGGCTTAATTTTAATATAATGAAATTGGGCCTAAATTAAGTTTTAAAAAAACTTGTTAAGAGTACAAATTTGTCAAGATAAATAAAAATTCAAATGTTAAAAAAAGTCCATAAAATTAACAAAAAAAAAAGTAGTAAAATATTAAATATCCATAAAAAATTTTAATAATGGCAAAGTACAAACATGCATATATGAAGAATTTTCTGAAAAATATAAGTAACAAATGAAAAAAAATATCAATATGGTCCAAGTTTAAGCTTTTATAATCTTTAAAATTTAATTGCCCATCAAATTCAAAGAACACAAAATGTAATTAATCAAGAGGAAATTTCAAAAAATAACCCATTTGACTAGCCTATTTTCTTTTATGGTTGGGTACATAATATTTTTTCAAAATTGGTTTCTATGTTCTTTTTTGGGCTACCTTCTTTTTTTTTTTTCATTTTTAGTCTTCTTGCTTCAAGCCAACTCATTCTAGCTCATAATTCTTTCACATGTAGCTCATGCTAGCTCATAAATCTTCCACCAACTTCCCACAAGTAATCCTTACTGCTATTTTTTTCTTTTAACAATTTACTGCTACTTTTTTTTTTGAACAATTTATTGTTGCTTCTTTTGATGCCTATCAATGGTATAGGATAGGTCAAGTAAGCAGTATAAAAAAATAAAACCTAATACTAAGTTTGAGACTTTAAAAAACAAATAAATAAACCTTCTACTAATATATTAATTCAAAGAGTACCTAAAATAATAAATAATTATATTAAAATCAATCAAAATGTCTCTAAACATTAAAAAATAGTAAATCTGGTTTAATAGAAAACCCTAAAAGAAAAAAGGATAAAAGACTAAAAAGACAACTAAAAATGAACATAACCTTCAAAGCTAATTTTGAGGCCTTAAACGAATGAATTTTGGCCTAAAACTTGGGTTATTATGGGTACACCTAATAAAAAATATAGGTCTCTGAATTAGCTTCATTTTGATATATTATGGGCCTTATATTTCATTAAAAGTTGGAACTTTATTTTGATATATTATGGGCCTCATATTTCATTCAAACCTGGAAGTTAGAGAGCTCTTTGAAAATCTATTGCACACTAACCTTCGATCAAATTCATCCAAAAAATTCTAAACTATTTGGTTTTCATCATTATGAACAACCTTTTTGCTTTGTGTCTCTTATTTTTGGTTTCAAGACAAATTGATTCTGTAAGGGTCTTTTTGCTTTATTTCCAAGGGATATGGCAACTTTACTAAATAGGGACAAAAGATTAGTCTCAGGAGGAAAGAGACATTTTTTATATTTTATGGAGTCGCCACCCATTTTTTAGAAAATCAAGAAAAGAAAGGGACAACATCGGGTCATTTAGCGAGTATTGCCCTCAGTAGAGATTTTCAGGTTCAGGGGATTACATCTACTTTTTGACTATTTCTTATTATACGATGTTCAATGTATAGCTACTGCAACACCTAGTTTCAATAATGATAGTTTGTATAGCATTCATACAATTCATTAGATACTGGAAGATAAAGCTAAAGATATTACTATTACATCGCTTTCCTAATAAAATACATATAAAACGAAAAAAGGATTACGGAAAAGTAAATCTAATTTAGATATAATAAGTATACATGGTAAATATGACCATTCACGTAGCTTGCTCAATCACATGAACAATGGGATAAGCAATGGACACTTAATCATTTGAAAGAGTAAGTGAAATGTGGACGATCATGCATGCTTGTAGTGATTATTTATGCTATGATGGTAATATAAGGGATGCATGATGTCATCATTGGACCAAAAACATAATGACTCTATTATGGGATATGAACTTTTCACATTATTGATATTTACGATGTGCTTTCATGTTTCAGAACTAGAGGATGCAGAATGATGATATGAAATGAGCATAATAAAGCATAGATTATTCATATAGCATGCAAAATTGCCATTCTCATCACACAAGCACAAAAATATTCCAAAATGTTGGTGATAATAAAATAAAATTCAATATGATAAAATAAACATGGTAAACAGATTGTGTGGTCCTCAAACTCGACTAAGCTCGTGTGGGTTTTAAAGCTTTAGCTTCGAGGGATTATCAAGCTTTCCTCATCGAGAGGTTCAAAATGACAATAAAATGATACTAGTTTGCATACCTTTAAAGCATGCTTTGATAAAGATGAGGCTTGTTTTGGTGGAAAAGAGGTCTAATCTCCTAAGAAAAAGACAGTGGGAAAGCAAAAACTATTTGGAAATGAGTTTCCAGTGCCTTCGATTAGACAGATTTTGAGAGTGTGTGTGTTTGCACTTATTCCCCCCTCCAAATGAGGTATGGAGGTACTTATTTATAGTGAAAAATGTATGGACTATGGGGGTATAGGCGTGGTTATGTGCGTATTCCTAGGATGAAGCACATGACCATATAAAATGAGCATGACTACAAGCTTGGCACGTGGTGACATGCTGGCACTTGGCCACTCAAGCTCGCGAGCGGTTAAGCACACTTTCGCATGGTACTCACCCCATCTAAGGCTTATACGGGCTTTTCTAAGGTTGGTTCCTAGGGTTTTTAGACCTTCTAGACGTATTTCTGAAGTCCATTTTGTCAAATTCAGCCTTGATTTTAGCGTGTGACACCTAGGGGGTGTTTACACATACTTTTGAGTGATACACGCTAATTGTTGGGTTGTTTTGGACTATCTTGGGACCACTCCTAGATGTTTTGGAGCCTTCCAAACATGTTTCTGAAGTCTAGTTTGTTTGGTTTGGCTTTGATTTTAGCGCGTGACACCAAGCAGTGTTTATGGCTTTACGAGCACTTCTAATCAACATGCGCTGATCGTCGGATTGTGTTGGACTATTTTGGAACCACTTCTAAAGATTTTGGAGTCTTTCATACATGTTTATAAAGTATGTTTTGTTAAAATTGATTTCCATTTTTTCACAAAGTTAGGTCTTGGTCCAATGAAATGAACACCGATCCAACAAACTGAGTGTTCCGAGAAGGGAATTCTTGGAATTAAATTCTTATTGTTCTGATAATTTATATTTAGTAAGGTTGGAGCATAACTTAATGGCTCAATGATTGATTTTGCACACTAGTGGGGTTAGGTTTTCTAAGCTTGCACACTTCAGAGGTGTTACAAATGAGCATACTTTAGTTATCTCGAAGGTTTATTTCATTGGACCTTTTTTAAGACAATTAAATTTAAGGTATAATAGTTGCCTTCTACTTTGCTTATGTTGCATAGCCATTTAGCGCTAGGTTAATACACACGAAGAAAATGCAAAGATGAAAAAAATTATTTTCAAAAGAGAGAGGTACTTACCTAAGTGTTGTGTTATTGTGATTCGACCATCGGGATACTACAACTATAACCTTTTTAGGTGTCAGATGAATAGACAAATGCTACCACTATAACTTCTTCAAGTGTAAGGCGAACAAAATCATGTCATTATAACCTCTTCAGGTGTCAGCAAATAGAATCATGCCACTATAACCTCTTCAAGTGTCAAGTGAATAGAATCATGCTACTATAACCTCTTTAGGTGTTAAGCAAATAGAATCATGCCACTATAACCTCTTTAGGTGTCAGGTGAATAGAATCATGCAACTATAACTTCTTCAGGTGTCAAGCGAATAGCATCATGCCACTATAACCACTTTAGGGGTCAAACGAACATAATCATGCCACTATAACCTCTTTAGGTGTCAGGTGAACATAATCATGCCACTATAATCTCTTCAAGTGTCAGGCAAACATATGGTTATTATCATTGTGATTGATGTAATGTGTCCTTCTCTTTTAGTCTTGGTCGGTGATGATATGGTGATAATGCAGTGATGATGATGTTATTACTTGTTATGTTGTAGATGTTATTTTGATGATTTCAATTAGGGTATCCTTTTGATGATTCTTCCCTATTTTTCTTCTTTCAAGAGGTGTTGAGTTTTTTGAAAGTGGTGAGGCCACATGTGGTGTCTTTAGGTAGATGTAGTCCTCATAAGTGTACTTTTGTGTGAGTTTGTTGCATGTCTTATGTTTAAATAAAGGTTAAGTACCAGAGAAATGAGTGTGCAAAGTCTTAGAGTGCATGTAAAACAACAAAAGAGCATCTGGAGAGGAGAAGTGCGTGGTCACACATCTTCCCCTCTCCATGCTTATTTAAATGCATGTTCTGAAGTTTTGTGGAGGCTTCTTCAAAAACTTCTTTGAGTGTTTTCCAACTCTTCTTGACCCCTTTCATGTTTGGAGTGTTTTCTTCTTTGTTTTTATGTTTGTATTTTCATTTTTTCTACATAAGATAGAGTTCACCAACATTCTGAAGGATTTAGAGGATATCATTTTGGATAAGGAGGGTAACTTCATAGAGGCCACTAGAGTAAGGACTTCCACTGCGGGACTAGTACTGATGGTCCTTTTGGCACTCATGGTCCTCAACTATTTAGGCTTTCTTAAGGAGACCCGATTCTTGTGGTTTATAGTTTGGAGACTCACGCTTGGGCTCATCATCATCGCCAAGTAGGTCCTTCTTTGCCCTTATTGATCAATTTTCTTACTGTTTATTTTATTGTATGAGGTTATTATAGTTATAGCTCTGTAGTACTTGTTGTAACTGTTCGTTAAGTCATAGTTATATTGTCAATGTTGATAGCTGATAACTCTTGCTTTTGCTTGCCGTGATGCTTTTCTTTTTGGCTTTTGTTATTATTCTTGTTAAATAATAGAAAGAAGAAGATGTGTTAATAATTATTAATTGTGTGAATGTTTGACAGCGTACCTATTATTTGTAGCATCGTAGGTCTGTTACTATGATGCCTAGTAGTTTCAACAGGGTCAGCATGTATTTTTTTGGTCTTCCATTGTGCATGAAGCAGATGATTGCCAGGAACATCTTTGACTGGGTTGTTGCTGCTTTATCTTATGACTCATATGCATTGAGTCAGATTGCCATGTATGCATTGATAAAGCGATGTATGGACATGATGCATTCTTTCTATCCTTTGGACTTTACTACTATTACGAGCTTGAGCTTTTCTGGAGAGTCTGTTTCCTTTAGTGAGGAGGAGTGCTCTTTTGCTTTGGCAAGGAGGCACCTTACCATGGAGTTGGTTAGGGTGGCCACTCCTATGAAGTCTGGTTGTTCGTACCTCACTTGCTACATTGACTTTGTTTCTTCCATGAGGATGATGTATGACGACAGTATTATTTTAGCAGAGAAGTTGGCTCACTGCTTTTTATTTTATTTGTTAAGTGTTGTGATCTTCTTGAACCCTTTAAGTACGAGTAGTTTACGATTGTTGCATGTTTTGAGGGCTCTAGATGGCTTGTTGAGGTATTGCTAAGGTACTGTCGCTTTTGCCCACATGCACTTTGGCCTTAATGCAACATGTCTACATGGCTCAAGGATTTTTATATGCTTATTCATGCTGGATATGAGTAGGAGCTCTTATGTTTGTTCTTTTTGCTTGTTGTCTTTAGTTTGTTATTTATGACTTCTTGGTTCTGATAAATCTGGGCTTATGAGTTTGAGGTTCTACATCATCCAACCGTTGAGCATTTCCTAGAGGATGGCTTTCCTTAGTATTCTTATTGGATCAGGAGGACTACTGTTTTGATTAAGGATTACATGGTGGCTTAAGATTATATGTGCAAGTTGACCCTTAATAAGGTATGTTTGGCTCCTATTGTGTTGGTTGTTTCTCTTTTAGAGATTCTTTGTTCATTCTTGCCCTTTGAGCAGATCTTCCTTCACTAGTTGGTGGTGAGGTCACATTGGATGGTAGAGATGGTGACTACATGGCAGCTAACGGAGAGATAAGTGTTGCTCTCTGGCATTAATAGTAAAGTGTGGTATTTAGGTGAGCAAGTCCATCATTGGTGGGTGTAATACCCTATATATATATTTACTTAAATAAAAGGGGTATTTTTTATCAAATTGTATTAGTAATAATTACTTTTTTCATTATATTATATTTTATTTATGTTTATATTATATTTAGGGTTAAATATTATTTTAGATGTGTATATTAAAATAATTTGTGTATGTATGTATGTATATGTAGTATATGTATATATATATGTGTGTACCAATATTTATCTATACACATACATGCATAACTATATTAATATATATATATATATATATATATATATATATATATATATATATATATATATATATATATATATATATATATGTATATGGTTTTATGTGTAGTAAGTGGACCAAACGGAATAAACAAAACAAAAGAAGACAAAAAAATCAAAACCAAAGAAAAAGAAAGAAAGAAAGCAAAGAAACAGCATAAAAAAAACAAACAAAACACACAGAAGCTTCCCGACCCAAACCCCCTACAAGCTTCCCTCTCTATTCCTTACCATCTCTCCCTCCTCCTTCACTGCATCGTCCGTCCAGCCACCATCAGAATCGCCATTGTCGTCGCGAGAGGAAGCTCTAGGAGGTGCTGCTATCGCTGCTTCTCTTCTTTTACCTCTGTCAGCTTTGATCCAAGCTGATCCAACACCGCCCAAGCTTCTCCAACTTCCCTCATCATCTTAGGTGTCCATCCACGCCAAGAGCCGCCGCTGCAACTCACCTCCGGCGCAGGAATTGAAGGTTGAAGGTGAGTTGCACAGAGTTGTTGACAGGTTGTTTTCTGGTTACTGCTCGATTTTGAATGTTGATTTTAGGTTGTTTTCTAGTATATATTGGATTATGCCCATAAATTGCTTCAATTTGGATTTTTAAATATTTTTCCTAATTTTTCTTAATTTACAGAATTTTTGCATAATATTTATTTATTTATTTCAATTGTTTTTTAGTTGATTTATTGGGTTTTATTTGGTTTAGTTAGTATAATTAAAGTGAATATAGTTAATTGTTTTAGTATATTAATTTTATGTAAGGTTTTAGAATTTTTTTTTTTTTTGTGTTAATTAGAGGTTTATGTAAATTTTAGGTATTTAATGGGTAATTATGCTAATTTCAAAAATTATGGTTAAAAATTATAAAATTTTAATAATTGAGGTTATTATTAAATGTTGTTAATTTTAGAACTCAAACTATAATTTTTGTGATTTTTATACTATTTTTATAAATATTTTTGAGTTTATGCCAAATGTGATTTTTAGATTAAATAATATTTTTGGGAAAAAAAAATTTTGGTTGATTGTATGTTTTAATTATATTAGGAAGGTTTATTTTGAGAAAATAATTTTTGGGATGATTAAATAATTTTAAGG
This sequence comes from Mallotus nudiflorus, assembly GCA_947683625.1. Classification (NCBI taxonomy): domain Eukaryota; kingdom Viridiplantae; phylum Streptophyta; class Magnoliopsida; order Malpighiales; family Euphorbiaceae; genus Mallotus; species Mallotus nudiflorus. Next base: position 213,043 of record CANTUR010000833.1, on the reverse strand, counting down.
AATTATTTTTAGTATTAATAGCACATTATGTAATGTATGTATTTTAGGGGGGTAAAAATGTAATTTTACACTAAATATGATAAATATATATTTTAATTAGTTTTATTAATATTTAAAGGGTTTAGATAATTTTTATAAATTAATTGGTATTTTTACTTAAGTAGTGTAAATTTTAAATATTAAATATATATATATATATATATATATATATATATATATATATATATATATATATATACATATAATACATTACAATGGTTTTAATTTGGGTTATAATTATATTTATATTTTGATGATGGAATGGAAATTTAATTGTTTAATTTTGAATAATTGAGATTTTATATAATTTTATTTATTTTTAGTATACGTGTACGGGAAATATGTATTTTAGAAATAAATGTTATTAATTCTTGCTATTTTATTGAGTTGTGATCTTGGTCGGGGCAAATTGTAGTTTTGGAAGCCCGACTCGAGTGTGGGTGTTTGTGGTTGTTAAAAGTGCATTTTCTATGCAGGTCTGGCTCTACTTTTGGTAGAGAGATGTCCGTTTTACAGAGGAGACTCTGCCGAAATTTCGGTAGATTTTCTCATAAAACGTGATACTCATAAAATTTCTACTGTTAGTTAGGTTAAATCCTGTCTGTCGAGTCTTGTTCGGTTTTCCTCGAGTCAGTCTGGAATTTCATTATTTTTTTTATTGCTGATTTCGATTCCTTAGTCATGTTTTAAAAGTCAATTATTATTTTCTTTTAGAGCATTTCAGAGTGGAAACCGTGAGACCAAGGCAGACGCGTGGTCGTCAGCCTTCGCATTTATCCTATAAGTCGATAAAATGATCTGTGCGTGTGTTTTATTTAAAGATGCGTGCACTCATATTTTTATGTTATTATTATATGATTTATTTAATTTAATGCTACTATTTAAAGTTTAAGCGCATTTTATTTATTTAAAATCAGTTTTGAGAAATTTTGGTAGAACGGGCTACCTGGCGGGTTTCACCAGGACTATGTGCACATGGTAGAGATTGAGAGATGGATCCGATGTATATATGATTGGTGAATGTTAAACTGGGACGGGTGCCTCGGTGGAAGCCTTTGCTCTCGGGGACCGCCAGTGATTCTAAGGCTATTAATGGACTAGGATGGGTGCCTCGGTCAATGCTTTTGCTCTTGGGGACCGCCAGTGCCATATATTTGGATTAAGTTAATGACTACGGCTTGATGCCTCGATTGATGCCTTTGCTCTCGGGGATCGGTAGTCTAGTTGGAATAAGTGGGCCCGGATGGCCATTTAGATTTTGGATTTAGGGTTCTACCGAGATTTTTCAAAAACTATACTTATACATTATAAATTATTTTCATTATAAACATATATAGTTTTCAAAGGTTTTCAAACCGTACAACTCTTTTTATTGGCTTACTCAGTGAGGTCTGATTCCCCTCAATTTATTTTTTTTTTCAGGAGCTTGGGAGTTCGACCTCAGACTACCTCTATACCGGGTTTCTTCTTCACCGGCTATTTTATATAGGTCATTGTAAACTGTACTGTGTGTTAATTTAGGTTGCTGCAGTAGTATATGTACTAAGGATTTGTATGGTTTAAATATAATTGTGTAATTTATTTGTGTAAACTACGCTTATGTATAAGATTTAAATTCAATTTATAATACGAGATGTTGAAACACATTTTTATTAAGCAGTTGAATTTATGTATTTTGAGAAAAATTAGTTTGATAATAAGTTCTGTTATTAATTAAAGTTTAAAATATGAATGGTTTTATTTTCTTTTCCTTTAGGCTTACTACGGGTTTCGGGGGCCTTATGCCTACCCATTTCCTAGTGCTGGTCACGTGCCCTCGGGTTCAGGTCGTGACAAAGTTGGTATCAGAGCATAAGTTCGATTAATTGTCTATGTCTGTCTTTCTATGCAACTACTACAGCTTTAGGATTGATAATTGTCTTTGAGATGTTCTTATTTCTAATTCCACGTTGCTTTAAATATTCTTACCCCATTTTGAATTCAATTTTTCCTTGTCTTCTTTTCAGAATGAGGCGTGTGCATACCGACCCCGATGTCAATTCGACCCTTAGATTTGATGAGTAGTCTGTGCACGATGAGGCTCCCCTTCCTGCTCCACGTCGTAGGGGCAGAGGTAGAAGTAGAGGTCGAGCCAGGGTAGCTGCAGCTGAGATTCCTGATCAGCAGCCAGTCAACCCTGAAGCCGCAGCTGTTGACCCCACAGCCTTTGCAGCTGGACTGGCAGGGATTAATCAAGGTCTAACAGCATTGACTTGGCTAGAGTTTAAGGATCGCTTTTTGAGATTTTTCTGTCCTCCAGCCACCAGAGATGCCTACAGGTGGCAGTTACTCCACATCACTAGAGACGATAGGTCAGTGGAGGACTACACCAGAGAGTTTAATAGGCTGTCCCAACATGCAGAGGATATCAGGAGGGACCCTTACAAAGCAGTGGAGCTATATGTTACTGGATTGGGACCCGCTTTTATTGGTATGCGTACCGAGGACCGCACCCTAGAGAGTGTGATTGAGGAGGCCCGTTTGATTGAGAGGCGACATATTCACTAGGGCACCATGATATGATCGGGGGCAGTGGTTATGGTGTAGCTCCCGGGTACTAGCAACCAGCATTTCACATCGGCAATTCGAGTCAGCAGGCTGCAGGTAGCTCTCAGCAGAGTGGTAGGAGGTCCAGGACTCACCGAGTTGGCCGACATGGGTACGTCACTAACAAGAGGAGTAGTAGGGGTCACAGATTCGGTGCAGGAGTTAGTAGCAGCAGTATTGGGCAGAGTTCATGGCAGAGTAGTTCTAGGTCTGGAGCCAGTGCTTGCGCGAGTTATGGACGATTTCATCAGGGCCCATGTCATATGTTGATGGGCACTTGCTTCAGATGTGGGCAGGTTGGACATCTCGCCAGAGCTTGTCCCCACTCTGGATACCAGCCACAGTACGTTTAGGGTTCATCTTCATCAGTGGCTCAACCCTACTATCCGATGCCTCAGCAGTATCGAGCACCCATACAGCCACAGCAGAGACCGCCTTAGCCTATGAGTCAGCAGGGTCGAGGTTCAGTTGGTAGACCTAGCGGACGTGGTTTTACGCAGCCTTCAACTTCTCAGCAGGCAGGTCGTGGTCAGGCTCGAGTGTTCACTTTGACACCACAGGATGCTCAGACTTCGAATGCAATGGTAGTAGGTATTCTCTCAGTCTATGCGTGCGATGCTAGAGTGTTATTTGATCCCGGTGCTTCACATTCCTTCATTTCTCCTGTGTTCACTTCAAGAATCGCATGGCAGCCTTCTAGGTTATCCTTTCCTCTATCTGTGTCGACTCCTCTTAGTGACGAGTTGGAGACAGATGTCTTCTTTCCTTCGTGTCCGGTGATAGTTGATGGTAGAGAACTATGGGCGGACTTAGTATTGCTCGATGTACTGGAATTCGATGTCATTTTGGGCATGGATTGGTTGTCGAGGTATTATGCTTCAGTGAATTATAGAGAGAAAGAAGTGGTGTTCAGAATTCCAGATGAAGAAGAATTCTGTTTCAAGGGTGAAAAGAGCTCCATGCCTCATAATCTCATTTCTGCCATTATAGCCCAGAAGATGCTTAGAAGGGGTTGTCAGGGTTACTTGGCAGTGGTAAGAGATGTTGAGAAGGAGAACGTAGCAATTGAGCAGGTGCCAGTGGTGTGTGAATTTTTGGATGTCTTTCCTGAAGAATTACCAGGATTACCACCAGACAGAGAGATAGAGTATTGTATCGATGTCATACCTGGTACGGATCCTATTTCTATGCCACCTTACAGAATGGCACCAGCTGAACTATAGGACCTAAAAGAGCAGTTGCAGGAGTTGCTTGATAAGGGTTTCATCAGACCCAGTACATCACCTTGGGGTGCTCCAGTATTGTTCGTAAAGAAGAAAGATAGTAGCCTTCGGCTTTGTATCGATTACAAGCAGTTGAATAAGGTTACCATCAAGAACAAGTACCCACTTTCGAGATCGATGATCTGTTTGATCAACTTCAAGGTGCTACATGCTTCTCTAAAATAGATCTAAGATCTGGGTATCATCAGTTGAGGATCAGAAGAGGTGATGAGCCCAAGACAGCCTTTCGAACAAGATATGGCCATTATGAGTTTTTAGTAATGTCCTTTGGGTTGACTAATGCTCCAGCAGCCTTTATGGACTTGATGAATCGGATATTCAGGCCATACTTAGATCGGTTTGTGATAGTTTTCATTGATGATATCTTGGTTTATTCCAAGAGTGAGGCTGAGCATGTGATGCATCTGAGAAGGGTACTTCAGACCTTAAGGGAGCACAGATTGTATGCCAAATTCTCAAAGTGCGAGTTCTGGTTGCATCAAGTGGCATTTCTAGGCCACGTGGTTTCTCAAGATGGTATACAGGTGGACCCTAAGAAGATAGAGGCTATTACAGAGTGGCCAAGGCCGACTACAGTTAGGGAAGTATAGAGTTTCCTGGGTCTAGCAGGCTATTATAGAAGATTTTTGAAGGACTTCTCTAGAATTGTTGTACCTTTGACAAGGTTGACCCAGAAGAATGCTAAGTTTGTATGGACGGACAAATGCGAAGAGCATTTTCAGTTATTGAAGGACTTGTTGACGTCGGCTCCAATTCTAACTTTACCCTCTGGGAATGAAGGTTATACAGTGTACTGTGATGCTTCCAGAGTAGGATTGAGCTGTGTCTGGATGCAAAATGGCCAAGTGATTGCTTATGCTTCGAGGCAGTTGAAGAAGCACGAGCAAAACTATCCTACTCACGACTTAGAGATGGCAGCCGTGGTGTTTGCTTTGAAAATATGGAGGCATTACTTGTACGGAGTGACGTGTGAGATATACACTGATCACAAGAGCTTGAAATATATTTTCCAGCAGAGGGACTTGAATTTGAGGCAGAGGAGATGGATGGAACTCCTTAAGGATTATGATTGCTCCATTTTATACCATCCATGTAAGGCGAATGTTGTTGCGGATGCCTTGAGTAGAAAATCAGCAGGCAGCCTTGCCCATATTAGCACAGAGAGAAGGCCCATTATCAAGGAGTTGCATGGGTTGATTGATCAGGGGTTGCAGATGAAAGTTACCCGAAAGTGCCTTTTAGCTCAATTCAGTGTACGATCAGTATACTTGGATCTGGTTAAGACAGCTCAGAGCAGAGACCCCCAATTGCAGAGAATCATGTATGAAGTGCAATAAGGGCAGTCACGAGACTTTGTGATTAACAGAGAAGGTGTATTGCGGTTGGGCACTAGGATTTATGTGCTAGATGTTGATGACTTGAGGAAGGAGATTATGGAAGAAGCACATTTTTCTACATATAGTGTTCATCCGGGTTCTACCAAAATGTATCATAACTTGAAGGATACATATTGATGGAATGGAATGAAGAAGGACATTGCAAAATTTGTATCCAGGTGCTTGACTTGCCAGCAAGTAAAGCTTGAACATCAGAGACCCTCGGGACTATTACAACCCATGCCAATTCCTGAATGGAAATGGGATATGATAGCCATGGATTTCGTGACTGGGCTACCTCGAACTACTGGAGGTTATGACACTATTTGGGTGATTGTTGACAGGTTAACTAAGTCAGCACACTTTCTGCCTATAAAGAAGACGTACTCTACTGATAGACTGGCAAGACTTTATGTCAATAGGATTGTTTGTCTACATGGAGTACCTGTGAGCATAGTGTCAAATAGAGGAGCCACCTTTACCTCAATCTTTTGGCAAGAATTACACCAAGCCTTGGGTACCAGATTGGATTTCAGTATGGCCTTCCACCCTCAGACGGATGGTCAGTTAGAGAGGACCATCCATACGTTAGAAGACATGCTGAGGATGTGTGTAATGGATTTTGGAGGACAATGGGATTCACACTTGCCATTGATTGAGTTTGCTTATAATAACAGCTATCATGCTAGCATCAAGATGGCTCCATATGAGGCACTATATGGTAGGAAGTGTAGATCACCTTTGTGTTGGGAGATTGGTGAAAGCCAGTTAACGGGACCAGAGTTGGTGTAGATCACTTCAGAGAAAGTCCCCATTATTCAGTAGCGATTAAAGACAGCCTTCAGCAGACAAAAGAGCTATGTTGACCCTAGGAGGAAGGATGTATCCTTCATGGTTGGTGACATGGTGTTCCTGAAGGTGTCTCCAATGAAAGGAGTTATGAGATTTGGCAAGAAGGGTAAGCTAGCTCCCAGATACATTGGACTGTTTGAGATTCGGTCTAGAGTGGGTGAAGTGGCGTATAGGTTGGTGTTACCACCAGAACTGTCAAGAATCCATCCTGTATTTCATGTGCCCATGCTGAGAAAATACATCCCTGATCCGTCTCACGTGTTGCAACCTCAAGTCGTAGAGCTTAGCGACGATTTAACTTATGAGGAGTTCCCGGTGGCAATTGTAGATCGCCAAATCCGACAGTTGCGGACTAAGGAGATACCGATGGTGAAGGTGCTATGGAGTAACCATTCCACAGAGGATTGCACTTGGGAAATTGAAGCTGAGATGCGAGTTTTGTTCCCGTATCTCTTTCCTTCTTAGCCTTGTAATTCCTCTTTTCTTTCTTTTCTCGAATTCGGGGATGAATTCATATAAGGAGGGGAGACTATAATACCTTATATATATATTTACTTAAATAAAAGGGGTATTTTTTATCAAATCGTATTAGTAATAATTACTTTTTTCATCATATTATATTTTATTTATGTTTATATTATATTTGGGGTTAAATATTATTTTAGATGTGTATATTAAAATAATTTGTGTATGTATATATGTATATGTAGTATATGTGTATATATATATATATATATATATATATATATATGTGTACCAATATTTATCTATACACATACATGCATAACGATATTAATATATATATATATATATATATATATATATATGGTTTTATGTGTAGTAAGTGGACCAAACGGAATAAACAAAACAAAAGAAGACAAAAAAATCAAAACCAAAGAAAAAGAAAGAAAGAAAGCAAAGAAACAACGTAAAAAAAAAAAAAACAAAACACACAGAAGCTTCCCGGCCCAAACCCCCTACAAGCTTCCCTCTCTATTCCTTACCATCTCTCCCTCCTCCTTCACTGCGCCGTCCGTCCAGCCACCATCAGAATCGCCATTGCCGTCGCGAGAGGAAGCTCTAGGAGGTGCTGCTGTCGCTGCTTCTCTTCTTTTACCTCTGTCAGCTTTGATCTAAGCTGATCCAACACCGCCCAAGCTTCTCCAACTTCCCTCATCATCTTAGGTGTCCGTCCACGCCAAGAGCCGCTGCTGCAACTCACCTCCGGCGCCGGAATTGAAGGTTGAAGGTGAGTTGCACAGAGTTGTTCTTAGGTTGTTGACAGGTTGTTTTCTGGTTTGCTGCTCGATTTTGAATGTTGATTTTAGGTTGTTTTCTAGTATATGTTGGATTATGCCCATAAATTGCTTCAATTTGGATTTTTAAATATTTTTCCTAATTTTTCTTAATTTACAGAATTTTTGCGTAATTTTTATTTATTTATTTTAATTGTTTTTTAGTTGATTTATTGGGTTTTATTTGGTTTAGTTAGTATAATTAAAGTGAATATAGTTAATTGTTTTAGTATATTAATTTTATGTAAGGTTTTAGAATTTTTTTTTTGTGTTAATTAGAGGTTTATGTAAATTTTAGGTATTTAATGGGTAATTATGCTAATTTCAAAAATTATGGTTAAAAATTATAAAATTTTAATAATTGAGGTTATTATTAAATGTTGTTAATTTTAGAACTCAAACTATAATTTTTGTGATTTTTATACTATTTTTATAAATATTTTTGAGTTTATGCCAAATGTGATTTTTAGATTAAATAATATTTTTGGGAAAAAAAAATTTTGGTTGATTGTATGTTTTAATTATATTAGGAAGGTTTATTTTGAGAAAATAATTTTTGGGATGATTAAATAATTTTAAGGAATTATTTTTAGTATTAATAGCACATTATGTAATGTATGTATTTTAGGGGGGTAAAAATGTAATTTTACACTAAATATGATAAATATATATTTTAATTAGTTTTATTAATATTTAAAGGGTTTAGATAATTTTTATAAATTAATTGGTATTTTTACTTAAGTAGTGTAAATTTTAAATATTAAATTTCAAATAATATATATATATATATATATATATATATATATATATATATATATATATATATATATATACACACACATATAATACATTACAATGGTTTTAATTTGGGTTATAATTATATTTATATTTTGATGATGGAATGGAAATTTAATTGTTTAATTTTGAATAATTGAGATTTTATATAATTTTATTTATTTTTAGTATACGTGTACGGGAAATATGTATTTTAGAAATAAATGTTATTAATTCTTGCTATTTTATTGAGTTGTGATCTCGGTCGGGGCAAATTGTAGTTTTGGAAGCCGACTCGAGTGTGGGTGTTTGTGGTTATTAGAAGTGCATTTTCTATGCAGGTCTGACTCTACTTTTGGTAGAGAGATGTCCGTTTTACAGAGGAGACTCTGCCGAAATTTCGGTAGATTTTCTCGTAAAACGTGATACTCGTAAAATTTCTACCGTTAGTTAGGTTAAATCCTGTCTGTCGAGTCTTGTCCGGTTTTCCTCGAGTCAGTCTGGAATTTCCTTATTTTGTTGATTGCTGATTTCGATTCCTTAGTCATATTTTAAAAGTCAATTATTATTTTCTTTTAGAGCATTTCGGAGCGGAAACCGTGAGACCGAGGCAGACGCGTGGTCGTCAACCTTCGCATTCATCCTGTAAGTCGATAAAATGATCTGTGCGTGTGTTTTATTTAAAGATGCGTGCACTCATATTTTTATGTTATTATTATATGATTTATTTAATTTAATGCTACTATTTAAAGTTTAAGCGCATTTTATTTATTTAAAATCAGTTTTGAGAAATTGTGGTAGAACAGGCTACCAGGCGGGTTTCACCAGGACTATGTGCACATGGTAGAGATTGAGAGATGGATCCGATGTATATATGATTGGTGAATGTTAAACTGGGACGGGTGCCTCGGTGGAAGCCTTTGCTCTCGGGGACCACCAGTGATTGTAAGGCTATTAATGGACTAGGATGGGTGCCTCGGTCGATGCCTTTGCTCTCGGGGACCGCCAGTGCCATATATTTGGATTAAGTGAATGACTACGGCTTGGTGCCTCGGTTGATGCCTTTGCTCTCGGGGATCGGTAGTCTAGTTGGACTAAGTGGGCCCGGATGGCCATTTAGATTTTTGGTTTAGGGTTCTACTGAGATTTTTCAAAAACTATACTTATACATTATAAATTATTTTCACTATAAATTTATATAGTTTTCAAAGGTTTTCAAACCGTACAGCTCTTTTTATTGGCTTACTCAGTGAGGTCTGATTCCCCTTAATTTATTTTTTTTTCAGGAGCTTGGGAGTTCGACCTCAGACTACCTCTACGCCGGGTTTCTTCTTCACCGGCTATTTTATGTAGGTCATTGTAAGTTGTACTGTGTGTTAATCTAGGTTGCTGCAGTAGTATATTTACTAAGGATTTGTATGGTTTAAATATAATTATGTAATTTATTTGTGTAAACTACGCTTATGTATAAGATTTAAGTTCAATTTATAATACGAGATGTTGAAACACATTTTTATTAAGCAGTTGAATTTATGTATTTTGAGAAAAATTAGTTTGATAATATGTTCTGTTATTAATTAAAGTTTAAAATATGAATGGTTTTATTTTCTTTTCCTTTAGGCTTACTACGGGGTTTCGGGGGCCTTATGCCTACCCATTCCCTAGTGCCGGTCACGTGCCCTCAGGTTCGAGTCATGATAGTGGGATGGTTAGTTTACGAGGAGAGTCCTTATTCCTCCCCCTAGTGACATGTTTTGGGGCCATGAGCTTAGTGGTGATGAGCTTGCTGCTCGCATGATGGGATACTCCTATAAGAGTCTTTTAGAGAGTGCGAGCTTGCCTTACGCTGATGTATTGATCCCTCAACATGATTGATGCTATGGCTAGTGGCACTTTTCCTCCACCTCCTCAGGCAGATGCACCTTATCCTTCAAATTCGAGGATCGGACCATCACGTGGATCGTAGAGAGTTGCTTCCTTTGATCTGGTAGGCTTTTATTCCTGTTTTGTACAAGCATGTAACAAACTTTATTAGTAATAAACTATAATTGACATGAGTTGTGAGAGCTTATCTATAGCAGCGAGAATCTCATTGGAAGAGATCTGGGTCCCATTTTAAGGAGAATAAAGGCACATTCCATACTGAGGCAACTACGCATACTAGCAGTGTGGCTTATGGCAGTACTATTCTTGAGGACTTGATGATTCAACCATCCTTGGATTTATTTAGGATGGATATCTTTGGTAGACTAGTGTATTTTGATTTACCTTGCCCTAGCTTTCCTCAATCGAGTGTTGCTCCTCTTGACGCTACTCATGTTCGTGTTTTATGTCATTTATTTTGCCTTAGTTTCATTTATTTGGCGAGTGGTGATTGACTTATTTGCTTGCTTTTATTAATTCCCGTCTCCTCTGGTCAGTACTAGTATACGGTTATAGGGAGTGCACAATAATGCTTTTTAGAATTTATAACCACTCAAAGGGTATGCCTTCTTTACTGTACCTATTTATTTTATGCATATGTTTTATGTATGCATGTATCATAAATAGTATGTTATGCAGGTTGAACACCATCATGCTAGCTATGCATGGGAATGGGAGCGCACAACTTATTGTGATTGTATTGGTGAGTTGGAGTCACGACTATCATCCTTTGTCATGAACGATGATAAGCCCAAATCAAATGAGGGAGATGCTTGACCAAGATTGGTGCTTACTTCTAATGGTAGCCACGGTTGATGTAGTTTTTTTAGGAGCCAGGTGTTAGACTTTTGCCCTGTGGTTTGCTTTATTGTATCATTTTCCTAAGGTTATGGACTCTGGGTGTTGTATTTGGCCATTTCTCCCATATGTGTTGTATGATACTTATATGATGATGACTGTATATGCTTCTTGCTATGAATGATTGATGATGTTTGCCATTGCTCTTGCCTGCCTCTTTTACTTTTCCTTTTTTTTGCCTAATGCGTCTCCTTTCAAAGCTTTTTGCACTTAACTGGGTTTTCTTTTTCTTCCTTTTTTTGCCTAGGGTGTCTCCTCTCAGAGCCCTTCACACCTAGATAGGCATTTTTATTTAGTCTTTGACATTAATGGTTAATCTCGAAGAGAGAGTTAAGAATTATGGTCATGGAATGAAAGAAAATGAAAGGGCATGCTTGATGCAATTCAAGATGATAAAATGTATTGCATTTTTTAAAGACATTTTTCATAAATCAACAATCATTCCTATTTCATTAAAGTCATTTAAGAAAAGTACAGGTGCATTCATAAAAATTTTGAACTCGAGGTTACCCTTATCCTTAACTAGCCTTCTCAGGTTTTCTAGTTAAGTATTTTCTCTTTCCCTAGCTTTTTCCTCGGTTGCCCATGCAAGGTTTTCAACCTAATGGGTGGTCCCTAACTTTTTCCTAAGCTACTGTGTTAAGGTTTTCAACTTAGTGGGATTTCTTGAGTGTCTTAAACATAGCACTTTTTCAAGCAGTCTGTATTGACAAGTTCGGAGAATTTATTGCCTTTAAAATCCATTAGCTTAACTTCTCCTTTGATAAGACATGCTTGATTAAGTATGGGCCTTCCCAGTTTAGTCTGAGTTTCCCTCTCAGGTCTAGAATGTTCTGCCTTGTTTGCTTTAACACCTAGTCTCCTACTTTCACACTCTTCTGTTTCACTTTCTTATTGAAGGTTTTGGCTAGCTGAGCCTTATACAATTGTATATGGTACAAAGACTTAAGGCTTTGATTGTCCAAGAGGGTGAGATTATCATGCCTCTATTGAGCTCATTGTACTTATGGTAGTTTAGATTCGATCGCTACTCGAAGAGACTTGATTTTTGTTTCAACTGGAAGCACTGCTTATAATCAATATACTAGTGAGAAAGGAGTTGCTCTGGTTGAACTCCTGACTGGTTGAAGTCCTGATATGGCAATCTGTCTACCCAATCTTGGTAAGTCTGAGTCATTTTTGACAAAATCTTCTTGATGTTCTTGTTTGTAGCTTCAATGACCGTGTTTACTTATGGTTAGTAAGGAGAAGATTTATGATGTTCCACCTTATAACTCCTTAGCAGATCTCTAACTTCCCCTTGGAATTGGACACCGCTATTAGAGATTATATAATGGGGGATCCTATATTAGTAAAACATATTTCTTTTGATTAATTTGGCCACTTACTTGACTCCTATCCTTATGAATGACTTTACTTCAACCTACTTTGTGAAGTAATCCACTGCCACTAAGATGAACTTGTGTTCGTTTGAGGTTGTTGGGTGGATTTCCCCCCAATTATGTATAGTCCTCATGCTAAGAAGGGCCATGGAGAGGATATATAGTGCAGTTCTATTTGGGGGAGGTGGCTGACATTCCCATGGATCTGACACTTATGGCATTTTGTTACAAATTTGATACAGTCTTCCATCATTGTTATACAGAAGAATCATTGTCTGATTAGTTTCTTAGCTAGGATTGCTCCATTCATGTGCGAGCCATAAACACCCTCATGTACTTCTTCTATTGTTCTCGTAACCTTAGTTTCATTAAGACATCAAAGTTGTAAACCATCTGAGGTTCTTCTGTATAGCACACCCTGGTACAATGTGAATTTTGATGCTAATCATTGAATGACTACTTTATCTCTTTCATCTGCTTGATTAGGATAGGCTCATTCCTTCAAATATCTCTAGATGTTGTAGAACCAGGTTTTTTAGCTATTTCTATCTTTGTTATTCTATAGTTCTTATGACAAGGTTGTCCTTATCTGAGTAGGATTAAAGGCTTCATAGACATTTTGGATGGTCTTTCCCACATAAATACTAAGGAAGCAAGTACATCTACCATCTGATTTTGATTCCTAGGGAGAAGAATGAATCTGCATTTTCAGAAGGACATGGTAAGTAGCCTCAAGTGGTCCAGGTAAGGCCTTAAGTGCTGCTCTTTCAATTCCCACTCTTCTGTGGCATAGTTGATTACTAGCATGGAATCTCTGAAGATTTCAACTTCTGTAACATCTAGAGATATTAGTGCTTCTATTTCGAGTGCACATGCCTCATCTACTTCATTATTTGTGACTTTGAATTTGTAATATGACATTGACTCCTGCGCTAAAATGATTGACCACTCCAATAAAGTACATGCACCATCCTTGGATTTTGATGGCTGAACTGAGGTCATCAAGGAAGTCTAGTTGGATTTCTTCTGAGTTTTGAATGGGGTTAAAAGCTAGAAATTCAGCCACTACTCTTCTTTTTACTACCTTCTTAGTTAGATATTGCACATCGAATTCTGTTAGTAGCTCGAGCCATTTGGCAAGTTTTCCCACTAAAGAGGGAGCTTCATAGAGGTACTTCATTAGGTCCATTTTAGACACAACTTGAATTTTGTAGGACTAAAAGTAATGTCCAATTTTATTCATTACCCATACCATTGCTAGGCATATATGTTCGACTTGGTTGTACTTCTCCTCATACGACAACATCTTCTTGCTTAAGTAGTAAACTGCATGTTCTACTTTTGTTTCTCCCTCTTAGACTAACATCGCACCAATTGCATTTCCTTCAATGACCAGATATAGGGTTAAAGGTATCCCTAGTTTAGGTAGTCTTAGAACCGGTGGGTTGGCTAGGTAGTTCTTGATCTTATCGAATGCTAGCTGACACCATTTGTTCCATTCAACTAGTTGATCTTTTCTAAGTAGCTTAAAGATTGATTCATACACTGCTGTCAACTTGGTGATAAATCTACTAATGAATTGTAGTTTCCCCAGAAACCCTCTGATTTATTTCTCTGTTTTTGGCATTGGCATCTCTTTGACCACTTTTTCTTTGTCTAGATCCATTTCAATCCCATTCTAATTGACAACATACCCCAGCATCTTTTCCTAAAGTGTCCCCAAATATGCATTTCTTCTAATTAAGCCTGAGACTGTAATTTTTTATTCTTTTGAGGAATTTTTCAAGGTTTGACCAGTGTTCTTCCCTAGTTTTTTAATTGACCATCATGTCATTAATGTGCACCTCTACTTCTTTGTGTATCATGTCATGGAACATTGCGGTTACTATTCTTTGGCAAGTTGCTCCTGCATTTTTTAGTTTGAAGGGCATTACTTTATAGCAATAAGTACCCCATTCTATTATGAAAACTGTCTTTGCTTTGTCGATAATGGACGTTAGGATCTGATTGTACCTAGAGAATCCATCCATGAAGGAGTACATTACATATGTGGCGGCACTATCAACAAGTATATCTATGTGAGGTAGTGGGAAATCATCTTTTGAGCATGCCTTGTTTAGATCTCTATAGTCAACATAGATTCTTACCCTTCCATCTTTCTTCAGTATTAGCACCACATTTGCTAACCATTTTGGATAGTCTACTACCTCTAGGAACTTTTTCTTGTTATGCTTCTCGATGTCTTCTTTCACTAGTTGGGCCCATTCTGGTCAGAGTCTTCTCAGTTTCTACTTTACTGATCTACACCCATCTTTGGTAGGGATGAATTGTTGAGCAATGTCTTTGTCAATACCAGGCATATTATTATATGTCTAGGCAAATACTTTTGAATATTTTATTAATATTTTATTAATTTCTCTTCTCTCTTTAGGGGTAACATCTTTCGAAATATGCAAAATGCATGGTTCAGATTCCATGCCAATGTTCAATGATTCAGTGCATATGGAATTAATGTCAAATATGCTAATATTTTTATCAATGCATTGCACACTAGCATCAGGAAAGACATCAAACAAGTAATTAAAATTTGACTGCATTGTATTAACTTTAGAGTTCATTAAATCATCAGTTTCAAACAAAGAAAAAGTACAGAGATCATCATCACCAATGACTTTAAACAGGACATCATCGATGCTTGATTTGAGGATGGTAGCAGCTTGAGCATTGATAGTCTTAGTCCTATATTCTAGTTCTAGATTTCTCATTGGCTCATTGATGTCAATCTCAATGACCATATCTAGTCAGTGTTTTCCTTTAAGGGTATCACTAAAGATCTCGAACCTTGATTTCTCTTTTCCATTGCTTACCCACTTCTTAGCTTGTCCTTAGTAGACTTGGGTTGAGCTTTCAACCATAAAAGAGATTAGCTTCTTAGCCTTAGTGTCCTCTTCAGGATCATACCCTAGACCATATCTATTAGTCTATCCTTAGAAGTCAGGGAATTCTGTGATCCTAATGTTCCTTCCTCCTAATCCTGTTCTAGTTAGATATTGTATTTTCTTCATTATAGCAGCAACTTTAGAATCGACATGACCGTCGCTTATTATAGAAACTTGAAATCCTAGTAGGACCACATTCAGATAGGCAATAATGTTATTTATTTCAACAGGGATGGTAACAACCTTTTCATTTAGAGGGAACTTAATCTTTTAATGCACAATGGAAGGTATGCCCTCTAATGGGTGGAACTAAGGTCTTCCTAGTAGTAAGGTAAAAGTTGGAGGGATGTCCCAGATGGCAAATTCTGTTACTAATTCGATATCCCCCACTTTGACTACTACTTTGAAGGTGCCAATGACTAGCTTCTTTGAATCATCATAGGCTCATATTACCATATTGGATTCTTCCAGGTATTCAACATTTGTCCTGAACTTATGTAGCAACCTTATGAGGCAAACATTAATGGCATATCTATCATGCACCATAACACACGAAGTCTTCTTAGATCTAACAATTGCTTGTATAAAGAGAGGATGGTTATGGACCCTTCCCTCAAGTGGCAAATCTTCATTTGAAAAGGTGATTGCATTAGAGGGAGCTTTCATTAAGGAGGATATCATCTCACAAGGCAAGGTATTAGTGGCAATCTTTGCCTCATTTAGTGCTTTAACAAGGGCATGCCTGTGCTTTTTAAAGGCTATGAGTAGGTCCTAGATACTGGCTTGTGCCTGAGTCTTCTTAAGTTACTTGAGGAAAGTGTCTTCCTCTTTGGTTGAAGCTTGATCACTTGTTATTTTTTTTCCTTTAGAAGGACCCTTTTCTTTATCAAGAGGTTGATATACCTGCCCGTTGTGAGTTACATGATTTACTGATAGTGAGGGCTCCTCAGTTGCTTGCTTTTCTACTTTTGTACTACTATATAGGTCCCAACAATGATTTTAGGATCATCAAAGTCATACCATATATCGATCCCTATGACTTGCAGGTTCTAAAGCTAAATAGTACTGACCACCTCATCTTCGATGTCAAATTCTTCTCCCCATCCTGAGGGTACTATATCTTCTAAGTGTTTGTGGGTAGCAAGGGGTGTTATGTACTTGAATTTATAGTCAAATTTCCTAGATGGTTCCCCAGTAAATCCCATACTTCATAGTCATTACTAGGATTTTCGTTTATGTCTACTTTTTATTAGTAAGGCAATCAACCACTTCACCATTCATCAAAATATGGGGTTCAAGAATAAGACTCAAGAGTTTTTCTTCTGAGGGCTTTTCTTAGGTTTCTTAGATCAATTTTTCAATAAGGTTTACTAGTAGATTGAAGGAAATCATGCTAATGGTTTGTGGAGGCATGTTTGATAGTTTAGGAGAGGATTGGTCTTGATGATGGGTCATTTTTTTGGGTCGTCAATTTTTCCAGAGTCAATGAGGTCTTGGATTGCATTCTTGAGGGTTTTGCATGTATTAGTGGTGTGACCGAGCATTTGGTGAAAGTGGCAAAATAAGTTTTGGTTAATATGAGGGGGTAGTGGGTTTGGAAGAGGCCTATGTTCTTGAGGTTGCAGGAGGTTCTTTTGTTGGAATCTTTGGAATACTTTGGATAGTGGGAGGTTAAAGTTTGAGAACTTTCTTAGTGGTTAAAGAACCATGCCCTTGATCCTTCCTCTAATGATGTAAAGAAGAATCAAATAATATGAGATTCTGTAAGTTTTGTAGTAGCCATAAAGGTAGCATATTGCCTTAGATGGATGCTTGGATCCCCTATTCCATCAAAATAGCAAAGTTTGGTAGTCTAAAATCATCTGGAAATGGCTCATCTTTGAATAGTGCCAAGTCAGTAAAGCTTTTGGAGCCATGAGTCCCCTTATCTCTGAAGGCAAATTCTAACTGAGCCATTCTATTAGCCAATAATTTGACCTCCCCTGTCAATTTAGGCTTGATCATGTCAACAATTTTTATAACTTTCGATGCATTTATAAGATCCTAGTAGTAGTCATTGTCATCATCAACTTGAACTAAAGCATAGGGAATTCCCTTTGCCTTATTTACCCTCAAGTGAATACAAGTGAAAGCTTCATTCAGCGGTGTGCTATTTCCGTCTTGGGCACTTTGGCTTTGATTTGGGCTTGGAGGATTTCAGTTATGTTACCATTATTGAGCAGTTTTTGGATCCTCTCTCTTAGCTTGTATTTGAATTGCTGGCAAGAAGTATCTTCTTAGTCACTCATGTTGGATGTAGGATTCCTATACATTTATTAAGTTTAGCTAAATGAATGATGCATGACGTGTGCCTATAAAGGAAAAAGGTAAGCATGTATGATTGGAGTGGATCCAAAATCCTATGATGAAAGATGATGATTCCTATAAGAAATAGTGGTTAGTACATGTATATTATGTATGCATGATTAAAACTAGTTAGTTTTTCTCGCATAGTGAACAAACCAATCACAAGCAAGCTCTCGCATCCAACCTTATTTCTCCATGAGGTTATTCAATCCCTTTCCTAGGTAGGTTTTGAACCTTTAGTCATCATAGGACTATGGTTCCACTCTCAGAACTAGTTTTTTTTCAATTTATATTGATTAGAACCAAAGGGTAAACTAAGGAACGATACTAAAATGTGCTTAAGGTAACCACATGATGTCAATGTGGAGGTTAATTGTTGGACTTCAAATGATGTCTAGAGCCCATATGCACCCGTATGCATAGGACCAAGGTCAATCAGAGGGAACCCGAGTTCTTACCCCTATATCGATATTCGATATATTTACCAAGAGTCATTAATGTACCATTCGATAGTTTATAGTTTGATTTTACTAACATAAAGGTCCACAATCTAGTTGGATTCCTAACCCATTCATTTGATCTAATAAGGATAAATGGATGATATCTCATAGGTTTTGTCATCAAGGTATGTCATTATTTATTAGTTTACATAGAGTATTCAAGCTGAGGTACATAATCCTTATCATTCCCCATGCTTTGGGCTCATATGAAGTAGATAAGAATCACATCATCCTGAGCATGAACATTCTATGAAAACTGACATTACGACGTCATTCGATGATAGACACTGGGAGAGTCATGTCATTTTATGAATATCAGGTCAACGGATAGTGTCATGACAGGGATAGCATAAATAACTTGGTGGAATCATAGTGGATGTTACTATTAGTTTATTTGCATGAGCTGAGTCAAGGTTAATGGCTAAGGGTTCCTTTAGCGAGAATACTCCCATATGACTAGGGTTATGGACTCTGGTCAGTGAGTCTAGCATTCTTTTGATAACTTGGTCACCCCCTTTTAGGACTTGGTTTATAGAATCTGGTCATATGAGTTTAGTAAATACATGAATAAAGACTAAAGGTGATAATACCGTATCTTCATCACCCCATAACTCCAATGGAATCATGGTGGCAATGTCATTTAGTATTATCGAGGCTTTTAGGGACCAATGGTGCACGTGTTATGTGTAGTGCAAATGCAGTGGTGAAGGGCTCTATACGATTAAGCATTGCATAATGAGAAATAGTCATTTTCGAGTTAATCTCTCTTACTTAGAAGTCCCCAGTGGAGTTGCCACTATGAGTGACCTTTTTGTTTTGCATCTTTTATTTTTTGTTTCGAAATGAATTAGTTCCGTAAAGGTCTTTTCATTTTGTTTCTAGGGAACATGGAAACTTTACTAAATAAGGACAAAGGATTGGTCTCAAAAGGAAGGAGACATTTTTTTTTATTTTATGGAGTTGCCACCTGAATTTTAAAAAATTAAGAAGAGAAAGGGACAACATTAGGTCACTTAACAAGTATTTCCCCCAATAAAGATTTCTGGGTTCGGGGGATCACATCTACTTTTTGACTATTTCTCATTATACGATGTATAGCTATCGCAACATCCTAGTTTCAATAATGACAGTTTGTATAGCATTCACATAATTCATCAGGTAGTGGAAGATAAAGCTGAAGATATTACTATTACATCACTTTCCTAATAAAATACATATAAAAGGAAAAAGAGATTGCAGAAAAGTAAATTTAATTTAGATATGATACGTCTGCAGGGTAAATATGACCATTCACATAGCTTGCTCAATCACATGAATAATAGGGCAATGGATACTCGATCATTAGAATGAGTAAGCGAAATATAGATGATCATGCATACTTGTAGTGATTATTTATGCTATTATGATAATATAGGGGATGCATGATGTCATCACTAGACCAGAAACATGATGACTCTATTCTGGGATATGAACTTTTCACATTACTGATATTTACGATGTGGTTTCATGTTTTGGAACTAAAGGATGCAGAATGTTGATATGAAATGAGCATAATAAATTATAGATTATTCATATAGCATGCAAAATTATTAGTCTCATCACACAAGCACAACAATATTCCTAAATGCTAGCGACAATAAAATAAAATGCAATGTGATAAAATAAATGTGCTAAAATGATTGTGTGGTCCTTAAAATCGACTAAGCTTATGGGGGTTTTAAAGCTTTAACTTCGAGGGATTACCAAGCTTTCCTCATTGAGAGGTTCAAAATGACAACAGAATGATACTAGTTTGTATACCTTTGAAGTGTGCTTTAACAAAGATGAGGCTTGATTTGGTGGAAAAGAGGTTTAATCTCCTAAGAAAAAGACAGTGGGAGAGCAAAAACTATTTAGAAAGGGGTTTTCAGCGCCTTCAATCAGATAAATTTTTTGAGTGTGTGTGTTTCCATTTGCTCCCCCCTTAAAATGGGGTGTGTAGGTGCCTATTTATAGTGAAAAATGTGTGGAATGGGGGGGTATAGGCGTGGTTACAGATGCGTCCCTAGGACAGAGCGCATGACCACGTGAAGTGTGTATGACTATGTGCTTGGTGCGTGGTCATGCGCTGGCATGTGGCCACGCTTGCGATTACGCGCATTACACACTCCATCTAGGGCTTATGCGAGCTTTTCTGAGGTTGGTTCGTAGGATTTTTGGGCCTTTCGAATGTGTTTTCAAAGTCCATTTTGTCAAATTTGGCCTTGATTTAAGCGTGTGACACTTAGGGGTGTTTACGCGCACTTCTGAGTGATACGCGCTAATCCTCAGGTTGTTTTGGACTATTCCAGGACCACTCCCGGAGGTTTTAGAGCCTTTCAAATGTGTTTCCGAAGTCCGTTTTTTCTGGTTTGGCTTCGATTTTTGCATGTGACACTTAGGGGTGTTTATAGCTTTATGTGCACTTCTAAGTGACACATGCTGATCCTCGAGTTATGTTGGACCATTTCAAAACCACTTTCAAAAGTTTTTGAGCCATCCAGATGTGTTTCCGAAGTTCGTTTTTGTCAAAATTGATTTCTATTTTTTCACAAAGTTAGATCTCGGTCCAATGAAATGACATTGATCCAACAAGCTGAATGTTCCAAAAAGGGAATTCTTATAATAACCTTCTTATTGTTCCAATAATTCGTATTTCATAAGGTCAGAGCACAACTTAATGGTTTCGTGATCGATTTTGTACACTGGTGGGGTTAATTAGGTTTTCTAAGTTTGCACACTTCATAGGTGTTACGAACGAGCAAACTCTAGTCATCTCAGAGGTTTATTTCATCATTGGACCTTTTCTGGGACAGTCAAATTTAAGGAATGACAATCATGTTTTTATTTTTCAGTGTTATTGCTTTTTGTTACTTTTTGTTGCTTGTTATTGCTTTTGTTTTTAATTGTTGTTGCTTTTTGCTTCTTTTTATTTTTTAGTGTTGTTGCTTTATATTTTTTAATGTTATTATTTTTTGTTACTTCTGTTTTTCAGTATTATTACTTTTTTCAGTGTTTTTACTTTTTTAAAAGTGTTTTTGCTTTTGTTATTTTTTATTTTTCAGTGTTTTTGCTTTTTGTTATTTTTTGTTGCTTTTTGTTGTTTGTTGCTTTTTTATTTCTCCATGTGCACACTACAAAAATACATAAGCAATTACTAAACATTTATCTTTTGCGGAGTAAATAAAACATGTGAAGAAATCGAATTCTTGCAAAATCATGTCATTTAAGGCCTGAATTCATTTCATTAAAAATGCCTTGTATCTTTAGGTTGATAGAACTGAATTCTAACTAAAACCTCTCCAAACATAAGAATTGACTACATCCAATTTAGTTGAAATTTATAGACTTAATAAACACTATGTTACATGAATGCATCCAAAAAGACAACTAAAATGACTCAAACAATTGAATAGTCAGGTCTCATACCATCAAAATCCTCATTAAATTCTTTATCCATCATGTGATATAAATTACATTTCAATATACAAAAATGATAAAAATACTTAAAACCCACTATCAACAATAATAGGAAGAACCAAAAGTTAGTACCGTGTGGCAAATTCTGAGGAGTTTATCAGATGACTCATTAGTGGGCAGCACAATTTTCTCAGTTTCCTCATTCTAGGTATTTTCATCAATGTGATTTTAGGCAATAGGAGCTTACTCAATAGTAGAAACAACAGTAGATAAAGCGATGCAATTTCTTTTCCTATAAATAGAACCAAGTTTGTTGCTTAAGGTTATAGTTGCAGTTTAGACAAGGAAACAAAAAGTTTGAGAGGAGGAAGTGGGGCTTTAGAGAGAGAAATAGATTAGAGAAGGAGATGTAGCCATTTTTTGTAGGCCAAAGGTACCAATTGGACCCTCAACTTTAGCCCTAAAACTTAATTGGACCTTTATATTTTTTTTTTTCCTAACTGGAACTTTTTTTTTTTCAAACTAACTTATATTGGACCGTCCGTTAATAGGAGTCAAAACCATTGTTAAATTTAGCTTATGTGAACTTGTAGGCTCCACTTACCTGATGATTAAAAGAATACATGTGGCAATAAGGCCCACTTTTCTAATTTTTTATTCTAAAATAAAAATAAATCAAACATTAAATAACGAGGGAAGAACTTTTGTTCTTCTCTATTCATCCTCTTTAACTTAGTGCCATTAATGGCAAACGATAATAAAGAAAGTCTAAGAAGACAAGAGAGGTGTGAAATTTAAGAGGATGAGAAAACAGCCTAAACCAGTCCGGTAACCCCCTATTCTAACAACAGCAAAGTGACAATTACTCCACTGAACAAGAAAAGCAAAATCTAGGCCGCATAACAAGAAGGCGAAAAGCTAAGATTCATCTGAAGACGAGCTCCATCTTTCTCCCTTGGGTAATCCAAGGCACTACATTAACAAGAAGGCGAAAAACAGAGGTCTTAATCAGGAACATACTCCACTTAATTATGTAAATTGTGCACATTCTTAGTTTAAGACTACAAAGAGATCAATAAATACCCAAGAACCTAAGATGAACAAAGAGTAGCATTAAAACAAACACAGTTTGAACAATCTGTTATAGCATAAATTAACATAATAAAACACAACAAAACAAAAAAGAAGAAGAAGAAGAAAACAAAACAACAGACTTGCATTCAAATCAGAACTGAATTCCGATTAGACCAAATAGCCCAGCAAATGGATTGTTTGATGCTCTTCAATGGCACCATTCCTTTGTAATTTATCTTCCCTTGAACTCTGGTTCTTATCACTCACCGCTAACTCCACCATCAACACCACCATTAATATCACACACTGCCCAAATGCCAAATGCCATAACCAACTTCTCACTGTGCTGGAAAAGTGCACTCTCCTTATCTTCTTCCCCTACGTCAAGAAACACCTCAGAAGTGTCGGGTGAATACCCTGCACATTTTTTAAACTTTGTCATTTCATCCAACTTTATATATACGTCTTTAGTTTAAGGATGAGCTCGGTCTCCAGCAACAAATTCATGGACAACACCATTCATTTCAATCAGACTGCAACTAGGGATTTTCTTGATTCCCTTATCCATCATTTCTTATCATGATAGCAAAAAAATGTCTTCCTTAATCCACCATGGCAGTATGAGTAAAAGCACAAAGAACACCAATATATGTTACCCTTTCGACAATCAATCCTGAAATACCCTTTCGACATAGTATTCCAATGGAAGACAGTTGGTTCAAGAATTGTATCAAACAATTGTCGCGCATAATCCACCAACATCAATATCACTCACCGCTAACACCACCATTAATGTCATACACTGCCATTATCCTCATCAATAAATCATGTTTTAATGATATAACAATTAAGCTAAAAACCAATAGAAATTGAACAAATAATTTATTACCTGAATAAACATAGTCTTTTCTTTGAGTTTTGTTAATAATAATTGTTGGGAATTTGAAAGGATAAAAAGAAGAAGTAGCAACTTCATTATTGATAGTGGAGCAGTAGTCTTCGATGTAGGTTCATCAGGGTGGTGGGTGGAGAGCAACAAAGTTGCAACAAAGGAGATGGTGGTGGCCGAGGAAAAGAAAAGGAAGAAGAAAGTAACAGCTTTAGCAGAAGGTGGGTGGAGGCAGCAGAAGGTTGGCGGAGATGCTAGGTTAAAGCAGTTATTGGTGGGAGATGGTGGGTGAACGCTGCAATTTTTTTTTCATCATCGGCATTGTCTTTATATTTAAGTATTGAATAAAAAAAAAGTTGGGCCCTACACCTCCATATCAACCTTATTTAACGTCTGTTTAGAGTTCTCTTAGAGTAGGATTCTATTTGGGATGAATTGGAAAAAAAAAAAACTTCCAGTTAGAAACAAAAAATAATATAAAGGTCCAATTCAGTTTTATGGTTAAAGTTGAGAGTTCAATTTGTACTTTTGAGCTTTTTTGTAACATAAACATGGTGTGTGTGGTTTCTTTTTTTACTTTAGGCTTTTGTTAATTGCCCCCACCCCAACTGGATCACTTGGCTCGTGCTTCCACTGCGGCTTTGATTTCTTATAATTGTGTAGGTGACTGTCTGGACTAAATTCTTTTATTCTTTATTTATTATTATTAATTAGATATCAAATTCTAAATTTCAGTGTTTTCTACAATCATTTTATTTCAAAATAAAATAACTTACTTTATTTCAAAAAAAAAATTTAAATTTACAGAAAGTATAAAATTTTGCTTGCTTTTCGTAAACATGTTTTTCAGTGCATTGAAGCCAAGAAAAATAATAATAATAAAAGATAAGAAAATAAAAAAAGAAAAATTAATTACCAAGCCTCTAAATTATACCAATTTATTCTATTGAATCTATATCTTTTTATTACATTTTATTAAATCTTTATACTTTTATTCATGTGGTTATTATACAAATTTGACAGACCCACTAACGGTGTTAAGTATTGCATATAAAAATAATATCATCAAAAATTTAAATAAAAGAATAATGACTCGATAGAATACAATGAAAAAACATAAGGGTTCAATAGAATAAACATAATAAGTTTACGGACTTCATAATAGATTTTGTCTTATTTTTATATGCAATACTTAACACCGTTTATTAAGATTGTTAAAAAATTCTTCAACAGTTATTTAAATAAAAGTATAACGACTCAATATAATACAATAAAAAGATAGAGGTTCAACAGAATAAATCGATATGGTTCAAGGGTTTCATAATGCATTTGCCAAAAAAAAAACATACTTGTTTAACCAAACTAGATAGAAAAAATTTCCAAGTGTTGTCATCCCAAATTTCCATTCTTATCCAAAAGATTGACACAAGGGAAAAAAAAAACTAATTTTGAATGCAAGAAATTGTTGTGAACCTGAAGTTCCCACATCGCTCGCACACGAGATTGTGTGCGTGCTTATAAGCAGGGCCTAAAGCCTTTACTTGTAGACGCGTAGAAAACCGTGAGGGTCCAGAAGCACCCAAAGCGGACAGTATCTACAGGTGGTGGCCCTGCAAGTCTCGACCCTGTTAGACGTATTTTAAAGCCGTGAGGTCCTGAAGTACCAAAGCGGACAATATCTACAAGTTGTTTATAACACGTTATCAGCACGATGCTCGCGATGGGAGGGTGTGTTGTGAACCTGAAGTTCTCACATCGCTCGCACACGAGATTGTGTGCGTGCTTATAAGCAAGGCCTAAAGCCTTTACTTGTAGACGCGTAGAAAACCGTGAGGGTCCAGAAGCACCCAAAGCAGACAGTATCTACAGGTGGTGGCCCTGCAGGTCTCGACCTTGTTAGACGCGTTTTAAAGTCGTGAGGTCTTGAAGTACCAAAGCGGACAATATCTACAAGCTGTTTATACCAGAAATAACTTTGTCTTTAACAAAAGCTTGGATTTCCTATGGAACACCACTTGTTTGACCGCATACAAGTGGCTTGAATTCCCATCCACTTTGCTGTTGAAACAGTTTCTAAGGATGTATGGTCTAAATTTTTTTAAAAAAAATTCCTTAAAACTATTTTTGAAAATACTTTTATTACTTTTAATTTTTGATGTATTTATGAAAAAAATCTCATTAATTAACAATATATTAAAAAAATCAATTTAATTGGCTATCAAGTAAATTATATTTTTTTAAAAAAATTATAAAAGAAAGTAAAAAATTAATTTATATACCTTCAAAGAATTGTTTAAATATTGAAAGAGATAGGGATTTGAAGACTAAATGAGATTGAGATTTGAGGAAAACAAGTGAAATATATAGAAATTGAGTGAAGATATATATATATATAATTCAGTGTAATTTATTCCTATTTTTTAAAAATGAAAACGAAACTGAACTGAAAGGAAATTTTGACCTTTAATAAATTAAAAGATCAAATTAATAAAAATTAAATATTTAATTAAAATGGTAAAAAATTAAAACATAATAGCACATGATTGAATTTAAATGGTATAATATTATTGATTTGATGTTCCTCTCATCATGAAATTTCTCCTGTTTGGAATGTACAATGAACATTCATTTTTTTAAAAATATACAGGATTGTGAAAGCCAGTAGAGGAAAGTTGAGAAAAAAGAAACAACTAGAGAAAAGTCGTTCTTTAATAATAGCAATTTTGGCATGCACATTACAATTGATTCTCGAAGCATAAATATCACAGAGAATTACAGATCGAAAACCAAACGACACATTGTCCTATGTCCTATGTCCTTTGAGAAATGATCCTCTTAGATCATTTTAGGTGGCAATTTATCTTCAAAGAAAATTGGCAAGAAACTGCTATAAGCTATCAGATATGCAAAAGCATCATCCGAAGCATCTGCTGCTTGGTAAAATATGCAGTAACTCCAAGGAGGGTCAGTTATAAGAAAGAACGCAGCCAAACTCAATTTGTGAGGCTTTTCGGTGTAATTGATTAGAAAAGATTTTCAAAGTGTTGTAAGAAAATTATAGATTCTAGTACATAAATTTAAAACACCAAATAATACGATAATAGTTAATTTAGCGGAAGCAACTACGTATCTTTTTTATGTTCGATGTAAAGATCTCATCTCTAATATGTAACTACAACATAAATAATAAAATAAAATAATTAATATTGAGAAAATAGAAGACTGGATTTTCTTTTCCTATCATTCTCACACAAAGACGGCTATTAATAGGACAAACCAGAATTAGATTCACTGGATGGAAAGAGAAACTCAACCTTTATATCGAAAATTCTCTATATTTACCCCATTAATAATTTTAGTAATATTATGCATATACTTACCGCCTTACCATACCAGCCCATTAAGGTTTAAATAAGCATATAATACAAATGATCACTTTAAAAATAAATTGAGCTTCCCTGCACATTTACTTAAACTATATTTGTTCAATCAATTTTCACAAATCAAAACATCTCACAATTAATGCTAGCCCAAAATATAATAAAATTTCTAACATTCTCCTGTTTGGGCAACATAAACTGTAAATTTTTATTAATTTTGAAAAACTTTTATAAAACGACTCCAAACTAAACAACAAATACAAATGAGGCCACAAATTTTAAAAAACATATAGTTTAAGAAAAATGCACCTTATAATAATCCGGTCCACATTAAATCATCTATATTGGATCATAGTGGTAATCATGCCCTTTATTGACACAAAGTCAATTCATAGTCACAAATATAAATAACTTAACCAACATGGATTATGGTAGGGAAGTGTAGCAAGAAAATAGCAACCCAAATATGATCAATATGCTATTTTTATTATCAGTCCTCACAATAATTTCTCTTTAATGCACACATGCTTACAAGAGCAAGAGAAATTCACAAGCTTTGAAAAGCCAATTGTTTCCAAAAATACAAATCGAAACCCCCGCACAATTGTTTCCTAAACTCAAATGGAAACATTTATATAATGACCAAAGATCATACTTAAGACTAGAACACAAATGTCTTATATTTTTCTGGCTAAACACCACCACTTGTTTTCGGAAACATAAAAGAAATATTTGTAATGATCATTTGTCATGCTTAAGACAAAAACGCAAATGTCTTAAGACTTTAACTATAATTTATTGCATGCAAACTCAATATATTCATAAAATCAAAATAAAATGATGACCATTAAACCATGGCATATTCACATATGAATATGCATCTCACATGCATATATATGATAATAGTAAACCCATATGGAAATCTACAAATAATAAACTCCCACTAATCAATGCATATGGTGATACTTAACACAAGTATTTGACCACAAACAACAAACTCCCACTAATCAACTAAATTAAATATTCACAAAATATTCATATCTCTAACAAACATCATGAATTTATATAATTTGATTGGTGAATGAACAATTATTGCTATTATGCAATTTAATCTTATAATCTCATCACCCATTAAATTTTTCTGCAATAATCTTCACAATGAGACATTTAAATAACATATGTCCAAAAATTCTTGTTGATCTTTGAAAACTAGAATAACATCAAATGTGCTCATAAGTAAAGCACAACATATAAAATTTCAAAATAAGCTCTCTTCTGTAACTCCACAACAAATAACAAGTGGCACATTTAGCAAGTAACATAAATATTTTAAATATAGATATTTAACATTCCCACAAAAAGATAATTTCACAAACCTCACATAAATGTTTTAAATATTTTAGATGAAGATAAATATTACTCCATCTCAATAATAACAATTATCATAAATATTTGATAATAACATTTTTTTCTCAAGTTGAGTCTACTAAGCGTAAACTTTGTGAAAGAGACCAAAACATTGAGTTTAATATTGACAAAACTCAAATACTAAAAGTAATTAAAATTTCTCTAAACTGTTAATTATGAGAAATTAAACACCTCCATTTAGTATTTGGTAAAGTGGATAAGAAAATAAAAAATTATCTCCCACTAGCCAACAAATATAAATGAACCAAATCATATTTTCTTTAAGTCACTCAACTCTGCACTATGCAAAATTTCAATTTCAATTTCAATTTCATAAGTGCATCAATCCTTAACCTTATAAAATTAATTTTTGAAAAATTCATTAACCATCTCAACACATTAACATTTAAGAATGATGTATTTACATATATCAAACAATAATACCTGTTAAAATACACCAATACTCATGAATAAATCATCCAAAAATGTATGAGAATACTTTATTATCATAATCCCCAAACATAACGTTTAGTCAATTCTCATACTCCTCAATAATTTATAGAGGATTATTTTAACATTTATCACATAAATTCTCAAAGAAAATAAACAAAAAATTACCAATGAGTAATTTTCTTTCTAATGATATGAACTATATAACACATTTTTCTTATCATTAATTTCACAACAAATAATTCATTAACAACTATCATCTCATTATTCACAAGAATAGAAAGATCAAATAAACTCTCCAATAATATTAGCACAAACTTTATTTTCACAAATTACGGAAGTGTAATAGGAGAAATAAATACACATTAAAATATTAAGTATAAAATATTAATAAATAGAAAAACGTTCTATCAACTCAAAACTTGAAAGCATTATAAAGCTTTTTAGAAAACAATCAAAATATTTTTACTTCAAGAAAACTTCATTACACATCATACTTATTCACTCTTAAAGGTATCATTAACTATTAACCAGAAAATATTTCTTAAAATTAATTAATTAAAATTCATTCACACTCTTGCAAATATTTAGCAAATAATCCAAAATGTTCTAATTCTCACCCTATTTGCGAGAATATTTACTTCACATATCAAATAAAATTTTAACAAAAAATTAGTACTAATCTCTGACCCATATCCAATAAAAAGAAAATTTAAAAAAGTTAAATAAATAAATAATTTTAATAAAAAAAAATTTCAAATTAATTCAATACTACTAATAAAAAGATTATTAAATATATATAAAAATTTTACAACAAAAGAATTATTCAAAATTTACTTTAATAAATAATCTCAAAACTCCCATATATATAATATACCCAAAAAATATATAAAACTAAAATAATAAAAATCTCACCCCTTTAATATATTCTTAAATGTATAATATTTAATACAAATCAATATTCAAAACAACATCAATTTATAACATATGAAGCTAAAAATATCACAAACAACACAAGAAATTACATCAAATTTACTTTTAGAAAAATATCTACACAATGTTTAAAGGTAAGCATATAAACTATATATATTTATTCTTAATACAAATACAAAATTCTAAAAGTTATAGAATTTTATGCAATTACGCATCTCAATATTACATCTCATTCTCATAAAAATTGTTCAAAGATAACACAAAAGCATGTATTTACTAAGCTTCAAGAGCTTAGAAGTATCATTCTGGCTATTTCTATTATTTGGATAAATTTTAGCATCACCACATATTTACCTTTAGGCAGAATATATCCATACAGTATAATTTTTCATCAAAAGAATTTTGGCATCACTACGCGTTATCCTTTGGGAAAACCATGTGCATGCAATAGAATGTTTAATATGAAGCTCACAAATGAGAACACTCTAATCTTCAAGAAAATCATCTGTTTTGGGTAGACAAAACCTCTAAACTAGAGCACTCCCAAAACATAAATGCTTCATATTAGTCCCCACACACTATACAACCTCCTTTGGGCATGTCATTATATATAATATAATCCTCACATGATTTCTAAACTAATACACATAATAACCCCCTTTGAGCATGTTATTATATATATTATTTCAGAAATTATTCCCTCGCAAAAATTGAAATTAAATGATACAAATCTCAATAAATGTTCCACTTTGGTGTTAACATTCACATTGACCTATAAAATTTTCTCAATTAGGAATTTCTCAAAAGCTCATTAGTAATATGCATACTAAACACAAAAGTATGCATAAAGTCACACACATGAGATACTAATCACAAATGTATCTCTATTGTTAAATACATTCTCAAATACATAAACTTTGAACATAAAACACACATTTTATTGCAATTGTGCCATGTAAACAAACTCAAGAGCAAACAACATCACTTATATTAAAAACCACCAACATGAGTATAAATAATTATTAACTCAAGATTAAATAATATGATATTTAGTGAATAATTTTTCACAACTCACATGAAAATAGTTCGCAGTTTTTATGCACAAATATAAACATAAATATATGTATAATTTAAACCGTCTAATATATATATATATATATCTTGTTTGGTTGCACCTCTTTACATGCTCAACAAGCAAAATGTATATTAATCTCTCAAATATAAATTTTAAAAGTAATTTATGTTACTATTGGATGCAAACATTTGATTTGAAAATGTTAAACTTCAATAATAATAATAATTTCAAATCACATGTAATTAAATGCTATTTCAAACCCTCACTAACAAACTTGCGAAATAAAAGATTTGATATAAAATCAAATCTATGATAAATTCTATTATACCCAAACATAGTATAATGAATATTTATTTTGAGAGATATAATTTTATAAGTGCTTAAATCACATAACATTACAAACTCACTAGTGTCATATATAACCATTCGTCATGTATAATATGATCACAAAATTCTATTTATTGATCTTATATACCAATCAAATTAATTAATTTTCAACACTCAAAATATTAATTCAGACCTAATTATATAAAATTTTCTCATTTTAAAACATAAATTATGCTTATTACTCAATGAAAGCATTAAATAAGTCAACTTACAAGTTTGACCACACTAATCAATAATCCTAGTTAAAATATGATTTGTGCTCCCCTTTTATTTTTAAATTTATCTAAATCTTTTAATTAAATAAAATAATATTAAAAATCCAAATTAGATTTGGATAAAGATTTAAAATCCAAATCTGATTTTACTATTTAAAATAAGAAAATTAAATCCAAATAGAATTCCAAAATTACAAATAGGATTTTAAAATTATTTAAGAAACAATTTCTGATTGTTAGGATTAGAAATTCATACTTATCCAAATTAAATTATGATTTCATATCAATCCAACCATAAAGGACAAATTTATTTTATTCATTGTAGCATATAGAATCCGTCCATAATATATATAGAATACAAACAGTTTTTTTTTTTTAATGAAATTAATTGACCGAAATCACTATATAATTATGTGTATTTCCACATGCATGAGCAAATCAGCTTGATATAAATTCTCAAAATTCTCTAATATGAATTAAAATACTAATATAAATATTAGCCTAAATAGGATCAAATAAATAGAAAAAAACCAAAACCAAATTAATTCCATATATTACCAGCAATATGCTAATATTACTGTAATATCCCGTAATTTTAAAAATATTTTTACACTGTACCGGGATATGCAGTGTCAGTGATTTTTGTATTTTATATGATATTTTTATGAGTTAATATGTATTTTAAACCTATTTTAATTACTGTCTATTATTTTCAGTATTTTACGTAAAATTTTCCCGGGACTTTCATTTTCGGGGAAATTTTCACGTAAACAATGTATTATTAATTATTTTAAATGTATTTACGGGTTTGCATGAACTCATACATATTTTTAAATTATTAAATAAAGCCTGTGTGTGTATATTTAATTAGGGTTTATTATTACCCTAATATTTTATTATTTATTTATTATTATTTGATTATTTTATTTATTATTAAATTATTAAAATTTATTATTTTTTTTCTTTTTCTTTTTTTTTTTTTTCTTTTTCTTTTCCTTTTTCTTTCTTTTTCTTTTCTTTTCTCTTTCCTTTTCTTTCTTTTTCTTTTTCTTCTTCTTCTTCTTTCTTCTCCCGTGGGTGCCGCCGGACCACCATTTTTGCCACCGTGGTTTCTCCCTCCTCCGGCCACCGTTTTCGACACCGCCGGTCTCTATCTTCTCCTTGAGCTCCGGTGAGTGTTATTCTAGCTTTTGTTTGAGCTAAAACGGTCTAGAATTGCTTAGGTTTTGAGTTGAATATTTCGGCCACTTTTGGTTTTCGATTTTTTTGAGCTTCAATTTGGATGATTCATGGAAACTTCCTTCACAAATGTTGTTCCTGGTAGCTTAATCTTCATGTATGAATTTTTACAGAATTTTTGGAGATTGTTTGGATTTTTGGGTATTTTTGAATATTTTAATATTATTTTCGAATTTTCGGAAATTAATTATTTAAATTATGAAATTGGAGTTTATGGTTGAATTAGGTGTTGAAATGAATTATAGGAATTTATTTGGAATTTTTATGAATTTCTAAGTATTTATTTTTAATTATTGAAGTTTAGGTGATTTTGTAAAATTAAGTTAATTGTGTTTTTATTTGAATTTAATTGGTAAATTGAGTTAAATATTTATGTTATTGATAAATATGTTGAGAAAATTAATTTTGGATAATTGTATGATTTTTAGTGAATTTTTGAAGTAAATTAGGTATATATATATATATATAGGGGTATTTTGGTAATTTTACCCTAAATTGTCTAAAAATGTAATTTAATTGGTTTTAATATTTATTTAAGGTATAAAAATGATTTCTACAAATTATTTGGTATTTTTAACTAATTAAAACTATTTTTCGTGAATTATTTTCAATTATAT
Source organism: Mallotus nudiflorus (assembly GCA_947683625.1). Lineage (NCBI taxonomy): Eukaryota > Viridiplantae > Streptophyta > Magnoliopsida > Malpighiales > Euphorbiaceae > Mallotus > Mallotus nudiflorus. The sequence continues at coordinate 179,786 of CANTUR010000833.1, read as the reverse complement.
ATATAATATACGGTTTTTCAAATAAAATGAGTTTTAATCGATTTTTATAGTGTTTCAAGGTCAATTATGTAATTTTTATTTATAAAATGTATTTTTATGATTTAAGGATATTTTTGGTATATTTGAATATATTTTCTGTGTTTGTGGACCCCGGTCGACAGATTGTAGTCTGGAGTCCGACCGAGGGGTTGTGATTGTTTATGGTGTTATTTTTGAAGTGTATTTTCTTTGCAGGGTCGGCTCTACTCTTTTGAGTAGAGAGATGTCCGTTTTACAGGGGAGGTTCTGCCGGATTTCCGGTAGAATTCTCGTAAAACGTGATATCCAGTCGAACCCTAATTTTCGATTCTGTATTTAATACTCTAGATTTAATTCTAGGATTTCTGTTAGGGTTATTCTGATGTCGAGTAATTATTTCTTGTTTAGTTGCGCCGAGACCGAGGGTTAGTGGACCAGGCCCGTCGGACCTGTCTCGTGGAGCGCATTAGGTGAGTTACTATATTATATATATATGCTTAGGATGCATGATTTAGAAAATGCATGTTTTATTTTGACTGAATATGCATAAATTACATGATTTATATTCAAGTATATTTTTGGTATATTTTTGGTATATAATAAATTATATACATGTTTTATTAATAAAATATATTTAAAATGTTTTTAAATATATTTTTAGTTTAATTCATGATTTGATTGAATTTATTTGACGTATTTATACTCAAAATATACCTGGTTTATGTTTGGTATATTTTCGGTATATATATGGTTTATATTGTTGATTTATTTAAATTCATGCATCATTTATTTTTGTGAATGAATGTTTTATTATTTATTACTGAAGGATATCAATAGAACGTGCTACCTAGTGGGCAGCACTAGGACCGAGTACGTACCGGTACGCCTATAGTATTTAGGCTTTATTACTGACTATTTGTGGATATCGATTTGATTATGATTATTGGATGTGTGAGATGTGGTTTGTGGGTGTGATTGCTGGAGCTCGGTTGACCAAGTGTCTCGGGGCCAATCACACTGGCAGTCAGACTGCTGGAGCTCGGTTGACTTAGTGTCTCGGGGCCAGTCTACTGTCCATATGGATTAAGTGGATATATTTGGAATTAGTGAGCCTGTATGGCTAGAGTGTTGTTTAACACTATTTTTCTGAGGTTGCGATATTCTAGGGTTCTATGTGATCCTTCATAAAAGTTGATTTTCAGACAAAATATATAAAATGATTTTTCTGCATCTGTATGAACTTGCCTGTATATATACATATTACTCATATACTGTTGACTGTATGCATTATCACTTAGAGTGTATGTATATATACTATAGTAATTCACTCAGTGAGGTCTGACTCCCCTCCGTTGACTATTTTTCAGGAGAGTCAACTTCCTCAGACCTCAGTAGCAGGTCGATACGCCGGATTTCTTCCGCCCCGGCTTCTTTATGTAAATTGTCTACTTGAGTCTTATTTATTTTATCTAGACACTGCAGTAGCTGTAAATTACAGTATTGGATTTTATGTACTTTATTTTAAAGAGATGTATTATGTTAAAACTGGATTTGTATAAAGATTATACATTTATGAGATTATATATGCGATGTGATGAGTTTTGAATTATATCCAGTTGAGATGGATGATATTGTAATATTTATGATATTTATGATTTTATTTTCCGCTGCACATATATATATTATATGGTTATTATTGCATTTTTATTTTATTTTTAGGCTTGCTACGGGTTCCGGATTCGAAAGAATTCCCGTTCCCTAGCGCCGGTCATGACTCCTGTTTTGGGTCGTGACAATTACCATGTATAAAAAAAAAGATAATATGTAATATAATATATAATTAACGATAATATAAAATAAATACCTAGTTTAATTACAATATAATATAATATAATTGCCCAATACAATACCACATGTAAGCAAATACCACATGTAGTTATATTAAATGTACAAATACCCTAAACAAAAACCACGTGATTGCTTACATGTAGTTTAAACTAGGTTTTAATATATTATACTTCTGGTATAATATAATATATACAATATAATATAAAAAAAAAAAAATAATAATAACAATATGCGATTGATAATATAGTAATATTATACATATAACCACGTATATGAATTTATATTCCTAAGTATGCAATATGTTGGTAATTTTGCTAATATGCTGTTTAAATAGGGTCAATTTCATATATTATCACGTATAATAGATAATATGATCGTGTATTTTAATATAGCTAAATTCTCTTTTGCACCACCAAATCCAAGATAAAACAAATTAAATTTTACGCATACAAACTGTCAACATAAAAAACGTACAAGATAGAATAAGTAAAACAACCGAAGATTATTTTAGCATATATTAACTCAAATGCTTTAATTCAATCATATTATATAAATAAATCACAATCAATTAATTTAGGGTTTTAAATTAATGTACAATCTAAACTTTGATACCACATATAAGAAAATTATAGAACATAATATATAAATTTAAAATACCAAATAATATGATAGTAGTTAATTTAACGAAAGAAATTGTATGCATTTTTCATGTTCGATGCAGAGATCTCATCTTTAATATATAACTACAATTTAAATAATAAAATAAAATAATTAGTATTGAGAAAATAGAAGATTACATCTTCTTCTCATATCCTTCTCACATATAGGTGGCTATCAATGGAACAAATCAGAATTAAATTCACTTGATGGAGAGATGACCTTAACCTTTATATAAAAAATCCTCTAGATTTACCCCATTAATAATTTTAGTAGGATTAAACTTACATTTATCGTCTTATCATATTAGCTCATTAAGATGCAAATAAGCCCATAATATAAATGATCACGTTAAATATAAATTAGAGTTCCCCGGACATTCATTTAAACTATATTTACTCAGTTAATTTTCACAAATCAAAACATCTTCCAATTAATACTAGCTCAAAATATAATAAAATTTATAACAGATGCAACCTAGCTAGTACCTAACTCAGCTTCTACAATATAGACATAAGGCAGGGAATAACTATGAGCATACTCGAGCTCTTTGCTGCTCATGTTTCTCTGACGCACTTGCTGATGAATTAAAATTTCTTTCTGTTAAGCATCTTTTATATGGTAGAAAGCCGTTTATCGGCTTATGGAGGCCCACTCTTCCATTTGCTGAAGGATTTTGACAATGATATTCAACAATTAAACCTTTATCTTTATTGTCCACTCCACTTTTTGGTGCAGCACTCAATGATCCAGTGCGAATTCTTTCATCAAGAATTTGCTTTTCTTTTGGCCTTTCTTCGGCACAAGATTGTCCCGGATAATCATGTGAGAACTGATCAGATGATGCGATGAATGAGGATGGCAGATTTTGGCAGACAGCCCATGGCAAAAGAGGGTTGGTTAGCAAACAATTGCCATCCTCTTCCTGTGTTTCCATTGGATGGTAAACTGAAGTACTAAATGGCAAAGAATTACAATCAGCACTTCCTGTTCTGAGGGACAACTGAGTGTCCAGTTGTTTCCACGTTAATTTCTTAATATATTTCTCATTCTCAATATCAAGATTTTCTGGACTAGTTTTAGATATCACCGACACAAACTTGTTTGCTTCCACAAGAGGCAGACTTGGGGAATCTGTCACTGAGACTGTTCTTCCAAAAAGCTTAATGCTTGTGAAAGGTGTTACTGTGCCTGCATCTCGTTCTGCACGTATAACATCCTTTGGGTTCAGCTGCAATTTCTGGATCAAAAGAAAAGAAGAAAAAAAGTTAGAAGTCTACAATCACAGTTTTTCCTTTTCCGTATAAAAAAAGATGACCAAAGTTGATTCTGGCAAGGAAAATCCATCTTACCACGAGCAAATACTTGTCCTCAATTGGAGTAGAAGGAAACTGTAGCAGTGATGAAGATGCATTGTCATTTTCAGGGGATGTGTTCAATGTTCTATGTTCTTGTTTTTCTATCGGCAACAAAGCAATACAACACATATCAGTGGCACATGATGATGGAGAAGAAGACGACCCACTATATTGCTCTGTAATGGAAGAAGATCCCAATGAATCTGAACCGATTGCAGATGAAACTGACAAGTTAGGGGATGGAGACCTTTCAAGTTTATTAGTATTAGAGGCACAAATCCCATCAACTGATTTTCGAGGATAAGGATGCACAGGTTTCCTCTTGTGACGAGGAGGCGGTATCACAATTGGTTTAACTGGGCTGTCAAACTCTCTTACAACCTAAATAACATCAAATCAGCACCAACCCAATTAAGGAAATGTGCCCAATGTCATTTGCAGCCAATACAATCTGTCAAAAAAAAAAAAAAAAGAAACCTTGGAGAAAAATTTTTGAGCATGGCTTCGAATTTGAACAGCAGTCTTTGTGCCTATATGATCTGCATAAAAAGAATCTAACTATAAATACATTGTCGAATACAATTTAAATATACAAACAGACAACACAAAATAAACACCTTGTATTTTACGCCACCCACGGCCATAGAGCTTTAAGGCTTCAAGGAACTTGTTGTGCTCCTGTTGCGTCCATTTCTCCCTTTGCTTTGTGATGGTGTAAGGTTTTCTCACCTGTTCAAAAATTAATATGCTAAAAGCACCAATATATTTCATACATATAAATTTGGCAACATGAAGAATTGAACCTAACCTTGGTGCAGGGCACATCGTCACTGCCGACTGAGTCCAGCTGCTGAAAATAAGTATCAAATGATTGAAGATAAATAAATCACTTAAATAAAATAATGGTAATGGAAGGAAAAAAAATTTGATGTAGCTGGAAAAAGCAGTACCTGACCAGCCATTTAAGTTGAAATCAAACTCTAGAAAGAAATGGAAAATATCTGTTGGTAAAGAAATAAAAAACAAATTCAAATGAAGGAATATAAAACAGGAAAGTCTTGTTGATGAGTGCTTTGGCTTTGGTGATTTAGAAAAGCAAAAAATCTGAAACAGGCAGATTGTGCCACGTCAGATTTCCTGTATTTTGATTTGCAAATGGAAAATTCGAGACGACAGCATGGAAACTTGTGGTTGTGAAAGAAAAGGGACCCAAAACACGCGGCGTCTTACTGTGGAGACACTGGATTTGGCCTTTCAAAAATCTTCCACTTTCATATTATTTGTATATTTCCGATTTGTGGTCGTGGATTTTTCCATATTGGATTTTTTTGGATTAAGGATAAGAATATTTTCGGAACAATCACATCACTTTTTTTTCTTTCATTGGAATATATATATATATATTCTTTCAAATTAAAAAATCAAACCAGATATTTTTTTCAGGTCCCAAACTTTTCAACTTTCTACATTGAGTCCTTGTAGATTTATTTTAATGAGTTGAATCCTTACATTTAAATCTTTTATATGCATCGTTCAATCCTTTGATCAAAATTTAGATTGTAAAATATACAATTGAGCCTTTATATTTTAAATTTATATCCAATTGAATCTTGATAATTTTTATTTTTAACCAAAACCCTTATTTTTAAATCTTTTAACAACATTATTGAATTTTTAAAATGCATATTTTTATTATCTTTTGTCTAATTAAAGTATAGGTCATTAATTTCTAATAATTTTTTTTTAATAAAACAATGTGTACAATCTTAAAAAAAATTAACGAATATATGTATTATAAAAATTCAATTTAAATAAATATGATACATATTTTCACAACATACCATCCCATTAGATAGTTCAATTCAAAAATTGGAAGTTTTTTTTAACGATTTCACACTATGTGATTCATGAAGAATATTCGAGAATTTAAAATTTTTCAACACTAATTATATATTTATATAACCAAAATCATAAGTAATAAAGCTACATAAAGTCATATAGTAAGTAGGAAAGGAAAACTGCTGCTATATGATTCTTTATTTAAAAAAAAAAAATAGGAAAATGCATAAAGCCCTAAAATAGAAGAAGGAAAAATTGTATTTTTGGTCCCTTAGCTTTTAAACTTTTTTTTTTCATTAAGTTTTTATATTTCAATTTTATTTTATTGGAATCCTATACTTTTATTTTTTTTCTTATTGAGTTCTTATACTTTTATTTTTGTATATATTGAATCCATCTATTGAAATTTCAATTCCTATATTTTAACATTATATCTAATTAAGTTCTTGTAAAATATATAATTGACTCTCTATATTTTTACTTGTACTAAATGAATCTTCAAAAGTTTCATTTTTAGCCAATTAAATCTTTATTTTTGACTTTTTATCTTAATTTTTAAAATCTTAAAATACATATTCTTTCATTAATTTTTTCCTCATATAGTTAAAATATGGGTTATTTATTTATAATAAATTTCTATTAATAAAAAAAATTATACTACTTAAATCCTTACAATTTTTATCTTTAGTTAATTAAATCCTTATTTTAAAATATATTTAAGTTAATTGATTAAATCCTGAAATGCAAATTTAATTTAAATATATAAATGACAAACATGTTTATATTTTTTATTCAAAAATATTTTAGCTAGTTATTAGTATTTATATAGAAAATTAATAAAAAATTTTATTTCACTAATTTAAAATTCTAGTTAAATATGTAACTAAAACAACTTTTGAACACATAATAAATTTAAAATTTAGATAATCATTAATTAAAATATAAAGATTTAATAAAAAAAATTACATTAACCAAATTCTTTTATAATTTATGTGACCTTAAAGCTACAATAATTCATGCACATAATTAAGACACAAATGCTTTTATTTATTAAATTAATTAATTTTTTTTATTTATAACATTATTTATTATTTTTATAAATAAATGACTTATATTGAAGTTTTAATTCACCAAATCAAAAGTCTCAAATTATAATTAAATGAATCAAAGGTAAATTAGATAAGAAAAAAATGAAAAAAAAAATTTAGACTCTTAACAGTTTTATTTGGTAGCTTTAGTGAAAAAAATTAATGAAATTACAAATTTGTTGATGAAGTACATAAATGCTGATGACTAATTAAAATATTTTGTATCAAAATAATATATATATAATTTGGATTTCTATTATACATATTTTAAAATATTTTGGACAGAATTCAGTTTGGACATACTATCAAATACGCTATTATAAATATTACTATTATGATATATGCATATTATAAGTCTCATGTTCTCAATCTCACTCTTTTTATATTTTGTATTTTATTCACTAACCATTACTTTCCCTGTTCTTCATTTATGTTATCATCTCAATCTCAATTCATCAGATTACCAAATTATAAAAATATAAAGAGTGTGTGTCTATATATATATATATAACTCTTACTAACATTTATTATTTATTATTCATGTTATTTACTTTTCAAACACTTTTACCTGTTGTTTACCATTTATATTGCTTTTATATATATATATATATATATATTACTTGTGTGTATCATACATTTGCATTAGCATCATCATTTACATATTATATTGAATTCAATCTCAATCGCTCAAGCTATTAACGGGTACTATCTCTTGCTAACATTATTATTTATTATTCATGTTACTTACTTTTCAAACATTTTTACTAATGATGCATGATACAATTTGGGGTACATACAAGAATGATAGTGCTATAAGCCAAGGTGTGTGCAAAATGCTTCTAAAGATCTAAAATGAAGCACCAGAAAATCTACCCATAGAAATCCATACACGACCAAAGTGCGATACATTCTTACCTTATTAAATATAATATTTTAATTTGTTCACTCATGAATGTGGTGGTAAAACAAATTAAATACATCAAATTAAAAAAGCTTATATGAACATTTAGTTTTAGAAAAATGGTGCTCGATAATAAAATGAGAAACATCTCTTTTATTTTTGAAAATTTGATTTATCAAAATTTTTAAGTAAATGCAATATTTGCAAAAATTATTGAAAACATAAAAATATATTAATACTCAATTACTTAGCGAATCATGAGCTCAAAGTGAACGATTATTATTGGACAGAGTTTGGCAAGATATGGATTATTTGCCTTCATATTATTATTATTTTGATTTATTTTCTCTCACCATATCAAGTGTGATTCCATGTGCATGATAATGATTCACTACCAAAGTATGCAAAAATTGATAAGAAATATTATAAAGTGAACAAGCAACTTAATAGATGAAACACTAGGAAAATAACATCAAATTGATTTTAGGAGCAATAAAGACTTATGAAAAGTTCAGAAAATGACATCAAACTGAGTTTAGAAAGAAAATTACAATTTATTATAATTTAGACAACATCAAATTGAGTTTAAACTTATTACAATTTAGACTCATTCACAACTCTTACTAAACTGCAACCATTCATCATTCTTACTGTAATATTTCGAGTTTTTAAATAAATTTAAACTGTATCGAAATATGCAATGTTAATAATTTTTATATATATTGATGATTATTTTCATGAGTTTGTTATTTATTAAGTCATTATAATTATTTTTAATTATTTTAAGATATTTACGTAAAATTCTTCCGGAAATGTTATTTTTGGGGAAATTAACACATAAATAATTTAATATTAATTATTTTAACTAGTTTTATGAATTTTCATGAACTCATACATAATTTTAAAGTGATAAATAAAATGTATATATGTGCATTTATTTAAATTAAATTAGGGTTTAATTAATTAACTTAATTTTTTTATTATTTAGTTTTAATATTAATTAATTAATTATAAGTGTATAAATTATTAAAATATATTAAAATATATGTGTGGTGAGTATTATTTGTGTGTGAGATTATATATTATTATAATATATAGTGTGGATATATACATATATACATTATTATATAACAAAAAACAAACGTTTAACTTAATTATAACTTTGCCCCTTTCTTCCTCCCCTTCTTCCCGATCACCTCCTTCACTATCACTGCCGTCTGCCAAGCTCCACCCCTACCATCGGTGTGCCTCCCGGTGTGCCACCATCGTCCCTAGCCAGTTCCGCTTCCAGCAACACCCATTTCCGGCGTGTTTTGGTCGGAAAACCAAGAAGAGGCTGAAATTTATCTCATCGCCGTTCAAGCCGATTCCGGCCACCAAACTCAATGCCACCGGTCTCTATCTTCTCCTTGAGCTCCGGTGAGTGTGATTCCAAGCTTTGTTTCACTTAAAATGATCTAGATTGTCACGACCCGAACCCGAGGGCACGTGACCGGTACTAGGGAATGGGTAGGCATAAGGCCCCCGAAACCCGTAGTAAGCCTAAAGGAAAAGAAAATAAAACCATTCATATTTTAACTTTAATTAAAAACAGAACATATTATCAAATTGATTTTTTCTCAAATTACACAAATTCAACTATTTAATAAAAATATGATTCAACATCTCATATTATAAATTGAATTTATGTCATATACATAAATGTATTTCATACAAATAAACTACATAATTTAGTTTAAACCATACAAATTCTCAATACATATACTACTGCAGCATCCTAGATTAATACACAGTACAACTTACAATGACCTACATAAAATCGCTGGTGAAGAAGAAATCTAGCGTAGAGGTAGTCTGAGGTCGAACTCCCAAGCTCCTGAAAAAATATAAATTGAGGGGAATCAGGCCTCACTAAGTAAGTCAATAAAAGAGCTGTACGGTTTGAAAACCTTTTTGAAAACTATATATGTTTATAGTGAAAATAATTCATAATATATAAGTATGGCTTTTGAAAAATCTCGGTAGAACCCTAAACCCAAAATCTAAATGGCCAACCGGGCCCACTTATTCCAACTAGACTACCGATCCCCGAGAGCAAGGGCATCAACCGAGGCACCAAGCCGTAGTCATTCACTTAATCCAAATATATGGCACTGGCGGTCCCCGAGAGCAAAGGCATCAACCGAGGCACCCATCCCAGTCCATTTTAACCTTACAAATCACTGGCGGTCCCCGAGAGCGTAGGCTTCCACCGAGGCACCCGTCCCAGTTTAACATTCACCAAACATATATATATTATAGATCCATCTCTCAATCTCTACCATGTGCACATAGTCCTGGTGAAGCCCACCAGGTAGCCCGTTCTACCAAAATTTCTCAAAATCGATTTAAAATAAATAAAATGCATTTAAAGCTTAAATAACAACATTAATTAAATAAGCCATATAATCAATATTAAAATATGAGCGCACGCATTGGCTAATTAAAATCCACGCACAGATCATTTTATCGGCTTACAGGATGAATGTGAAGGCTGACGACCACGCGTCTGCCTCGGCCTCATGGCTTCTACTCCGAGATGATCTAAAGGAAAATAATAATAGTCGACCTTTAAAATATGACTATGGAATCGAAACCAAAAAATCAACAAAGCAATGAAATTCCAAACTGACTCGATAGACAGGATTTAACCTAACTAACGGTAGAAATTTTACGGATATCACATTTTACGAGAAAATCTACCGAAATTTCGATAGAGTCTCCTCTGTAAAACGGACATCTCTCTACCAAAGGTAGAGCCAGACCTGCATAGAAAATGCACTTTTAATTCCAAAACCATTCACACTCGAGTCGGGCTCCCAAAAATACAATTTGCCCCGATCGAGATCACAACTCAAATAAAATATCAAAAATTAATAATATTTGTTTCTTAAATACCTATATCACATACATACATACTAGAATAAATGAAAATTATACAAAATCTCCATTATTCAAAATTGAGCAATTAAATTTGTATTCCAATCATATTAAAATTATAATCATAGCCCAAATTAAAACTAGTGCAATGTATTATATGTATATATATATATATATATATATATTGGGAATTTGATATTCAAAATTTACACTACTTAGGAAACTATGCCAATTAATTTATAAAAATTATCTAAACCCTTTAATTATTAATAAAACTAATAATATATATATATATATATATATATATATATATATATATATATATATATATATATATATATATTTATCATATTTAGTGTAAAATTACATTTTTTACCCCCCTAAAATACATAATTTACATAATGAGCTTTTAATACTGAAAATAATTCCTTAAAATTATTTAATCATGTCAAAAATTCATTTTCTCAAGATACCTTTTCTTAATATAATTAAAACGTTTAATTAACCAACAAATTTTCTCCCAAAAATATTATTTACCCTAAAAATCAAATTTGGCATAAACTCAAATATAGTTATAAAAATAGTATAAAAATCTCAAAAATTATGATTTGAGTTCTACAATTCATATTATTCACTAATAACCTCAATTATTAAAATTTCATAATTTTTTCACAATAATTTCCAAAAATTAACATAAACACCAATTAAATGCCTAAAATTTATAAAATCTATAATTGACTCCATAATTTTCTAGAATATCAATACCTCACAAATAATTAACACTAATTAACCTAATTACTATTTAACTCAATTAACAATTAACTAAACAAACTAATAACTAAATAAAATAACATAAAAATTCAAATAAAAATTCTGAAAAAAAAAAAAACACACATTTACTAAAATTAACATCAACCTTTGAAATACTAAACAACCTCACATAGCTAAAGAAAACTACCAAAACTAACCGGATCAAAGAAAGGAAGAAAGAGATCGGTGAGCATGACTTACTGTCGAGCTTGAAGGGCTGGGGAAGGGAAGCTTATTGTTGTCGGAAAGAATGGAGAAGAAGGAGCAGCAAGTTGCAGCTGAGAGGCAGCACCGGAAGTGGGGATAGGAACTGGACAGAGTTGGATGGGTAGCTATCGTGCGAGGAAGGAGAATCGGCTGCCAGGCGAGAAGAGAAGAAGAAGAAAAAGAAGAAGAAGAAGAAGAAGAAGAAGAAGAGCAGTAGCAGCAGAGAGCTGGGTGAGGATGGTGAGTAAGGGAGGAAGACGGGGATGGGACAGAGCTCGGGAATCTTCTGTTGCTCTCTTCTCTATTTTTTTTTTGTTTTCTGTTATTTTCCTTTGTTTTCGGCTGGGTCACTTCTATATGTATACTTATATATATATATATATATATATATATATATATTATAACTATTAATTTATATACTTATACATATATGTGTATAGGCAATTATTGGTATGTATACATATACTACATACACATATACATATACACTAGCTATTTTAATGCACACACCTAAAATAATACTTAACCTTAAAATTATATTAACATAAATATATATATATATATATATATCTCCATAGGATAGCAAAATAATTAACAATTGCATCATGTAATTAAAAATTATTTATTAACACTACAATTTCAAAAATTACTTTATTTAATTAAAATATAGGGTATTACATAGATTTTCATACGTTTTGATTTTACAATTTCGGCCATTTAGGTTTCTCAAAGTTTTTGAACTTCAATTTGTTTGATTCAAGCAAACTCCCTTCACAAAATTTGATCCTTGTAGCTTAATATACATGTGGTAATTTTTGTGGAATTTTTGATTATTTTATTAATATTTTCTAATTTTTGAAAATTAATTAATTAAATTATGAAATTGTGTTTTATGGTTTTTATAGGTGTTAAAATGAATTTTAGAAATTTATTTGTAATTTTTGTGAATTTTATATATTTATTTTGAATTTATTTAGTTTATGTAATTTTTGGAAAATTAGGTTAATTATGTGTTTTAGTGAAATTAATTGGTTAATTAAGTATATTTATTGATATTATTGAATTATATTTTGAGAAAATTAATTTTGAGTAATTATATTATTTTTGGTGAATTTTTTATTAATTTTAGTAAATTTATATATAGGGGTATTTTGGTAATTTGGCACTAAATTGGTTAAAAATATAATTAAATTGGTTTTAATAGTTATTTAAGGTATAAAAATGATTTCTACAAATTATTTAGTATTTTTAACTAATTAAAACTATTTTTCGTAAATTATTTTCAAATGATATATATATTATACGATTTTTCTATATAACTGAGTTTTTATCGGTTTTTAATGTGTTTTAGGGTTAATTATGTAATTTGGATTTATGAAATGTATTTTTATTAAAAAAGGGCATTTTTAGTATTTTTGTAATTGCTCTGTGAATTGTGGACCTCGGTCGGTGAATTGTAGTTTGGAGTCCGATCGAGGGATTGTGGTTGTGAATATTATGTTATTTTGAAGTGTGTTCCTTTGCAGGACCGGCTCTACTCTTTGAGTAGAGAGATGTCTGTTTTACAGAGGAGGTTCTGTCGAATTTTTGATAGAATTCTCGTAAAACGTGATGTCCGGTCAAATTCTGATTCTAATATGGTGTCTAGTATTCTAGATCGAGTTTTTAGAAATTTTTGTTAGATTTATTCTGATTTTTTGTTGTCATTTGTTTGTTTAGTTACGCCAAAATCGAGGCCTAGTGGACCGGGCCCATCGGACCCATCTCGAGGAGCACAATAATAGTGAGTTGTTATTTTATATATATATATATATATATATATATATATATATATATATATATATGTTTTAGGGTGCATGTTTTAGAAATGTATGGTTTATTTTGATAAATATGCATAAATGATTTAATTAGTACTTAGGTTTATTTTTGGTATATTTTGATATATTCTAAATTATATGCATGTTTTATCAAACATTTATATTTAAAATATTTTTAAATATATTTCTAGTTTATTTTGCAATTATATTGGATTTATTTGACGTATATATACTCAAAATATACCTGATTTATTTTTGGTATATTTCTAGTATATATATAGTTTATGTTGTTATTTATTTCAAATTCATGCATCATGTATTTATGAATGTATGTTTTATAAATATCGAAGGATATCAATAGAACGTGCTACCTAGTGGGCAGCACTAGGACCGAGTACATATCGGTACGCTGATAGCATTTAGGCTTCATTACTAACCATTTGTGGATATTGATTGGATTGATTTGATTTGATGTGAGATGTGATTTAGGAATGTGATTGTTGGAGCTCAGTTGACCAAGTGTCTCAGGGCCAATCACATTGACAGTCAGACTGCTGGAGCTCGGTTGACTTAGTGTCTCGGGGCCAGTCTACTGTCCAAATGGAACAAGTGAACATATTTGGAATAAGTGAGCCTGTATGGCTAGAGTGTTGTCTAACACTGTTTGAGGTTGTGATTTTCTAGAGTTCTATTTGATCCTTCATAAACAGTGATTTTCAGAAAATATATAAAATGATTTTTTTGTTGCATCTGTGTGTATTTGCTTGTATATGTACTTATTTTATATATGTCATGACCCAAACTAGGAGTTATGACTGGCGTTAGGGAACGAGAATTCATTCGAATCCGGAACCCGTAGCAAGCCTGAGAAAATAAAATCATACAATAAATAAATAAAAAGTATGATATAATTAAAATTTTTTGAATCAATATATAAAATAAATTCTCCAAATTCTTTCATAAATGTATATATATTCATACAGTGTTCAAATACAATTTCTCAGAGTATTTAATATCCAAATGAAATAATGCTCCTCAAATACAATAACACAACTACTGCAGTTTCTAGAATATAAATCAGAGTTCAAAATATACATTTGCATAAAATAGCTGGGACTGAAGAACACCGGTGAGGAACTCTATAACTAAGGTCTGACAATATGAGATCTCCTGAAAAAAAAATAATTGAGGGGGTCAGACCTCATTGAGTGAATTATTATACTATATATACGTGCAAACTAAACCATAACAATCAGACATTCTTATATATATATATATGTATATACACACATTTCACACGAATGCCAAACTCTGCCTTTATAAATATACTAAATATAGAAAACATATATTTTAATTCATGAAGGATCCATAGAACCCTAATAATAGCAACTTCAAACAATCCCATCATCACTCTAGCCATACAGGCTCACTTGATTCCAAATAGAACACTTATTCTAATCTGGATAGCAGACTGACCCACTAAGTCGACCGAGCTCCAGCAGTCTGGCTGTCAGTGTGATTGGCCCCGAGACACTTGGTCAACTGAGCTCCAGCAATCACACTATCTATCACCTCACATCTCAATCAACCCAATAGATCATTCAATCCACTTATGGATAGTAGACTAGCCCCAAGACACTAAGTCAACCGAACTCCAACAGTCTGACTGTCAGTGTGATTGGCCTCACAATCACACTATCTAACATACCATTAATCTTAGTCAAATCAATTAAATCAATTATAATCACCCAAAATTAACTCTCACTCAACCCTATTCTTTCGCACCGGTACGTACACGACCCTAGTGCTGCCCACTAGGAAGCACGTTCTATTGATATCCTTCACTTAAATAAATCATTCATTCTGAAAATAATTAATGTGGAACGACATTCATAATAATAAAATCAACCATATATATATACCAAAAATATACCTAAAATATAGGTATATATATATGTCAAATAAAATATGAAATAAACTAAAGATAAATCATTAATATGGTTAAAAACAATTTAAATGAGTAACAATAATATAACATGCATTTTCTTAAAAATATACTTAAATATACAAAAGATATACTCTAAGTACATAAATCATTTAATAAAACATTTATGTATAAATATTCATTTAAATATGTGTTTGTGTTTAACATATATTCACAAATATACTAAAAATAAACCTAATTATATAGCATGCATATATAAAAAATAAACCATAAATATACCACTAATGTGTTAGGTTTAATTTAATAATAAAACATGTATTTATTTGGAAATAAATCAAAATATACCAAAAATAAACTTAAAAATAATTTAAGTGTTGATTTATAATATAGCATGCAATTATTTAAGAATAAACCTAAATTATACTAATCATTTAATAAAATAATTATGGTTCGATGCACATTTAAATCATGTATAAATATTAAATTATAACAAACATAAACCTAAATATCTAACATACGTATATCAAAAATAAACTCTAAATATACCAGTGATATATTAAATGTATATAGAAAATATACAAACATTTATATATCAAGATATACTAAAAATAAACTGAAAATATACCAAATCATATTATAATTAAATTACTGTTTAAACATATAATGAAAATAAAAATCCTAAGTGATGAATCTTATATGCAATGCATATATATATATAGTATAATAACTCATATGTTAGTGCTCCACAAGACAAACTCGGCAGGCCTGATCCGTTAGGCCTCGGTCTCGGCGCAACTAGATAAACAAATGACAATATGAAATCAGAATAAATTTAACGGAAATTCTAAAGACTCGATCTAGAATTTTAGACACAAAATTAGAATAGGGATTTGACCGGACATCACGTTTTACGAGAATTCTATAAAAAATCCGACAGAATCTCCCTTGTAAAACGGACATCTCTCTACTCAAAAAGTAGAGCCGGTCCTGCAAAGAAAACACGCTTCGGAATAACACTAAATTCACAACCACAATCCCTCGGTCGGACTCCAAACTACAATTTACCGACCGAGGTTCATAATTCACAAAATAATTACAAAATACCGAAAATGTCCTTATATAATAAAAATACATTTTATAAATCCAAATTACGTAATTAACCCTAAAACACGTTAAAAATCGATAAAACTCATTTATTTAGAAAAATCGTATAATATATATAATTTGAAAATAATTTACGAAAAATAATTTTAATTAGTTAAAAATACTAAAAATTTGCAGAAATTATTTTTATAGCTCAAATAATTATTAAAACCAATTTAATTACATTTTTAGCCAATTTAGTGTAAAATTACCAAAATACCCCTATATGTATAAATTTACTATAAATGTTCAAAAATTCACCAAAAATTATATAATTACTCAAAAATTAATTTCTCAGCATATAATTTAATAATATCAATAAATATACTCAATTAACCAATTTATTTCAATTAAACACATAATTAACCCTATTTTTCAAAATTACGTAAACTTAATAAATTCCAAATAATTATATAAAAATTCAAAAAAATTACAAATAAATTTCTATAATTCATTTCAACTCCTATAATCACCATAAAACACAATTTCATAATTTAATTAATTAATTTTCGAAAATTAGAAAATATTAATAAACTAATAAAAAATTCACAAAAATAAAAATAAATTCCAAAAATTATAAAAAAATTACAGTATGTTTATTAAGCTTCCAGGAACAAATTTTGTGAAGGAATTTTTCATGAATCAGTCAAATTGAAGCTAAAAAAAATTTGAAACCCAAAATGGCTGAGTTGAAGAAATTAAAAGTTAAGCAATTCTAGACCAAATCAAGTGAAATAAAGCTTGTAATCACACTCACCAGAGCTCAAGGAGAAGATAGAGACTGACGGCATCAAATTTGGTGGCCGGAAATGGCTTGATCGGAGTTAAGTCGATTTTCGGCTTCTTTGTGAAAAACCGGTCAAAACTCGCCGGAAAAGAGTGTTTCAGGTGGTGAAAATGGCTGGAGGTGGAGGAGGAAGGCTGAGGAGCATGGTGACAGCAAGAAAACCAGCTTGAAAATGGAAGAAATGGCGTTGGGAAGAAGAAGATGCAGGAAGGGGCAAAACTGTAATTCTGCAAACTTTGATTTTTTTGTTATAAAATAATGTATATATGTATATATATATATGTCCACCTTATATTATAGTAATATATATATTCCCACACACAAATAATACTCACCACACAAATATTTTAATATATTTAATGATTTATACACTTGAAATTAATTAATTAATACAAAAATTAAATAATAAAATTAAGGAAATTAATTAAGCTCTAATTAATTTAAATAAATACACACACATATATATATATATATATATTTTATTTTAGCACTTTAAAATTATATATGAGTTCATGCAAATTCATAAAACTAGTCAAAATAAATAGTATTAAATTATTTACGTGTCAATTTTCCTGAAAATACAATTCCTGAGAAAATTTTACGTAAAGTACTTAAAATAATATAAAATAATTAAAATTAGCTTTAAACAAATAACAACTCTTAAAATATCAGAAATATATACAAAAATTATTAACACTGCATATCCCGATGCAATATAAAACTATTTAAAAAAACTCGGGATATTACAATATACTATTGACCGTGTGCATTGTCATTTAGTATGCATGTATATATATTATAACAATTCACTTAGTGAGGTCTGACTCCCCTCCGTTAACTATTTTTCAGGAGAGTCATTGTCTTCAGACCTCAGTAGCAGACCCATACGTCGGATTTCTTCCGCCCTGGCTTCACTATGTAAACTGCTTATCTGAGTTTTATTTTATAATGTAGACATTGCAGTAGTTGTTAACAGTTGTGGGATTTATGAATTATATTTGTGTGAGTTATATATTTCAAGTATTTGAACTGAAACTTGTATTGAAAGTTTATTTATATATGAAATGAGATATTCAATTTAATTTCTTTTGGTGGATTATTATTTCAATATTTTTGATTTATTTCCGCTGCAGAGTATTTTAATTATGTTATTATTATTATTGCATGTTTTAATTTATTTTAAGGCTTGCTATGGATTCCGGATTCGAAAGAATTCTCATTCCCTAGCACCGGTCGTGGCCCCTATTTTGGGTCATGACACTTACTTAAACTATATCCATAGATAAGAAGTTTCTAAGCACCACACTACTTATACTAGGTTCTTTAAATCTCATAATGTTCCTCCTTGTGCATGCTAAATTTTCCCTAGACAATTAAATCTTGAATGTTCTTACATAATTTATAGTAGTGATTAGTGATATGACAGTCACTTGATAGTAATTACTGTAAGCATTGCAATCATAGTGTTAGGCAGGTTTTGAGATAGAGGTTTGGGTTTTTTAAGCTTCATTAGTCCATTTACATGAAGTTTCTCAAAGATCTCAAATAATGGCTAAGTTAAAGTAGGTAGTGGCTTCTTGAGACTTGGTCATTTAATCCTCTTTGAAGTATAAGTAGATTAGCTTTCTTCCTTAGGTCATTTAATCCTCTTTGAAGTATAAGTAGATTAGTTTTCTTCCTTACTCTTACAAGTAAATGATACCTTGACTTGTTGATTCTCAATATTCTTCACCTTATTGGCTTTGAGATGGTTTGAAATTAAGAAATAAGTTTGATGTGGAGGTGTGTTGATACCCAAATCTTAACGGTGCCCTAAAAATCAGATGATGAAGGATTCCTATCGATCACATAGGGGGAAGTGTCTTTAGGAGTCTTCTTAGCATGCTCATATTGAGTGGAAATGCAAAAAAACCCAAATGAAACTAAAAATATAACAACCTATACCTAAAACCGTAAAAAAAAAAATTAGTGGGCCAAAAAGGACTAAAAAATAAGAGAAGAGCCCATGGGGACGGGCCAACCCACGAGCTTAGGTTGATGACTCACGAGTATGGGATCACGAACCAAGCTCGTGGGTCAAAATGACCTATTTGTCCCCGCTTGGGACCATAATCCCATGCATGTGGGATCACTCCTAAGAGCGTGGGATCATGATCCTGAGCGTGGGATCATGTGGGATCACCACCCTGTACCTATAAAAATTCATTTTTTCCTTTTTTGAAAAAAAAAAGAGATTGACAAACACTTTGAGGCAGACATTTAATGAGAGAAAAAACCACTATTTTGGATATTTCTCATTCTCTCTCCCACTCCTAACACACTTGGAGACCCATTTAACCAAACAATTAAACTATAAAGAATTACATAATAATCATAGTATAAAAGGTAATGCTGTAGTAAATTTAATAATTGACATGATAACAAATTTGGGAAATTGTTTGTATAATAAATTATTAGGATTTCAAGAAAATAAAGAAAGTCTAGAAAAAAATACTAAAACTCTTGAAAGAATATTAGATCAACAATATAGGATAGAATTATTAGTAAAAGAAATTATAACTATTGGATTATTATGAGCTCTACAATAGATAAAATTTTAGATAATATATGTATATTAGATTGGAGTAGATTATCAGTCATGATATCACTAAGAGATGAAATAAATAAAACTATAGATGCAAAAAGGAAAACTTAAGAATTTTTAGAAAGTCAAAATATATCAGAAATTTTAAATATAGTAGAATATAATAATAAAATAATGGTATTAACAATTTTTAGAGATACTATAAACACTATTATTAGTGAAGGAAATTTAGACCCATAAAATGAATGATCAAAGTAAATATAGAGGGATATATAATAACTGAAAATGAAACTATTTACAAAATAACTTCTAATGAATCATAAATTTTCTCTAAAACATTAGAAGAACATCTTAAACACATATTATTATTCATAGAAAGATGTGAAGAAAAAGGATTAGTTTTAGGAAAAGAGAAAAGTAAAATTGCTAAAATAGAGATAGAATTTTTAGGATCAATAATAAATAATAAGGAAATTAAATTACAACCCCATATGGCTAAAAAATTATTAGAATTTCCTGAAAAAATAATAGAAAAAAGACAACTACAATCATTATTAGGATTATTAAATGTCTATAGAGAATATATCCCAAACCTATCTTATATTTTGACTAGTCTTAATAAAAAATTAAAAAAGAATGAAAAATTAGATTGGACAAGAAAAGATGAATTATTAGTAAAAAAGATAAAAGAAATATGTAAGAAGATTCCACCTTTATCACTACCTATAGGACCATGTGAATGGATAATAAAAATTTATGCAAGTGACATAGGATGGGGAGCAACTTTATCTTTTAAAGGACAGGACAAAAATCCAAAAATTTACAAATATAATTCAGGAACTTTTAATAAAGCTAAACAAAATTATTCTTCAAATGAAAAAGAAATGTTAGCAGTAATAAAGGCAATAAAGAGCTTTGAATTAATGATTTGTGAATATGAGTTTATTATAGAAATTGATAATAGGACAGTAATATCTTGGTTAAAAAGAATACCAGCTAATAATCTTAATAATAGGATTTTAAAGTGACAATCTTATTTATCTGATTATGCTTATAGTACCAAATATATAGAAGGTAAAATAATTTCCTTGCTGATTTCTTATCTAGAACTAACAATAATATTGTTTCAGATGGACCAGTTTCTTGATAAACATCTAGCATTAGAATAAAAGTTGAACCAATTACTGTCAGAAAATGAAAAGCTAAAGCAGCTTGTATCAGAACTAACTTATGGGAAATCTGATTCTGAAGAAGATTTCACCATAATAGCAAACAACAGTACCAAGCAGAAGAAGGACAAAGACAGATCCAAAGAAGAAGAAAGAGGTAAATCTAAATCAGAATAAAATATTACATCTAAAGAAGAAGAATTAAAAAAAAGAATTTCTCAGTATAGTATTGGACCAAGTTACTCAAAAAAAGTTAAAAAAGAACTAAAGAGTAAATTGTCTATAACAGTCACTCGCTATAGAAATAATTATTTCAAAAACTTTTATACTTTGGTTAAATATATTTCAAAACCAAAATCCAGTATTCCTTGGATGAATTTAGTATGTTGGAAAAATTTTAACAAAGTCACTATTTATCAAACTGCAAACCCAAATACAGTACGAAATTTTTATGATTATGGACTTCTTCATTGTATTTATCCAAGTCTTAGTCATGGAGAGTTTAGTCAATTACCAGTATGTATACAACAGTCAGTAAAAAGGTTTCAGAATTTAGTAAAAAATAAATAGATATATATGAGATTTTATCAAACAATTCTAGAATTTGGAAAGGATCAGTCCTGGTGTCAGCCAATGACAGTACTAAAATTTGAAACGACCTAAGAACCCTTGGTGATGGAAGAACAAATTAAAGAAATCATAGAGAACGAACTTTGGAATAGTATACCTTTTATCAAAGCCATTAGTATGAAAGTAATCTATGAAGAACTAAAAATGGTCATAGACTCCAGCCATTGGGAGTACTACTTTGACAGCAGAAATCTTATTTACTCAAAAAGCAGTCAGGAACGGATGAATAGGCCAAAGAAGATAGAAGCATGGTACAGATCTTTTATGGAAGGAAAATTCATGGCATCAAATGAAACACGTAGACAATAATGTAGACCGATGATGTCAGAAGAAAAACATTATTGTTCTTTTTGTAAAAAGAATATGCCAATAACAGACACATCTATCAAAAAATTAGTATTGCCATTGTAAAAAAAAAAAAGATATTAGAGAATATAAAAATTAGACAAGTGTAGAGCCAAGTGTTAGATATTAGATAAGTAAGAATGTAAAAATTAGACAAGTGTAGTGCTAAGTATTAGACTTAAAAATAATAGTCAAAAAGCCTAATTTAGGTGTAGAAAATTAGGATTAATAGCCAAGCCATGTGTCAAAATTAATTAGTGCAGAATTTTGTAGAAACTTAGATATTTTTGGCATAGCCTTCTATATATATGTTTGTATTGTAGAGATTGTATGCAAGAAAAAATTATATGAATAAAATTACTACAAGTCTTTATAATACTTATGTGTAGGAAACTATCTCTCTCTAAGTTCTCTTACTCTTTCTATATTTTTGATCCATGGTTTGAATGTTTGTATGGGTTAATTATTTACAGTTATTTTAATTTTGTTTTGAAAATTTTTAATTTATGCTGTGAATTTTTGATAGTTTGTCTATCATTTTGACAGTTTATCTGTCTTCCATACATGCATCCTTAATAAGGTATTAGAGCATATAGGTTGAGAAGAAAATTTGCAGAGATTCTAGAAAAAATGAAAAGAAAATTTGAACACTTGTTAATAGAAATTAGTAGTAATAATGAACAAATAAGTCAAGATTTTAATAGTAATACAATATTTTGTAACTATAAAGAATTACATAATAATCATAGTATAGAAGGTAATGTTGTAGAAAATTTAATAATTGACATGATAACAAATTTGGAAAATTGTTTTTATAATAAATTATTAGGATTTCAAGAAAATAAAGAAAGTCTAGAAAAAATTACTAAAACTCTTGAAAGAATATTAGATCAACAATATTGGATAGAATTATTAGTAAAAGAAATTATAACTATTGGATTATCATGAGCTCTACAATAGTAAAATTTTAGATAATATATGTATATTAGATTGAAGTAGATTATCAGTCATGATATCACTAAGAGATGAAATAGATAAAACTATAGATGCAGAAAGGGAAACTCAAGAATTTTTAGAAAGTCAAAATATACCAGAAATTTTAAATATAGTAGAATATAATAATAAAATAATGGTATTAACAATTTTTAGAGATACTATAAATACTATTATTAGTGAAGGAAATTTGAATAATCAAAGTATAGAGGAATATTCATTTAATTCAGAAGAATATTTAAAATTAGCAAAAATATATGTTAGAATAAGTAAAGAAAGTAAAATTTGGCTTATTAACCATGATAGTACTCACCCTAGTTATGAATATGTCAATAAAGAACATTGAGAAAATATATAAAAATATATTAGACTTAATAAATTAGCTAGAACAAAAAGATAATGAAAAATTTAACACAAAATTTTGACACCTTAGTAAAAAAGTTATATACTAAAGAAGAAATTTTATCCTTAGCAAATAAACATGCAAACATGTGTAGAGAAGATATAAAATGGATTTGGGAGCATAATAATAATCATGATATGTATAAAATTATAAAAAATAGACTAAATTTTAATAGAAAAATGACTTTTAAATATGAAGAAATTTATAAAAAAATTAACTAATGGCTTTAGAAGAATCTTCTGTTTATAAAACAGCATTAGAAAATGCTAGAACTAATGATGATGAAGAATCTGCAGGAGTAGCAGTCCCTATAGGATTGTCAAAAACACAACAATTACTAGTAAGATAAAATAATACTAATTTTTATATAAATTATTTATATTATAATAATATTAAATAACAAATAGAAGAACTTAGAGAGGAAATTATAAAAATTAAAAACATAGTAACATGAAATCCTAAGATATTACAAATAATTAATCTAAGAAGTGAAAAATATACTGGAATTGAATATAATGATGAAGAATGGAATAAAATTGAAATTTTTAGTACAAAAACTAATTCTGAAGAAATACTAAATTTAATTAATAAATTAGAAACAAATGCTATAGAAGAACAAATAAATATAATAGAATCTTCATTAGAAGAAGATTTAGATACATAAGATAATTTAGATACAAAGGAAGAAATTTTAATGAATGAAACAAAATTTCAACCCACAACACCCACATCACCAATAAAATATCCAACAATAGGAGAATATGTTGAATCTTCAAATAAACCTGAAGAAAGAATAATAAAAAATAAAAAATTTAAAGGAGAAGTATACTGGCTAAAAAAACATGTGAAAATATGACAGGAAATAAAAAATTGGGCAAGAATGAATTCAAATATAATAATAGGAAGGGATTTAGAAGTTCTAAAAGCAAAACTATTATTACAACAAATATTATTAGGAATCTTAGCCAATTGATTTGACCAATTACCACAAAATGAAAAAATAGGAATAGAAAATGCAACCACAAATATAGAATTAGTAAGAGAATATGAAAAGTTATTATTAAAACATTTTTCATATAAGGAAGTAATAATTTCAAAAAATATTTATAGAGAATATTTAGCTAAATTACAAATATGCGATATAAATTATTTTAAAGAATATGCATGTAAATTTGAAGAATATTATATAAAAGTTAAGATAGACCCAACAGATAAAGTATATTTAAATTTATTATTTCATAAATTGCCAACACCATGGGGAAACAAAATATCATAAAAATATGTTGAATTAAATATTGCTGAAGATTTTTTAGGAACAAGAATTGTTTTTGCACAATAGTATTTAGAAACAGAATGTATGTCATTAAATGAATATAGATTAATGTATAAACAAACTAAAAATAAGCAAAATTTAAACTGTAGAAAATTTCCTTTAATACCCAATTATAGATGTGAACCCTATAAATATAAAAAACATAAATATAAAAAGAAATGGAAAAAATATTTTAAGAAATATAGAAAACCATATTATAGTAAGAAAAGAAAATATAAAAGGAAATATAATAGAAGAATAAGTAAGTTAGAATGTAAATGTTATATTTGTAGACAAAAAGGACATTTTGTAAATGAATGCCCAAATAAGAAAAATAAAAATATAAAGGGATATATGATAATTCCAGAACTCTTAGAAATAAGTGAAAATGAAACTATTTACGAAATAACTTCTAATGAATCATCAGAGTCTGATTAAACAAGAAAATAGTAATATAGGGAAAAATTATATAGAACAAGAATTTAATAGAGAAAAATATATAGAATTAATAAATTATGAACCTAATATTAGTATAAAAGAAATTTTTGAAAAGCAATAACCAAACAACAACTTTAAAAGAATATTTAAAACCCCAATTTTTAAAAGAGAAAGAAAACAATATTATGTAGGAAAAAAAGTTGAAAAAGCAATAGATTTGGTTGATACAAAAGGAAATACTAGAATATCTATTCTCAATAAAGATATAATAAAAAACAAATTAATGAATATATATATATATATATATATATATATATATATATATATATATATATATGCACCCCATATTTATTATTGCTTGTGTGTATCATACATTTGCATTAGCATCATCATTTACATATTATATTGAATTCAATCTCAATCGCTCAAGCTATTAACGTGTCACGACCCAAAATAGGGAGCCATGACCGGCGCTAGGGAATGAGAATTCTTTCGAATCCGAAACCCGTAGCAAGCCTTAAAAGAAAAGCATGCAATAAAATAAAATATTTATTCAGCGGAAATTAAATCTCAAATAATAAAATAAATTCTCAACTTCCTTTAATAAAATAAAATCACATCTCATATCATAAATAAAATCTTTTAATATAATACTTCAGAGTAACACTCTGAATTAAAATCTCTTACATGCATAAAATCAAATACAACTATGACTGCAGCGTCTATAGTACAAAATAAAACTCAAGTAAGTGATTTGTATAATAAGGCCGGAGCGGAAGAAATCTGGCGGATAGGTCTACTGCTGAGGTCTGAAGATGAGGACTCTCCTGTAAAAATATCAACGGAGGGAAGTTAGACCTCACTGAGTGAATTGTTATAATATATATACACGTATTACTAAATGTCAAATGCAATAAATCATATGTATATAATAAATTTATATATCAGCATGTACACACAGATGCTAAAAATTGCTCTATTTACAATACTGAAAAATATTAGTTTAAGAATGATTAAATAGAACCCTAAATGATAGCAACCTAAAATAGCAACAGACATCACTCTAAGCATACAGGCTCATTTGTTTCCAAATAAATTCACTTAATCCTTATTGACAGTAGATTGGTCCTGAGACACTAAGTTGATCGAGCTCTAGCAGTTTGACTGTCAATGTGATTGGCTCCGAGACACTTGGTCAACCGAGCTCCAGCAATCACACTCTCATTCACCTCACACAACAATCAAATCAATCAAGTCATGATCCACAAATAGGTTAGTAATTTAACCTACAATCTATCATTGTACTGGTACGTACTCGGTTCTAGTGCTACCCATTAAGAAACACATTCTATTGATATCCTTCATTAAAAATAACTCGTTTCATTCAATAAATAATGATGCATGATTTCATTACAAACAACATTATAAACCATATATATTATAGAAATATACCTAATATAAACTAAGTATATTTCAAGTACATATACGTAAAATCAATTCAAATAAATCATGGAATGTATTAAATTAAACCAATAATATATTTGAAAGTAATTTAGATTTAATTAAAAAGAAAAACATGCGTTTATTTCATAATATACCGAAAATATACTAAAAATATACCTAGAATATATTTAAGCATTTATTAAGTCATTTATGCATAAATCATACAATTAAGGCATATATTTCTAAACATGCAACCTAAATGCACACATATATAAAATAACAACTCACAGTTATGCGCTCTTCGAGACGGATTCGACGGGCCTGGTCCACTAGGCCTCGGTCTCGGTGCAACTAACAATAAAATAATAACACGGAATCAAAATAAATCTAACTTAACTTCTAGAGACTCGATCTAGGATTACTAACACAGATAGAGAATAGGAATTAGACATGATGTCACGTTTTATGAGAATTTTACTAAAAATTTGGCAGAACCTTCTTTGTAAAATGGACATCTCTCTACTTAAAAAGTAGAGCCGGTCATGCAAGAAAAATACACTTCAAAGTAAAATTCACACAACCCGGTCGAGATCCCAAACTACAATTTCCCCCAACCGAGGTCCACAATTCATAGCAAAGTACAAAAAGATATATTAAAATTCAATAAATACCAAAAATACCCTTTAAATACCAAAATATAGCAATTTAAATATTAAAACACCAAAAATAATTATTTATCAATAATTACTTAAAAACCCTAATAATAATATAATAATAATAATAATAAAAATCAATATTTCTAGATAATTTTATAAATATTAATAAAAATTCATTTTATAAATATTAATAAAAATTCATTTTATAAATCCAAATTACTTAATTAGTCCAAAAACATATTAAAAGTTACTAAAAATCCATTTATTTACAAAAATATTATTTTATATATAATTTGAAAATAATTTTTGAAAAATAGTATTAATTAGTTAAAATTAGTAAATAATTTATAAAAATCATTTTTATACCTCAAATAATTATTAAACCAGTTAAATTTAATATTTAACTAAAATCATCATCAAATTACCAAAATACCCCTAATATATAAAAATACACATAAAATACTAATAATATTCAAAAATTCAATAAAAATTATATAAATACTGGAAAATTATTTTCTCAACATATTATTCATTAAAATCAACAAATATACTTAATTAACCAATAATTACTAACAAAATATATATTTAACTAATATTTTCAAAATTGACATAAAATAAAAATAATTGTAAAAATTACAAAAAATTCAAAAAAATTATAAATTAAATTATTAAATTAATATTAACCACCAATAACACCAAAAGGCACAATTTCATAATTTATTTAATTAATTTAGGAAAATAATAAAATAATAAAAAATTCACAAAAATCAAAATAATTCCCAAAAATTACACAAAAATTATGGGATGTAGATTAAGCTAAAGGGAACAACTTTCATGAAGGAATTAAGCATGAATCAAGCAAGAATTATCAAAAAAAAAAAAAATCAAAAACCCTAAAATGGCCAAAAATGAAAATGAGTTCAAAGCACTACCAAATCGCGTTTTCAAGCTACAAGAAGCTTGGAATCCTCCTCTATGAAGTTCTAGGAGTACAACGATAGTAGAATCACCCAATTTGGTAGTCGAAAACGTCTTGAATGGAGGAGGGAAAAATTTGCGGGTTTCCGGCTTCCTAAGCTTCAAACGACACTGGAGATGGAAGGTTGATGCAGCGATGACGTGAACAGGTGGAGGAGGCACTTTGCCAACCGGTGAACAGAAGAAACAGATGGTGAGGGTGAGGAGAGGGGGTGATCGGGGAGAATAGGGGAGTGAGGGAGAGTTTTTGTGATTTTTGTATAGATATATATATATATATATATACACACACACACACACACACACATACACACACACACACACATTTATAGATATATTTTACACACTAATATTAACACTAAAAACATTTAAATAAATATTAAACCTTAATTATTATTATATGTGCGCATATATATATATATATATATATATATATATATATATTTAATTCATGAAATTACATTTAAATGATGTAATTTATTATAATATTAATATTTAACATGCTAAGGCACCAGATTAAAGATTAATAAAATACTATTTCCCGAAATAATAACTTAAAGACATGTATTTACGTAATAAATATTAATTAAACATAAAATAATAATGATAATAATTTTTCAAGATAATGAAATAATCAATTATTATTTTAAAATTATTAACACTACATATCCTATTATACAATAAAATAATTTAAAACTCGAGTTATTACAGAACGGGTACTAACTCTTACTAACATTTATTATTTATTATTCATGTTATTTACTTTTCAAACGCTTTTACTAATGATGCATGATACAATTTAGGGTACATACAAGAATGATAGTGTTGTAAGCCGAGGTGTATGCAAAATGCTTCTAAAGATCTAAAATGAAGCACCAGAAAATCTACCCATAGAAGTCCCCTCTATGTAAGCATACACGATCAAAGTGCAACACATTCTTACCTTAATAAATATAAAATTTTAATTTGTTCACTCATGAATGTGGTGGTAAAAAAAATTAAATACATCAAATTAAAAAAGCTTATATGAACATTTAGTTTTAGAAAAATGGTGCTCGATAATAAAATGAGAAACATCTTTTTTATTTTTTAAAATTTGATTTATCAAATTTTTTTAAGTAAATGCAATATTTACATAAATTATTGAAAACATAAAAATATATTAATACTCAATTACTTAGCGAATCATGAGCTCAAAGTAAACAATTATTATTAGGCAGAGTTTGGCAAGATATGGATTATTTGCCTTCATATTATTATTATTTTGATTTATTTTCTCTCACCATATCAAGTGTGATACCATGTGCATGATAATGATTCACTACCATAGTATGCAAAAATTGATAAGAAATATTATAAAGTGAACCAGCAACTTAATAGATGAAACACTAGGAAAATAACATCAAATTGATTTTAGGAGCAATAAAGACTTATGAAAAGTTCAGAAAATGACATCAAACTGAGTTTAGAAAGAAAATTACAATTTATTATAATTTAGACAACATCAAACTGAGTTTAAACTTATTACAATTTAGACTCATTCACAACTCTTAATAAACTACAAGCATTCATCATTTTTACTTAAACTATATCCATAGGTAAAAAGTTTCTAAGCACCACACTACTTATACTAGGTTCTTTAGATCTCATAATGTTCCTCCTTATGCATGCCAAATTTTCCCTAGACAATTAAATCTTGAATGTTCTTACATAATTTATAGTAGTGATTAGTGATATGACAATCACTTAATAGTAATTACTGTAAGCATTGCAATCATAGTGTTAGGCAGGTTTTAAGATAGAGGTTTGGGTTTTTTAGGCTTCATTAGTCCATTTACATGAAGTTTCTCAAAGATCTCAAACAATGGCTAAGTCAAAGTAGGTAGTGGCTTCTTGAGACTTGGTCATTTAATCCTCTTTGAAGTATAAGTAGATTGGTTTTCTTCCTCACTCTTACAAGTAAATGATACCTTGACTTGTTGATTCTTAATATTCTTCACCTTATTGGCTTTGAGATGGTTTAAAATTGAGAAATAAGTTTGATATAGAGGTGTGTTGATACCCAAATCTTGACGGTGCCCTAAAAATCCGATGATGAAGGATTCCTACCGGTCACATTGAGGGAAGCATCTTTAGGAGTCTTCTCAGCGTGCTCATATTGAGTGGAAACGCAAAAAAAAAAAACTCAAAAGAAACTAAAAATATAATAACCTTTACCTAAAACCGTAAAAAAAAATTATTTAGTGGGCCAAAAAGGACTAAAAATTACAGAAAAGCCCATGGGGACGGGCCAACCCACGAGCTTAGGTTGATGACTCATGAGTATGGGATCACGAGCTAAGCTCGTGGGTCAAAATGACCTATTTGTCCCCTCATGGGACCATAATCCCATGCACATGGGATCACTCTTAAGAGCGTGGGATCACCACCTTGTACCTATAAAAATTCATTTTTTTCCTTTTTTGAAAAAAAGTGATTGACAAACACTTTGAGGCAGACATTTAATGAGAGAAAAAACCACTATTTTGGATATTTCTCATTCTCTCTCCCACTCCTAACACACTTGGAGACCCATTTAACCAAACAATTAACCAAAAATCACTCTCTTTGTCTTGGGATTTAGACCATTAAATGCAAACCAATACACATTTTTGTCAAAGCATGCATCTAAGGTAATTATCCAGTCCCTCTGAGGATCTTCCTATTATTTTTATTATTAAAAAAATTCATTTTTGAATTTTTCTTCATTTTTTATTTTATTTTATTGCATTTTCCATCATTTTTGCATTTTATTCTTATTATTTACTTTGTTGTGACAAAGTTGTGATTTTTATGTGATGATGAAGATTGAGAATAAAATCTGTAGAAGGTATGGATAGTTCAGGTGCAATATGGGAGTGTTTGCATTCGTTTCTGCATTTTTGCATCATTTTCTTTATGTATTAAAAATGGGTATTTTGGTGTAAAGTTATCATTTTTGTTATTGTTTTTGCATCATTTTAATTTTTTATTTTTATTTATGTAATTGTTATTTATTTTATTATTATTTCTACAATTTTTCTTATTTTTTTCCATATTTGTCTCATTTTTCTTCTATTAATTTTAGTTATGGTAAATTTCATTTTAATTTGTTATTTTTATTTCTGTAATTGTTATTAATTTTATTATTATTTCTGCAATTTTTCTTATTTTTTTTCCATATTTTTCTCATTTTTCTTCTATTAATGTTATTTATGGTAAATTTGGCATTTTTAATCATAGAGTTTATGTTTTTATAGTAAAAATGTCAACTTTGTCATTTTTATTTTTTATTTTTGTCATTTGTATTTATTTATATTTATTGCTATAATTTTAATTATTTTCTTTGTATTTTCTTATTTTCTTGCATTTATGCATTTTATGGTAAATTTAGTATGTTTATCATAAAGCTCATGTTTTTATGGTAAAAACTTCAACTTTATCATCTTTATTTATTTACTTGTGTACTTTTGTTTATGTTTCTATATTTTTATTATTTGTAATGCCATTTTCCTTATTTTTATTGATTTTGTACCATTTATGATAAACTTATTATTTTCATCATAAAGTTCACATTTTTATCGTGAAAATAATACTTTTATCATCTTTATAATTTTATTCTGCATTTTTATTCATTTTTTTGTATTTTTTTTTATCATTTTATTGCATTTTCATCTATTTTATTGTTTTTATGCCTTTTGTTGATAAATTTGCCTTATGTTTTTATGGTAAAAATGACATTTTTATCATTTTTTATTATTTAAATTCTACATTTTATTATTATTATTATTATTATTATTATTATTATTATTATTATTATTATTATTATTATTATTATTATTATTATTATTATTATTATTATTATTATTATTTGTTGCTATTTTTATCTCTTTTATTGATAAATTTGTCATTTTTATCATAAAGTTGATATTTTTATGATGGGAATGACATCTTTATAACTTTTATTATTTTCAATTCTTCATTTTATTGATTTTGCTATCTTTGTTATTTTCAGATCTTTTTCTTGGTAAATTTATTATTTTTATCATAAAGTTCCCATTTTTATGGTGGAAATAATAATTTTATCATCCCTTTTATTATCCCATTTGCTTGATTATTATTTTTGTTGCATATTTATTATATTTGTCATCAAATTGTTTCCTTTGATAAATTTATTATTTTCATCATAAAGGTAACATTTTTATGCTAAGAATAATATCTTTATCACTTTTATCATTTCTTTTTGTACTTCCCTACTTCATTTGTTTATATTTGCATCATCATAAAAATCTTATTTTTAATAATAAAAATGATGACTTCACACCAAAGTACCCAATTTCTAAAATCTTACATCATGCATACATTAACATCCTTGTTTGTTTCTGTGTTTAATTATTCCAATTGTGGATGAATGAAATATATATAATTGCCTTAAATATGTTGTGTGCTTGTATGTGTGTGAAAATTAACTTTTGTTTTGTAGGTTTATTATAATATGTTTTCTTTTCTTTTCTATTTTGATGTGATTAATAGAATAGGAATTTCCAACACAATGTAATCATTAATCTCGATTCCCCTTTTATTTTCTATTTTGGAAGTATTTATTAGAATAGGCTTCTTTCAGAGGTTGTAATTCATAATTCTTTCCATGTTTATTTTTATTTTGCCTACCTATGTGTTTATTTTATTTATTTCCTGCATGCTTATGTGCTACTTGCTACATATTTATTTGTTTGCATTACTACTTGTCTAATTGATTGGTGAGGGTATATTTAATTGCTCATTTTGTGATCCTCGTGCACCAAATTCAACTACCCCGTACTTCATTTCCATTTTGAATTGACTAATAATTGAATGTGGTAAAATGCATCATTAAATTGAAACTAGGGTGAAGGATCGAATAATTAAGTAATGTATAATGAGGAACAGGATAAGTAACTCCTACCCATTGAACCCGGAATCTCTAGTCAGAAAAGTGAGTTCCTGGTAATCTACTTTTCTCCAATTAAAATCAGGTAGCAACTCTAATCTACAAAGCCTATTTAGGCAGACCCTCCCACAAAATAATAACAATTGATTGATGGTCGCTATTAACCTATGCGCCCTGATATCCCAATGATTTTGATCCTCCCCCCGTATAAGATGCGTACAAGGTGGAGCCCTCTGATAGCTTATTTGCAATGGAGTATTATCCTTATAGCAACTTTGTTTAGAAATTTTGGGATAGGATTTCCCATGTTCATTTCCAAAAATCTCTTTACTTTTTCTTCCACTAACTTCTTAAAGAATTGGTTAGCATTTAAACTGCATCCATGGTTGAACTTATGCCAAAAGGGCAGACCTTATGTTGATTAAAAAAGGAAAATGAATTAGAATAAATGCATGAATGCAAGAACTCATTTCTGAATATTGATAGTAAAACATAAAATATATAAGGTTAAAACATGCTTGAGTAAAGATGAAACTCAGGAAAAGTTAAAAAGACCTTTATTTATTATAGTGGATTAAATAAGTAAAAAAATAGGAAATGTGTAAAAGCATGACCTTGTAGAAAAAATTTAATGAAGATGAAATGACATGTAAAAGTAAATAAGAAAGCATGTGTCAATGCATGATGATTCAAAACTAGGTTTATAAAAATACATTAAACAAGCTATGAAATATGAATGCAAGAATGCGTTATATAATAAACAAAATGTGTAAATGATAAATTGAAATGTGTCGTAAAGGATGATATATAATCTAGAAAATGCATAACATATAGTTGACTACTAGATAATTAATGAGCTAAAACTAGACAAAAATAATGATATGATAGCTTAAGCATAATAAAGAATAAAAATGAATAAAAATCTCTGATCGACAGATTGAGGCTAGAAAATATTAATTGTATATAAGAAAAAAATAAATTATACATAAACATAAATAATGATGAATGAACTAAAGATTAAATAATGACATGAAAAACATGATTGATGAGTCAAAACTATAAGATGCATTGATGCAATATGAAATCCTAAATAATAAATTAAAATTAGATAAAAGTGGCTATATAAGAACCTAGGAAAAATTTAAAACAAGATTGAAATGACATGTTGCAATCTTAGATACAAAATATGAAGTATGATTAATTGAGATTCAATATAAAATATTGAATATAAACTTAGAAAGAGTCAAAACTGTGTTGGAAAAGACGACATAGGATAAATGTACCTTGAAAAGACTTAGAATTAGGAAGAAGATGATGATATAATGTGTTAAAACTAAATAAATATGTGTAACTTATAGGGTGAAACTTGTAAAAAATGATGGTATAATAAGAAAATATGATGAAATAGTAGCTTTGGATTAGAAAATATGTGTGGTGGGTTAGGACTAGGTATTGTAACCTATACAAAGATTATGATATAAGAAATTTAAGTTAATAAAACACACATGATAACAAATGAACCTAAAAAAAATTAAAATTTTCTCCTTTAAGGGCTTATGTTACAAGCTTTAGTTAAATAAGTTGAAAAAATTGTATTGGATCAGGTTAAGTTTAAAGGTAAAAATACCAAACCAATCACCCATAAATTGAGTAGAGTCATGGTTGATCATACTTTGGCATCATTAGGGTTAATTAGTTGGGTTTTATATGAGAAGTGTCGTTATGTAAGTTAGTTAGAAATAATATACAAAAATTGGAAGCAAAGTATCAATGTTGGGTTCAACATCTTTATCCCCAGTGGAGTTGCCATTGTTAATACTAGTGCATCAACTCGACACTATTTAGATCACATTCTTATTATCCTTATTATAGGAAAACAGAGGGAATGTGAGAGTAATATAGGAAGAGTGCCTAGGGATGACATAAATGCACTTAAAACTCTAGAACCTAACAAGGAGAAATAGGGAGTCACCACTCAATGTCACCTAAAAAATTGTCCGATTAGGGACTAGGAAAACTTAGGTCCTTTGCTTGGAACCAAATATACTCATAAGATAAAGCAATTGGGTTCAAATATCAATATTAGTGGGAGCAGACTCTTTATATTTGAGACATACCCAGACAACCAAAATGCTGAGAAGGTTTGACTTTACTAGTTAAAAAGTGCTTATAAGACATGGTAATTATGACAAGAAGTATAGACATGGTAAATTATAATGCATGATTATAGTATATTATTAGTGATATGCCCTAGGCCAATTATGTAATGGCCACACTTTGACTTTGCCATATTTCTATTTAATTAATAGAGAGATATTTTCATTATTACTGACTAATAAGTTCCTTGAATAGTTAATTCTACATAAGGTTATCAAGTAGGTGACTTGATAGTAAAAATTTTACGTGATACTTGAATTCTTTTATAAATATCCCTAGTTGGTCATTATCATTGGAACAATAGTTAATAAAGACTAGTATGAAGTTGAATGATGATTATGTTTTATTAATCATGTATATGAAATATTAAATCATCATAGGTACATATTTGAAAAATGATGTATTAGATTGACCTGCTATGATAATACTACATGGATAATTATCATAAGTAATTCTCATCACAATATTATTATTTGAGTTCTCTGACTTGAAATCACTATTATTTTCTACATAATAAGTTCTATATTTTCGCACATTCTAACATCATCTTTAACCAGATGGTACAATAGATTGTGATTGGATATAAAATGAGTTATGTGAAGAATATGAGTGATTGAGATGGAATTTGTCCCTCATTTATTATGAGAAGATATCTATGGACCCCTTGATAAGTAAGATTGGGGAAATATGCATGGCCGTGCTAGAATGAGTTGATAAAGAGTTATCAGTATTAGTCTATTTGGGATAGAGAAATAATATGATTGAAAAATATAAGGATGACATAAACCATACATTATGTTCTATCAATATATCACGTGACAAAAGGACTATAATACATGTTATGGATTAGGTTATGTTAGATTATCAGCCTTTACACAACTTAGGTAATTATAATGTCTTGCTAAAGGCTACTTATAACCTGTGGTCTAAAATGGAGATTTTAGGCCTATTGCCAAAGTTGCGTGAACCTATGGGGTCGCATACTTGGAACAGACCCAAAGCGAACTTGGGTTAATCCACCTAATGAAATTCTCTCTAGATAGATAAATAAATATATATGTATATAAATATATGTGTGGATATATTTATAATTTTATTTGTTTATTTCCTTATTTATTTAAGATAAGTGTTATCTTAAAT
This sequence comes from Mallotus nudiflorus, assembly GCA_947683625.1. Taxonomy (NCBI): domain Eukaryota; kingdom Viridiplantae; phylum Streptophyta; class Magnoliopsida; order Malpighiales; family Euphorbiaceae; genus Mallotus; species Mallotus nudiflorus. The sequence continues at coordinate 143,253 of CANTUR010000833.1, read as the reverse complement.
ATAATAGGAAAGAATTCTATTTTGGTTTATGTTTATTTCCTTATTTATTTAAGGTAAGTGTTATCTTAAATAAAATTAGAAATAATTCTACTTTGGAATTGGAATCAAAATAGAATTAGAAGTAAACATACCAAAAATGTTTTTGGTAAGTGAAGGGTTTGAAAAACCCTATGTGGGATGTCTATATATACATCTCTTTCACTAGGGTTTAACTAATCTAATTCTCCACTTTCTTCTACTTCTTTTGAGAAAAGAAAACATACATAAAGAGAAAAAGAAATAAGAAGAGTCTTAGTGAAAAGGTGCTACGACACCAACACTACTTTTGAACATCCTATGCGTGTGGATACTAGTAGAGGACGTGGCTATATTGGTAGCATCTTGATCCCATGAGAAAAGATAAAAAAAAGTCAAGGTAAGGTGTCACTGATGAGAACCCCTCTTATTCTTCCAACCTTCTTTCCTTGAGATCATCTTGATGAGTTTTAGAATCCCTTTTAATTGATTTAACCAAATTATATGGATCTCGTAAGGGTTTTATGATTAAAATTTTTAATTTATGTTGCATGTTTGCATCACAAAAACCCTATATATATATGCATAGATATGGCAAAATATGGAAAAGATGTCTGAACGCGACAATGATATAAAATGATAGCATGACAATATAATGAATATGGTATGATCATGCAATTAACATATCATGGAAATGAGCATGGTTAATCATAACATGAAAACAAATGGAGACATAATAAAGCATGACATAAGTACTACATACACTAAACATGGAAAAACATAACATGTCATAAGAAAATATAGCATAACATACATATGACATGTAAGAAATAAGTATGCATACATGAAAGGAACAACTAGATAGTCATGCGAATATTATGGAATGTAAACATGCTATACATAAAAGTACCACTTGTGTCATCTTTTTTCTTCATTAGCTTTATTTTTGGGGCATGAGACTTCTAAGGCAACCATTTCAAGAAAAATTTAGTACAATTATGAAAAATGAATTAAAATAGGTTTATTTATTTATTTTGATGAAAAATGGGAAAACAAGATTAAAGATGCAAAACTAATGCAAAAAACATTAAAAATGGTAAAAATATGAAAATATAGTACAAAATGCAATAAAATATGTTGTCTTTAGGATTTTTCATAAAATATATGAACATAATATAAAATAAAGATGAAAATGCATGATTTGATGTTGACAAATGATAAAATAGGTTAAAATAAAAGATTTTGTGCTAGAAAGTCTTTTATTGATGTTAAAAGGTAAAATGATACAAAAATATGCATAAAATATGTAAACGATATGGAATTCACATATTATGAAAGTATGCATTTAATAAACAAGCAAACAATAAAAATGAACATGCTAAATCAAATAATTCAAAAAAAAATATTTTTAAGAATATCTCCTTGTTTATTGTCTTTGGTATTAGGAATCAAGGCCTTGAACTTATGATTAAACCATTTATTTGAAAAAAATTAAAATTGAAAATAAAATGAATTTTAGAAACAAAAAATGGAACTTTATGAAAATAGAGTTTAAAACCAACAATTTTAAAGAAAGTTGAAAAACAAACATATGATTATAAATCATTTGGATGAAAATGAAAATCTTGATTTTGGTAGTAAAACCATGAATTTTGATAAAATCAAGTTGAAATATCATATAATGATAACTACTTGATTATATTGATGCCCTTACCTTGTAACTTGAGTGATCTTATCAATTAAGGTGTCAACAACAAGGTTTTGTACATTAAATGAATTAATCTCATTCAACAAGTTGTTACTTCCTCATATTAGAAACCTAGCCTCTTAACCTTTAATCTTCATCAGTTTATCTTTTGTTCTCTCAAAATCAGTTTTAGCCTCTCTTTTTTTCTTGAATCGCAGTGATCCAAGGCCAAGGGCAGGAAGTCCACCAACAGGAACCCTAATAATATTAAGCAGATCGCCATAACCATTGATGATCTGTGTTTCCATGGTAATAGTAGTGATAGTATTTTTGGTTTTTGATGAATTTGTCAGTTTTCATCAAGATTTTATCAGTTAAAATGAATAAAATTTAATTTTTATATAAATATAGTGTATATTTTTTATAAAATAGTCTATGTTCTTTTGGTTTATAAACTTAGTTCTTTTTTTTTTTGAAATTTTGTTATTTATTTATGAAAAATGGTTGACATTATCAATGCATGTAAAGATTTATGTGCTTTATTTATAGATCAGTGTAAGAAAATATGTATTTTCAAAAAAATTTTGACGTGGAAATATTTTTGTGTTTGATCTATGTTATATGAAGTTAGATCTACCATTTGTTAATAGATATAACCATTGAATTTTTTTGTTTTTTAAAAAGTATCGTCTCTATGACAAAGATATTTTTTTTTTATAGATTTGTATTTTTTTTATAGATATGTAACTTTGGTTATATAGATTTTTCTCTCCATTATATATTTTGATATGTGTTTATTTTTAAAAAATTAATGTATTATATTTTTAAGTGGTATGTGTGTGTGTGTATATATATATATATATATTAATGATATTTGATTATTTATTTTTTAAACAAAGTTGTCTATCAATTTTTTTTATTTATGCAAGCACCTTTTTTTTTTTTTGTGAAAGTGTATTCAATAATCATGTTTTGTGTTTTATTCTGTGTATATGTGTATACGTATATAGACTGTCTGGTGATGGAAGCTTGAAATTATAAAATTAAACTCTAAAAAAAGGGTGGAACCTTATGAAAGACTAAGCTTTGAAGCTTGGTTTGCTTGTTGTCTAGGTCACAGCGATATGAAATTCGTTGAGCAGTAATAAAAAGGTATAATTTCAATATTGTTTTTAAAATTTTTATTAAACTGTGAATTGAATGATCTTTTAATGTGATTCTTATGCCTGTTTACTGATTATATTTCTTTTTTGTACTTCTATTATCACTTATATAGATGGACAATACCAGTGGCAATACTAATGCCACTGGTTTTAATGCTGAGATGGCAGCCCCCCCCCCCCCCCCAAGGTCCCTCTTATGCTCTGCCCCAGCAGGTTACTGCTAAGAAAAGATAAAAGACTGAACCAAAATCTACTATCTAGCTGTATTTTGAGAGAGTAAAAGATGAATCTGGTGTTGTCATTAAGGGTAAATGTATCTATTGTGCTACTTCATATAACTGTCATAGTAAAAAATATGGCACATCTTCTCTGAAAAACCATGTGTTAAATTGTTTGAAATTTTCATATAGTAAAGATAGTAAGCAGTTACTTTTTGACCTGGCAACCTTTTGTGGTGGAAGCACCTGGTACTAGTAGTACATAGTCTGGTGTCTTAGTCACTTGAAAATTTGAATAATATGCTATTAGAAATGCACCTACACAAATGGTTATTTATTATGAGATGCTATTTAAATTTGTTGATGGTGTTGGGTTTAAAAAATTTATGTCTATTATTTGTCCTTGTTATAAAATACCCTTTAGGTGGACCATAAGTAGAGACTGTTTATAAAGTCACATTGTCAAAGAATCAACATTGTAACTAATTCTTGGACATTTATCCAATGTATTAACTATATATGTGTGACTGCTTATTTCATTGATGATGGGTGGAATTTGCATGAAAAGATAATTTCTTTTTTGCCTATGACATCTCACAAGTGGGAATATATTTCAAAGGCATTAGAGAATTGTATATTTAAGTGGGGCATAAAAATGTTTGCACATTATGTTTTCATAGAGAATTGGTAATAATGCTTCCTCTAATGACATTGCTTTAGGATATTTTAAAAGGAAATTATTAATTTGGGGGGCATGTTCTGTCAGAGTTAAATTTTTACACATGAGATGTATTGCTCACATCCTCAATTTAATTGTCAGTGATGGGTTAAAAGAAGTTAATTCTTCTGAAAAAAATGTTAGGGAGGCAATTAGATACATGTAGAACTCTCATGCTAGGTTAAGGAAGTTTAGAGAAATATTAAAATTGCTTGGCATTGAGTCTAAATCTACATTATCTCTTAATGTCCTAATTAGGGGGAATTCCACCCACATTATGTTAAACACTACATGTTTTTATAAAAAAGCATTTAAAAAATATGAGGACACTGAATCTTTTTTTAGAACTGACTTGGGTGATGAAATTCCTAATTTCATTGAATGGTAGTGTTGTAGCAAATGGCTGATATGTTAAAGCTTTTTTATGACATTACACAAGAATTTTTAGTTCTCAGTATGTCACTGCAAATGCATTCTTTTCTAAAATCTCTTATTTGAATTGTATGCTTAATGAGTTGCAATTTTCTTATGATATCTATGTTATAAACATAGGCATCAATATGAAACAAATTATTGACAAGTATTAGAGGGATCCATAAAAAAAATGAACTCTTTGATTTTCATCGCTAATATTCTAGATCCTTGATTTAAACTTGATTTTATTGAATTCTTTGTTAATCAAATGTATGGTGAAATAGGTGGAAGCAAGTTGTTTGACAACTTAAAAGCTTATTTGAATATGTTATTTGATGATTATGTGTCTTTCTATAGGTCTTCTTTTGGTGCTAAGTCTGGTTTTGGTAGTCAGAATAGGTAGACTATCCAAAGAGGTTTTGATAATCCTATGCTAACTCCTCATAACTCAATCTCTTTCATGAAAGCAAGATTCATGAAGCATAAAATGGAATATGGAATGGGTGGCAGTAAATGATATGAAATTAATATTTATTTGAGTGAGTCCCTTAAAGAGGATGAGGGAACTTTTGATATCCTTAGATGGTGGAAGTTAAACTTTAAGAGGTTCCATATTTTATCTCACATGGCTAGAGATGTTTTAGCTGTTATTGTTTCCACTGTGGCTTTTGAGTCTACATTCAGTATTGGTGGTCATATTCCTAATGTGTTAAGAGTTCATTAACTCTAAAAATTATAGAGGCTTTGATATGTACTCAAGATTGGCTTAAAATGCCAAATAAGACAGTTTCTGTTGAAGAAACATTAGAGGACTTATAGTCCTTTAAAAAAGGTTATGGTTCTTTTATGTTTTCAATTTTATTTCTGTTGGTTGTTTATTTATTCATGCTAAAGTGAATTGATAAAGAGTTATCATTCTCAGTCTACTTGGAGTCAAGAAATAATATGATTGAATATAAGGCATAATTTCAGTCATCCTTATATAATTCAATTAAATTATTTCTTGACTCCAAATAGACCGAGAATGATAACTCTTTATCAATTCACTTTAGCATGACCATGCATTTTCCACAATCTATCTTATCAAGGGGCCTACAGATATCTTACTCAAATTAAATAAGGGACAAATTCCTTATTAATTACTCACATTCCTCATATAACTCATTTCATATCCAATAACAATTTATTTTATCATCCTGTTAAAGATTATGTTTGATTATATCAAAATATAAAATACTTATGTAGAAATCCATGGTGAATCCAAGGTCAAAGGATTAATCACTATTACTATGATAAGAATTACTTATGACAATCATCTATGTATTATTCTTTTTATGGGTCAATCTAGTACATTATTTCTTAAATAAGTACCTATGAGTTGACTTAATATCTCATATTCATGATTAGTAAAATATAATTATCAGTAAACATCATACTAGCCTTAATACATTATTATGACTAAGGATAATTTGAATAAAACTCATATTTAATCTAAAGGTTTTACTATCAAGTCACATACATGATGACCTTAAGAAGAATTGACTATTCAAGTAATTATCATAACATAAAATGATAATGAAAATGCCTCTTTATTAATAAAATGATAAAGTCAAAATATGGTCATACATAATTGACCTAGTGCATATCACTAACAATCGCCCACTTGCACTAGGCCTAATCTATATTAAAACTAAAACCATGGACCTGGTATGACTCTCATGCTTAGGTTATGGAAGAGGCTTAGTCATTGGATCAACAACATTATCTTTGTAGGTACTCAACATATCTTTACATTTCCTCTCTCAATGATTTCTTAAATGAGATGATAACGCTTGAGTATGTGTTTGGATCTTTGATGTAATCTGGGCTCCTTAGCTTGAGCTATAGCTCCATTATTGTCATAATACAAGTTCACTAGATTTGATATACTAGGAACAACACTTAGTCCAATTATGAACTTCTTAATCCAAACAACTTCCTTAGTTACTTCTGAGGTAGCTATAGATTCAGTTTCTATTGTAGAATCAAGAATGATGTCTTGCTTAGAACTCCTCCAGCTCATTATAACTCCATTCAAAAAAAACACATAACCTAACTGTGATAAAAAAAATCATCCTTTTCAGTTTAGAAGCTAGCATCCGTGTAACCATTTACAACTAGTTCATCTTCCTTACCACTACATAGTAAAAATGCATCCTTAGTTCTTTATAAGTACTTAAGGATATTTTTAATTATTCTCTAATGAATTTCACCTAGGTTTGACTGGTATCTTCTCGTTGTACTTAAGGCACATGAAACATCAGGTCAAGTACACAACATTGCATACATGATAGATCCAATAGTAGAAGCATATGGAATGTTACTTATATAGTCTCGCTCATCTTGTGTCATAGGACATAAAGTCTTACTGAGACTAATGCCATGTGATATTGGCAAGAATCCTCTCTTAGAGTCTTGCATGCTAAAACTGTTCAATACCTTATCAATGTAAATGCTATGACTTAGGTCAATAAATCTTTTAGATCTACCTCTATAGATCCTAATGCCTAATATATAAGTGACTTCACCCAAGTCTTTCATTGAGAAACAATTCCATAGCCATAATTTAACATTTTGTAAAATTGGGATATCATTTCTAATGAGTAGTATGTGTAGATGGTGGGGTTTAGAGCATGTCCAAGATTTTAGCAACCGCGACATTGTTTAAGCTTAAGGCTCTAGAGAACACACTAACCACTGTCACAAAGATATGGCATGGGGATGAGGAGTTGCCACCCAGGGTATTAATTGGGACAAATCGAAAAGGTGGTACTCGATTCCTTAAAAGAAAGCTAGCACCACAACCAGGAGATTCTGGATATAGAATACCAACTTCTTTCAGTCTTGTGTTCATTTAGAATTACTTTATATATTATTATCTTATCCTTTATTTACATGCAATTCCATATAAACCCTTATTTTAGTAATTAAATCTAAGGCAAACTAGTCATGAAATATGCAAGTAAACAATGCATTCATCACAATCCCTAAGTTAGTCTAATATACATTGATTTTAATTAATTGGGCTAAATCTACATGTTTCAATTTATAAGTGAGCCTAAAGGGCCTAATTCCTTAATTTTAATTAAGTGAACCTAAGTCTATTTTATTTTAAATTTAAAAATGGGCCTAAATCTATAAATTATGAAGTATTTAAATTAGTGGGCCTAATTCTACACGTTTTAATTCTAAGGTGATCTTAAATCTACAAGTTATGAAAAAGGCTTTAATTTAATGGGATAAGTCTAATTAATTTTATTAAAGTAGGTGGGCCTATGTCTAATTTACTAAATGGGCTTAAGTTATCTTTAACCTAAATTGAACAAAAGAAATTTGAATAAATTGAAACTCAACGAAATAAAAAATAAAAATAAAATAAAAGAAGAAATATGGAGAAGATGATGCTTATGGATATTTTTTAATAGAGTGCTCCTTAGATTTTGTAAAATCACCATTCTTGATAGGTCTTCAAATATTCTTCTTCTACGTCTCCCAAGGTCTACAACTAATCAATCAAACACAAGATAATTTTTGTAGAGTAATTAAATAAAAGAAAAGATTAAAGAAAGCTCTTAAAAAAATCAATCAATAAAAAAACTGTAAAAATATTGCTTCCCCAAAAATCCCTTCTCCAAAAGTCCCCCCTTTTCCAAAGGAGCCAAACACATCCTTTTATAGCAAAACAACACAGAAGCCCTAGTGCATGTTTCTGTAAAGTTTTATTCCTAAAAGGACTTTATTTTCTTAAAATACCCGATAAATACCAAAACAATTTCTTTGACTAATTAGGATTAGGAAAAAAGCATTTTTTTATTTTCACAAAATAGCATTATAATTATAATGAAGAAAATTACAAAATAGAATGAGAAAATGAGATATTATCACAAGATTTTTTAAGTTCATCAACATGACTATTTGATCATCGTGACATTATCAAAATATTAGAAAATAAAGAAAAGCAATTATTAAAAAGCAATTTTAAGATAGAAAAATCAAACTGAAGCATTAATTAAGAGGATAATATAAGCTTCTACATAAATGTTATACAAATAACACACACACATAATATAAATGATAAATAATAAATAAAAATGTTTGAAAAGTAAATAATAAAAAAAAAGTTATTGTTAGTAAAGTAAGGAGAATAAGATTAGAGTAGAGATAAAGATAGATTGAGACTGAGATTGAGACAATAATAGAAGTAAGATGGAGATAGATTGAGATTGAGACAATAATACAAGTAAAGAATAAGGAAAGTAAATGGTTAATGAATAAAGCACAAAATATAAAAAAGAATGAGATTGAGAACTTCTGACTTATAATAAATATCACACTCGTAACCTAATTTTTAGTACATTTTCATTCATTATGCATTGTATTTATATATTTATTTAATTTAAGTATAAGTTAGTATATTTTGGATATGGTTTTAGACACATGTGCCCTTGAGTGTAAGTCAAGTGTTACTTACAGTTAGGTTAGTGTATCTAGTCTAGTCATGACTTGTCCTTGGTCAAGGAGCATGAATTGTTGAATTTTGATGATACTTAAGATGAGTGAAATATTGAAAATAATAGAGATATGAAGTTTAATTGAATTAAAGGATAAGGACTTAAATGTTGGCATGAGATGAGGACTACATTAAAGTAAATAATTGGCCTAGATTGAAATAATTGAAAGCCTGAGGTTTATAGGTAAAAAACCTTTTCATTAAGTATCTAAATGGATATTTTATAAGTTGACTTATCCATTTAAGGGCTGATATCTTCTTCAATTCATGGTCCTTGTGTGCAGCCATAGATATTAAAACAAAAGGAGAAGAAAAGAAGAGGAAAGGAACGTAGAGAAAAGAAGGGCTACTTGAATTCTTCAAGTTTATACTAGATTTCCAAGTGAAAGTTGATTATCTAAACCACTTTCAAGGCTGTAATTTTCATCCCAAAAGCCTACTCTAATTGATTTGGTAAGTATTATAACTGTTTTGGTTGATTTTAATTAGGGTTTATATGCATTAATTCTCGGGTTGAATTCTGTTGGTTTTTTAATCATATTGATTTGATAATCTATTGAGCTAGAAAGGTCAAAATTAAGTTTATTTGATGATTTGGAAACTTTGAAGAATTATTTAAAATATTTCCTCTTTGAGCTTGATTTGATTCAGTCTCTATGTTAGGTAATAAGAGAAAACATTTTATTGCTTAGTCTGTCAGTTTCTTTGAGCTAGTTGTAATTCGTTATATATAACTTTACATGTGGGTGTCCAATTGGTGTGAAATATTTATAGCATGCTCTAAACATATAGATGTAACACTGATTAAAATTTTAGCTCAAAATTCCATTTATATAAGTTCCAAAATTTTTTCAAAGTCAGCTCTAAAAGCAGCTTCTTTGATTATGTGAACCAGGTTTATAGAGTTCACGAGTTAAAACTAGTCTAGACACTTTTGGTATATCTTGAGCTAGGAAACTCAAAATTGAGTTTAGTTTGATTCTAAGAAAACTTAAAAGAGTTCTATAAAACTTTATTTTATAAAGAACTAAATATGCTTTAATAGTGGTATAATAGACCTGTACTTTTTAGTGTATAATGTATCTGAGTAATTGAGCTACTTATAATGTGACATTTATAATTTTATTTGTGGTTATCGAATGGAAATGAAATTTTTGTTAAAAGTACTAGACACAAAGACTTTGGTTTGGTTAAAATTTAAGGTTGAAACTCATTTTCTACGTGTCAAAGTGATTTTTGTAATTTAGGCCTAAAAATAGCTATTTTAGAGTCCATGAAGCAAATTTGTAAAATTAAGCAAAATTACATTTTATGCATATATTTGGGGGCTGAATGGTTAGAGTAGCATGTGGGCTTATTATATCGATGATTTATAAATGAAATTATATTTTTTTGGTGCTAGAAAAGGCAAGGGAAGTACAAGTGCAAGTTAAGTAAATTCGGTGAACCGAATTTGTGTGTTTATAGGCTGTTTTTGGTGAGTAGATCTTCAAGCTTTTTAAATTTTTTTATAACAACAAGAAAATGAGTTTTTAATGATGTTTTTTTAATATGAAATGATGTGTAATAAATGTTTCAATTCATTTTGGTTAGTACTTGAATTACTTAAAGTATTTAAGCTTTGAAACAATAATGGTTTCAAGTGTGCAAGATAAATGTATTATTAATACATGCTTTGTTTTGTAACCTAATTTGAAGTCATTTTATTTACTTGGTAATTTAAATAAATCTATGCTCTACATGGTTTCTCTCTTCTTTGAATTATGATGAAGATTGTTTGATATTGAATGGTTATTAAACCATATATGCGATAATATTATTTTGGTTGATTATTTAGTGGAAATGGTATTTGATTTGTGTATTACCACCCTATCTGAGATTTTGAATGTGCTGAGGTTTTATATGCACATTTGAGATTGTGTTGGTTATTATTGCACAATAAACAACATGGCACTTGATTACAGGACGGTGAAGGGAGAAGGGCCATTCCATGCTAATGTAGTCAAAGGGTTAGCCTTCAAGTGTGCCTAGAGGTGAGTTTGTGATGACCTGTATATTATGGTTGGGTTATGATGCTTATTATAGGGATGGTTAATACATGTGAAATATTGTATTGATGTTTAAAAAGGCATGTGTTTTACTTGGCTATACTTTGCACAAGTTTGAAAGTGAGAAAGGATTTGATGTTTTAATTAGATTATAATATGATTTCAAATACGCTATTATTATCGTTTGAGAAATTAAATGTATTTGGTTTAACCAAATTGTTTTCTGCATGATATATTTATTCATTAATTATTTTTGTACTCATTTTACTCTATTTTATAAATGTTTTCAGATAGCAGGACTTGATAGTTGGTGGACAGAGTTAAGTGAGTATGAATAGAAGTTTCAGAATAAGGTTGGCCAACAACCTCGTTAGAGAAGCCTTGTTCCTTTATTTCTTAAGCTTATTATAGAAGTATTGTAAAAGAGTGTAGTTTTAAATTTAAATAATGATGGTTAAGTTATATGTAATATAGTTATTTGAAAATGTATTTTATATTATCTTAATGATGTTTTCACTATTGTGTTTTTTAGTTTATAAAGATTATTATCAATCTATATGTATTTTTATTATTTATAAATACAAATTTTACTACTCATAATACGTTATTTACTATTTATAAATACATATTATTTTAAAAAGTTCTTATTCTTTAAATGTAACTTATGAACAAGATTAAACTTTAAAAAGATTTTAATTTAAATCCTTTTCCAAATGTAATGATATATATAATATATTTAGACTAAATTAAATAGTTTGTTAATAGTTGGTTTTAAATGTCCATTTATGTGAGACAAGGTGTGACAATAACAATATATATAATAGCATATTTAATGCTATATATGATATACATAAGTATATAAACATATAGATATATAGATAAGATAATATTATAAATATAGATTATATAGTAATATGCATATGTGTGTGTATATTATGCATAATATAAATGATAAAGAATAAATAAAAGTGTTTGAAAAATAAATAACATGAAATATAAATGTTAAATGTTAGTAGATGTTAATAATAGTTAGTAAAAGTTAGTAGCTTAAGAGATAGAGAGATTGAGATTGAATTCGACATAAGATGCAAATAATAATGCTAGTGCAAATGCATGATAAACACAAGCAATATTAAATATGGGGTGCACATAGATGCATATGATATTTGATGCAATTCGGGTGTATGCAAGAATGATAGTGCTGCAACTTGAGGTGCATGCAAAATGCATATATGGATCTAAAAATGAAACACAAAAAAAGCTACCCAAATGAAAGGTGAAAGGGTCAAATGCATTCTTACCCTAGTAAATACAAAATAGTAACTTTTTAATCATAAATGTGGTAGCAAAACAAACAAAGTACATCACATCAAAATAAGTTATATGAACATTTATTTTTGGCAAAATAGTGCTAGCTAATAAAATTAGATGAGAAAAATCTCCTTTAATTTTCAAATTTTAATAAGTAAAAATTTATAAGTAAATGCAATATTTTCAAAAACTATTGAAAGCTTAAATATATGTTAATACTTAATTACTTAGCAAATCACAAGCTTAAAGAGAATAGTGATTATTGGAAAGAGTTTAGCATGAAATGGTTCCTTTGCCTCCATTTTGTTATTATTTTTTTTCTCTCACTCAATCAAGCATGATACCATATGCATAATAATGATTCACTAGCAAAGCATGCAAAAATTAATAAGAAATATTGAAAAGAGAACAAGCAACTTCATAGATGAAAAATTAGGAAAATAATATCAAATTAATTTTAGGAACAATTAAAGCTCATGAAAAGTTTAGAAAATGACCTTAAACTAAGTTTTGAAAGAAAATTACAATTTATCATTATTTAGACAACATCAAACTGAGTTTAAACTTATTATAATTTAGACTTATTCACAACTCTTACTAAACTACATGCATTCATTATTCTTGCTTAAATCTTATCCATAAGCAAGAAGTGTCTAAGCAACATACTACTTATACTAGGTTTTTTAGATCTCATAATGTTCCATCTAGTGCACGTCAATTTTGTTATAGACTATTGAATCTTGAATATTCTTTAATAATTTATAACAATGATTAGTGCTATGGCCAGTCACTTGATGGTAACTACAGTAAGGGTTGCCATTGTGGTGTGGGGGTAGGTCTTAAGATAGAGGTTTGGGTTCTTTAAGCTTCATCAGTCCATTTGCTTAGATTTTCTTAAAGATCTCACATAATGGCTAGGTTATTATAAGTAGTTGCTTTTTCGTCCTTTGTGCTTTAACCCTCTTTAAAGTATAAGTGAACTAGTTTTTTTCTTTACTCCTACTAATAAATAGACCTTGACTTTTTGATTCTTAAAATTCTTTACCTTATTGGTCTTAAGATGGTTTAAACTTTAGGAAGAAGTTTGATATAAAAGTGGAACCCCTTGATAGCTTATCTATAGTAAAGTAGCAATCATTATAGCAACTTGATTGAGCAATTCTTGTACAATATTTCTCATGTTTATTTCCATCCCTTTCCTTTTTCTTTCACTAGCTTCTCAAAAAATAGTTGGCACTTAAATTGCATCCATAGTTGAACTTATGCCAAAAGGGTAGGTGTTGATACTTGATTTTTAAAAATCCCTCAAAATGGTCTAATGATAAAAGTTTCTGCTAACAAGGTAGATGATAACCCTAAAAAGGTTGTCCATCTATGATTCTAAACTTATTAATCTTGAGTCAAAATTCCAAAAGACCAAACCACCCTTCAAAATGACTTAATAAGGGCTATGACCTTAAAATCAAACCTTGGATTTGGAACTAAGACCTTAGAGTGCTAAATCAAGACCTTTAGAGACTAAACCATATTCTTTAAGGTTTAGTTCAACCTTTAAGGGATCTAACTAAATCTAAATGCCCAAAATCATTAGGAACCTTAAAAAGTCCATCAAATATAACCTAAAAGGTCTAAAAGACCTAGAATACCTCAAAAGCATTGAAAACCAACTCAAAAGTGACCTGAAAACACTAAATAACACACATGGGAAGGTCCCTGTAGGTGGATTCAAAAAACTCCACAAATGTGGGTTTTCTTATACATGTGGGAGAAAACCCATGCTCTTGGGTTTTTAAAATCCATGCATGTGGCAAGTGGTTTTATGGTTGATTTCTTTTATAAATACTTATTTTTGGGGTATTTGCACAAACTTCTTTTTGGAGACTTTGAATTAGGATGATTTTTCTTTTAAATACAAGCCTCAAGCCCCTTACTAAAAGGTGACTGACTTGTGGAGAACCACCAAAACTCATTTTCTCTAGGATTTTAGCCAAACACAACCACATCTTAGTCAAAGTAAGCATCAAGGGTAACACTATAAGGATTCAATTATTTTTTCATAAAAATTGCATTTTTCTTTCATTTTGTACAACATTTCTTCTAATACCCAAATTCTATTTCTATTGTATTTTAATTTTTATCATTTTCATCACCATTACTGTGTTTTATTTCTTGTCATATTGGTTGGATCTTGGTGATTTTATCATAAAACACAAAAGATAAAGGCGAGGAATCAAGGCTTATTCTCATAATCATCATTATCTGAGGGTCCTCTCATGCTAGGGCCAATATTAGAGCCACACATCCTCAATTATTGCAGCTCAGCCTGGAGTTTATTAATCTCATCTTAATAATAAGCCTATCTTACCACATGATGCTGAACGATTTTCGAGTGCTCATGATGCATTTTGCATTTTCATGCATTAACATAAAATGCATTGCATAACATAATAAGGCATGCATTATATGCAATAATATGTAAAATAAAAAGTACTAACCCAAATGTTGGAGGAATAATGAACATGATAGTTGAGTAGTCCATATGCACATTGATACAAATGTCAAGTTAGTTCTTAAGAAACCTGCACTGAATAAGGACAATTATTAAGATAAAAGCAGTAAGTAAAAATCAAAGACAAATAAAGTTATCACAGCTTACATGAGTCCTATCCTCTGGGATGAAAGGAATCAACACATCCTCTATAAGGATTATACAAGCCACCACATTGCCATGAAGATCCAAACCCTTAATAATAAGGACCAGAGGGGTAGAGATATCCCCACAAATAATCCCAGTAGTCTCTCAGTCTCTAAAGCAACACTCAAGATAGCTACCTCACATATGGAACCAACCACCCCAGCTAAAATACTGGGATGAGACATCTTAGAATGAGAATGTAAAATTCAGAAGTCAATATAATTAAGGAAATTAAACTAAAAGAAAATACTCATAAAATGTGGAGAAGAAGCAGAACCACTGAAAAAGACAATAGAGCAAAACCTAAAACAACACTATCAATTGGAAAAGTAATGATGGAAGTTCTATCAAGAGTACCTAGTGGCTCTAAGAAATTATGGCCCTCATCTCCAACCATAACATTTTGTAGATGCCTCCTAACCAACTCCTTCCCCTAGAAGATGTCAAAAGGAGGAGGATAGGGATCCTTATAGTCATCATGCTTATTGGTCCAATTCATCACATGCTCACTAAAGTACTAGGCATGGCCAATGAGAGTCTCAAGTAACACTTTCCTTCTGGTTAACTCAATAACAATATGCATCTTATAAAAAATTACATCTCAATGTGACCCCATCACTGAAGGTTAACCTATAAAACAATAAATAAAAGGTTAAAAGAAGAGATAAATAATGAATCAACAAAAAAAGACATAGGGTGCATACCTTGTTGAAAGTCAACTCACCCAAAGTAGCACGAGCATCCTCTACAAATATGATGCTACCTGTCTAGCTCTATCTAGTCCAAGTCAGATAATGAGGAAAGCCTTTGGTAATCTTAGTCGCTAGACCAAGAGAAGGAAGAAGTTGGAACTCATAATCCTAAATGTACAAATAAAAAGTCAACCAATGACGATGAAAAAATAAAATAAGATAAGAGGAAGTCATATGAATAAAAAATACTCCAATTAACAACTAGAGGGATTTTACAAATCCATGATCCTCCATGGCTAGTGTCATCTAGGTCGTGGTAAAGATATTGAAGAGCCAAAGAACCCCAATCAAACTCTCATAAACGATCTAGGTCTCGGAGAAGGGGAAGCAAGCAAGCACTAGTGGTGTTGTTAGTATTCGAGAACACCAAGGTGCTTAAAAGGTATAAGATAAAGCATCAAGCAAGCCTCCCTGTATTCTCGTATCAATTTCTTCTATCAATACCTATTTGGGTATTTTCATAGACTTTTTTTGGGACAATCTACTAATGAAAAAACAATACTAAAGGGTGATCGACTCATGGAGACCCACTTCCCCAAACACTCTTTACCTACCAAAACTCATTTTCTCTAGGATTCTAGATTCAAAAACCAAATCCAATCACATCTTTGTCAAAGTATGCATCACAAGTAACCCTCTAAGGACCTTTTCAATTTTGTTTTTAATAAAAAAAAAAATACATTTTCATTAATTTTGCATAACATTTCTTATTCTACCAATATCTATTTTCTATTTTATTTTATCATTTTTATCATCATTATTGCATTTTATTTCTTGTCATCTTGGTTGGACTTGGTGATTTTTTGTTGATACTTGAGAAGCAGTATTTGAATACAGATAAGGTGCCGATAGAGCAAATCCAAGAGTGTTTGTATATTTGTTTGATCAAATCTTGCATATTTAGTACTATTTTCCATACTTATCTTTGTCCATCTCATAAAGTTTGCATTTTCATTCTTATTTTCAGTAAAGTTTCCACTTATACATTAAATTAAATATTTTTATAATGATGAAAATGTAAAAATATTATTTTCTATTAATTTTTTTTGAACAAAGCTTGCATTTTTATTTGCTAGATCATCTTTTCATTTATCATGCAAGGTTAAATTTTTCTATAAACACTATACCTTTTCGTTAAAAATTATATTTTTATCATAAAAATATTTCTTATTTGCACAATTAAAGTTTGCATCTTTAATGTAAAGTTTCCATTTTTACTATACAGTTTGCATTTTTGCCATAAAATTTGCACTTTTTTTACTATTGGGTTTGTATTTTTACTATAGGGGTTGTATTTTTGCTATAAATTTTACGTTTTTATCACAACATTTGCATTTTTAATAAAGTTTGTGTTTTGACCATAAAATTTGCATTTTTACTATTCTTTTATGAATTTTCATTGGCAAAAAATGAGATTTTTAGCATAAATTTGAAATTTTTAGTTTAAAGACAACATTTTTATGGGTAAAATATAATAAAAAATGGAATTTTTATCATAAAATTACTATTTTCAGCTAGATAATATAGTAAAGTTCGAGACTTTATGGTAAAAGATATACTTTTCATCATGACAAATGTAATACATCTCATTTTGCATGGAAATAGTGCATTTTGTCATATTAAAAATATTTTCTTCGTCTCATTTCGTAATAATTACCTCATAATATATATATATATATATATATATTGCATTTTGATATATTTTTCTTTAGCATCATTTCACATTATTATTTAAACAAAGTACCGAAGACCTCGTGACTAAGAATCCAATTCGGGTAATGTTTTGGGAATTACTTGAGCAACTTGCCTTGATTATTATTTCATATCATGCATACTCATTAGTGCAGTCATTATTTGTTTGTTTTAATTATGTTTTATGTCTTGTTTATTTTATTTCATTTTATCATATGAATTTATATGAATTAACGGTGATGCGAATGGATATACATTCAATTGTTTTTTTTTTTTTTAATCTTGGATGGATGGATGGAATACTTGTTTGTATATGCTTGTGTGAGCTAACCATTTGTTTTGTAGGAATTTTAGTTCTATTTCCTTTCCCATTTGGATGTATTTATTAGATTAAGCAATTTTAAAGTGTTGTAATCTTTAATTCATTTCCTGATTTATTTTCTCACTTGTATGTATTTATTAGAATAAACAATTTCAAAGGTTATAATTCTTACTCTCTTTTCTCATTTCTTTTATATATTTTTGTTATTATTGTTTTGCTTAATTATTTTCCATGCTCTTTGTACTATATGTCTAATTTGTTTAATTGTTTAAGTCTGCCTTACTTGCTATTTGTTTGCCTTTTTTTTTTTTTTTCTATTTTCTTTATGTTGTTTGATTTAATTATTGATTTGGAATGCTATCATATCTCCTTTAAGTCAATTATAAATTACACAAAATAATACGAATTGTTAAATAAGATAATAAATATAAAATAAAATATTAGAAAAAAATAAAATAAAGCAATAATAATAAAAACTGCAAACATTAATTAAATTAAATATAAATAATGTAATATAACTATATAAACTAAATAAAAATAGAGAATAGAAAAAAGAAAATTAATAAAATATAAATAAAATACAGTGAAAACAAAACACATAAAATAAATAAGAATCAAATAAAATAAAAATGGTGAAAGATCAATAGCAAGTTCACAATAGTATCTATGGTATCATGCAGAGCAAATAACAAAAAAAAAAGTTCATAGTGGCCATTATACTAGGCCTGGCCAGGTGGTTTGGCTCTGGAATTGGCTAGATCAGATCTGTGACCTGAATCGTGGGGAACCAGCTTAGGACTTGTTCCACCCAGCTATGAATTATGATTGCAGGTTCCGGTTATGAACTGGCTAAGTTTAAAAAAAATTATTTTTGGACCCTAGGGGGCTGCATGTCTTTGCACCCCACCACAACCCTAAAGTAACCGTTATATTTTGTATATATATTTTTTTATTGCAATAAAAAATGGTAAAAAAATTACCCTATACAATAGCCATAATTGAGGTTATTTTAGAAAGTTCAAAAAAATTGATTTTGGTATGTATGAATAGGATTGGGGGGGGGAGACATTTTTTTTCTCACAAATTATAATCTCTCAATCCTCAAATTCTCTTAATATTATTTTAAGACATTTTCAATATTCTCTTTATATTTTCTCAAATTATTCATTCAAATATTCAATATAATTTATTTATTATATTATAATCTAATATTTTATTTACTTATTATATATATTCATAAGTCACTTCTGTAATCTTACTCTCATAATTAATATTTTCTAATAATTTCACTCTCAATTTTTTTTTCACTTTCAATTTTTTTAATCACAAAATGGCAAGTAGAAGTGGAACAAGTGAAAGATCAAGATCACAATATTTTGATGAATCACAACCGAACATTGTTGATTTAGATAATATGATGGATAATTTGAAAGAAGATTATCTAACACAAGAAAGCCAAGAAGCTTGTGTGGAAGAACTTGCAACAAATATTCCACAATAAGGTGAATAAGAAAAATTTCAATCACAATCGGATATTTTCAAGGTTCATTTTAAGTGGCAAAGAAATGCAAATGTCAATTATGATGTAATTATTGTTACCGAAATTACAAATTTAAAATTAGAAGTGGTTATAGCACATTTAGAAGGCATTTGATGAGCAAGCACCCAACACAAATTGGTGTTAAATAAAGACAAACTCAAATTTTCAAGTCACAACCTTATCTTCTTCTTCTTATTTATTTAAATATAGTGATGGAAAGAATAAATTAGAATTAGCTAGAATAATTAGTATGAAACATTTATTTTTTAGTTTTGGTAAACAAGTAGGTTTTTTTAATTATTGTCAAAAAGCATTACATCCATAAGTTCAACGTGTGCCTAAAAGTACATTAAAACGTACATTATTTAATTTATATAAACAAAAAAAAAACATTACAAAAATTATTTATGAATTTTAATGGATGTGTATTTATTTAAAGTGATATTTGCAGTGATTATTGGAAAAATCACTCCTATATGAGAATAACTTCTCATTTGATTAACAATGATTAGTCATTACAAAAATAATTAATGTATTTAAAGTTTTTGATGACAAACATACTGCCAATAATATTTTTAGAATGATTAAAAATATTTTACAAGAATATGAATTAATTAGAAAATTTTTTCAGTTTCTCTTAATAATGCAGTGAAAGTAACACATTAATTAGTGATCTTCAATTTATTTATCAACCACATATTGGAGGTAAATTTTTCATGTTAGATGTCTATGTCATGTTTTAAGATCTTTGGATATGCTCCGATCACCTATTAAAAAAACAATTTCATTTTTATGGACACATCTACAAGTTATGAAATCTTGGAAAAAATTTACAAAGAAAATGGTAAAAGAGCAAAAAAATTCCTAATAGATGTTCCAACTCATTGGAATTCAATCTATAAATTATTAAACAAGTCATATGGATATAAAAATTTATTGTGCACATTTATTTCCAATAACCTAACTTCATTTATATGTGCAAAATTGAGAGGTTTGCACAAAACTTTTAGATATTTTAAAAGTTTTTAATGATACAACAAATGTTTTAAGTGGCATTTATTATCCTATATCTCATTTATTATTAATTGCATGTATAATATTGTTGGTGCATTGCAAGAATATGAAAATGATATTGTTTTAAAAGAATCAATTTTAATAATGAAAATAAAATGGTTAAATAAATTTAACTTTATTCTATTAATAATCTTGTTGCATGTGTGTTTTTATCCTAAAATAAAAGTAGATGTCTTACAAAATTATTTAAGTGTATATTATAAATGTTTAGATCTTATGGAAGATAATGATATTATTATAGAGTCAATAATTAGTAATGTAAGAAGAATATTAGTAGACTTGTTTAATGAATATAAAGATAATATTAATATTGGTACATCATCTTCTACTTTTATCTCTTCTTCTTTTCCAATTAGTCAAGTGGGAGTTGAACAAATGAAAATTAGTATGGGTGATCATGTCTTGTTGCAAAGACCAAAAAAAAAAAAAAAAAAAAACCTCAAGGATCATCCAAATCATCTCCCATATTTGAAATTTATTTACCAACTTTTTTTGAGTTTGGTAATAGCAAAACTAGGAAAAGATTTCTTGATCCTTGAATGGTGGAGTCAATACCAAAATAAAATTTTAACCCTTGCACTAATTGCTAAACAATTTTTTTCAATACCAGTTTTAACGATACCTGTTGAACAACCAATTAGTACAAGAGGAAGTTTTTTATATGAAACTTGATCATCCATGGCTCCCGAATTAGTGCAGGCTCAAATATGCGTGGATGATTGGTCTAAAATAGTATTAAGGATATAAGAAATTGAAAGAGATGAAAATGAAGATTTATTTGACTTCACAACCAATAGAGGAACATAAGCTTCAACTTTCAGTGTTAGAAGTTAATAAATTTTTTAAGGTAGAAAGTGGTCTAACTATTTTCAAAAAAAAAAAAAAGGTAAAAGAATTACGTAGGTTTTGATTCCTCTAAACTACAAGATAAATACGTAGGCAACTTAATCTTTAGTAAGAAAATTAAGTTCAAGCCTTTAATTTTTTTATTTTTTTCTAATTTAATTTATTAATTCAATTTTGTAATTTTTTTTATTTCAATCAATATATATATATATATATATATGTGTGTGTGTGTGTGTGTGTGTGGTAAACTAACTTAATATATTTGCTTCACAAGTTAAGTGAACTAGTGAAGTAAAATTTTTTTATTTTTTTATATTTAATTTTTAAGTAAAAAAGTAAAACCTTATTGAAATTTCATAATTTTCATTTCAACTTTAATGTAATTTATTTGTACTAAAAATTAATTTTATTTAATTTTTAAATATATTATTAAAAAAATTAAACTAGATCAAACCAAAACCAAAACTAGACCGCTGTTCCTAGGCCTAAATCCGGTCCAATTTCACCTATGGTAGAATTGTGAACCATAAGTTCATGAACCGGAACTGACAATTTTGAAACTGTGGCCAGTCTACAAGTGTCAGAGAAGCTCGGTCTTTGTTAAAGTCTAACCATTATGATAATTGTATTATGGAAACGGATGCTCTAGATGTTGTCCGTTCTATTTAGAATGCTCACAATATTTCTACTGTGAGTATTTTAATAGATGATTGTCGTTCTTTGTTAAATGATTTTAATCATGTGATCCTTAGATTTATAAGAAAATCTACGAATGAAGCAGCTCGCCTTTTTGCTAGACTTGCTTATCCAATGACTAATCTTCAAGAGTGAGATTCCATACCCTCTTTCCTATATCATGTAATTGTTTGTGAATATTAATGAATGTTAACTAGGATTTTTCAAAAAAAAAAAAAAAAAAGCCCCTTTAATGCAGTCTATTTTAATATAAAACAACAGCTTTTTTTCTTTTTTTTCAACTTGCTGAGACACCCTTGTTACTTTTCTTATTTTATTTTCTTCCCTCTGCTAAAATAATTTAGAAATTGTCAAATTTGAATGTCTGACTTCTTTCCTTTTTAATATTTACTACTTCAAATGAACAAGTTTTTTTTCTTTAAATAGTTTATAATTTGTAGTTGCTCTTTACATATTCATGAAATAAAATCTAATACAAAATACTTTCAGTGAAATTTATCTTTTGTTTTTTATATTTAATATTTAGAAAAAAAAAAACGCATTAATTACATAATGTATACGAGCACTTTTTTAAATATTTTGTTTTGCACCTTCGCCATTGCAAAGCACGGGTAACTTGATTAGTAAATTATAATTCTTCTATTATCATCTGAATTTCTCTACTATGAACCTATTTTCTAGCATGGCAATAGCATATGCCAACACCCCTTTTGATTGCTTTCTATTCTTTTTGCAGATACCATTATTGAAGCAGCATCAAATCAGAACGACACTAATGATGTTCTACTTGAACATACCCATCGAATCAATAAAAGACAACTACCCATTAATAATACAGGTATAACAAACATAGCAAAAAAAAAAAAAAAAGGTACAAATATGAATTCAAAATCATGTACGACGATACTAATATCGTACTTGCAACACACCCATTTAGTCAGTGGAGAACTGAACTGCCTGCTTAAATTTGCTTGTGCTGAAGACCTTGGCGAAGTTCTGCTCTAGATTTTGCAACTTCCACAAATATTACCCTGCCATCCAAGAACTAGAAGGAGCAGTTGACAGTGGTTCAGAATTTCAAGGCATTTCAACTGTTTTCCAGTTTTGAATTTTACATGAAAATTATAACTCCAGTTGAGATCCAGGAAATCACAACGAATAACTATAAATTGAAGCATTTGTAGGGAATCCACAATGAGACCCAGCACAACATAAAACTTGACAGTTTTCCTGCCACTATTAGAGTGTTTTGAAAAAGCAAGAAACAATTTGTGTTCGGAAAGCTTAGGATTGCTACAATCTAATTCTTTTAACTTGGTAAAAACAGGGCATTTTGAAAGAAATGATATTATGCCAAATTTTGCAAGAATACAATTCAATTGAATAACATGATGAATTTCATGCAAGTTCACAATTTTTAAGTTCAAGCACAGATGACCAGAATCATTATTAACCACCCACTCCAGTAGGTTCTGCAAATCTTTAGACACGTGAGATCAAATAACACTCTGCCTAAACCCAGATTTAAGATAATTGCAACAGGAAATAGGGGCAAAACCAAGTACAAGGTAAGGAAAATGGTGGGAAGGTATTCAATACATCATAATAACAAATACATCCATAATGACGACGACTATAAAGAATGGTTAGTTCCAGGCTTCCAGCCATTGGGAGTTCTTGCAAGTGAGAACATGATTTCCTTGTAGAGTTGACATAACACTGTAATTTGTTGACTAAATTTCAAAAAAGGGAAAAAAAAAAAGTACAACCCTTGATGTTCGGTCCAAAAACAATTTGACCCTCGCTGTTAAATTACAATTTTCAGTTCTGAGGTATTGTTAATAGCTTTATTTTAACCCTTAATTATAAAACTATAATTTTTTTCTTTGACACTTTAGTCCCCACCATTTTGATTTGCATGTTAATTTCTTAAGTTCCATGAATTGCTATATTATAAAAGACTTGTGTCCTTCGAAATCATGATCTTCATTTAATATAGTATATAGACCAAATTTGATATTTACAAAACAACACGAAATGCAGGTTTTGAAGGCCCAATCGCATAGGATGTCAGCAATTTACCCTAATTTGTTTGGCACATGCATGCTTCCAATTGTTAGTAAATCCTACAATCCCAAGTGCACCTAATGTTATTTATTTCATAATGTACCAAAAAACATATTCAATAAATTATTCTCTTAAAAATTTTTCTTCTCTGTGGTAGTGTATTGGGTGGAGTATTCTCTTCATAGTTTTTTTCCTTCTCCATGGGAATGTCCCAATGGTCAAAACTTGTGATGGATGGTTTATATAATAATGGGGAATTAGCTTTGTGTAGCATAGACTGAATAAAAGTCTTATACATGTCTCAAAGAAAAGAAAGACTCGATAAATGAACCATATTGTCTCTTAATCAAATAAAACTTTCAGCATGCATGATACTGATGCAAAATGGCTGTCAATGCAGCAATTTGAAAGAGAAAACAGAAAATAAAGATAAGGTAGCATGGATATAATTGCATAATATAGTGACAAGATACCTTGCCATGCATTTCCTCAATAGCTTTTTGAGATTCCTCCTCAGTTGCATAACGAATGAAAGCAAAACCTCTAGGTCTGTTTGCTATCTTATCCATCACCAAATTGACTGCAAAGGTAAAAAACTGAGGGTTAAAAAACTCAAAATGTATAATAAATACAAGGGAAAAACTAAACATCCTAAAATAATTAAGGTCAAATAACCGAAGCCTGTTTTATTGAAATTTCTCACCTTCTACAAGTTGGCCAAAATTCTGGAAGGCATTTCGCAAACTCTTCTCAGTGGTTCGAAATGATAGTCCTGCATTAAATTTTCATAGATTGTGACATGATTTATATATATTGGGCACTAAACAATGTCACAACCAGTCCTACAGTAAGCAAAACTACAATGGGACCAAAAAAGGCCACGGCCCTTCCAAGTCCCAACAGCTCCCTTTAACCCTACAGGCCATCACTTTAATTAACTGTTTATGCAAAAAAGATGTTAATATTTTATAAAGTATAAATAATTTTAATCGGAATTATCAGGTTAACAAAACAAGATATCTTTTATTGATCCATATTTCAATTTCATTTAAATAATTGATATTGTTGGATAAGGATACGAATCGTGGTACAATACAACTTATCATTCTTTTACTAAGATGAGTTCTTTGAAGCAGCTTATGGTTGACCTCCTTTCATCACTACTAAATATGGTGGGATTTTTGAAGATTGACCAAGTGGACAATAAATTATTTAATAGGAGTCTGCTAATACAACTTCTAAGAAATAATCTTGCAGCTGCACAACCCTGTATGAAGCAGCAAGCTGATAAGCATTGTGGTGAATGAGAATTTGCAGTGAGTGACTGGGTTGTTTTTCATCTTCAGTCTTATAAGCAAAGTTTTATTAAGGTCCGATGCTCTATGAAGTTATCTCCTCACTTTTTTGAACCCTACAAGCTGTTGGAACATAATAGCTTAGTTGCTTGTCCTTTGAATCTAAAACACATCTAGTGTTTCATGCTTCTTGTCTTATGAAGAAATTGGGTGAATATGATGTGATGCAACATCATTTGCCATATATTTCTTCCAAAGGTGAAATCAAAATCCCACCTAAAGCTATACTTGATCAATGTGTTGTTATTTGCCCATCAATATTAACATGCTTGCTCAGTGGACTTATTTGCCAAGTCATTGAAAGAGAAGTTCACCAAAATTCACTAATGCTCAACCTTGAGGACAAGGTTGTTTTGAAGATGTGAGGATGTTAGGAATCCTCAGGGCCTGTTTAGTTTTGGAAAACAAGGCTTGTTTTCCAAAAAATTTTTTTAACCAGAAAATAAAATTTATTGTTTAGTTTCAATATTTTTCTAATTTAGAAAACTAGAAAATTATTTTCTAAATTTTCCAAATTGTAAAAGTTATTGTATCTATAAATTGATGAAAGATACACAACAAATTCCTAACCTTTCTTTTGTACTATTCTAATTACAATGAACAAACCAAACATATTGAGATTGATTGTCACTTCATTCATGAGAAAGTGCAACAAAGGTGCAAAGACTGGAGAGGAGATATCTTTACAAAAGCTCTAAATGGGGTTCAGGTCAATTATATTTGTTACAAGATGGGCATGATTAATGTCTATGCTACAGCTTGAGGAGTGCCATAAAATGTAAACAAATTCTACAAGCTGTACGATTGTATGCAAGCCTAATTATAGGGACTCTTTATTAGCACGTAGGCTTAATTACATGAATTCTTAAATAGCATACCTTCCTAACATAGATTAATTAGCATACCTTCCTAATATATACTTCTCAATCTGTATATATGTGTATCTTTACCTATGAATAGCAGCATTCAAAACTTGCTTTCTCCATGTCATCCAAGAAAACGGTAAAAAAAGTAGAATAGCACAAGAAAAGAGTGATGGATATATAAATGGCAACATGTAGTAGCAAAAGGACATACTTGTTCATATATGTGATTAATTTCACAAGTGGTCTATAAACTTATGGAAAAATATAATATAATTAGTAAATTTCAAGTTGCATTAGTATAATCATTCAATTTCAATATTTGTCTCAAAAAGTCATGATTGCTAGAATTTGGTTAAAATTTCAAGATGATAACTGAGTAAACATTTTCTAATATAGTCTAAAAAGTAAACTGTAATACTTCCACAAATAATGAACAAATAAAATTAAATGGCTACTTGCTTTATAAACTTCACCAACTCTATTGAGATAAAATCAAAATTTAGAAATTTTCCTCATAAATATTGAAATTTAATATCCATAAAAAATATTAATAAATTCAGTCATCATGGCTGAAATCACCTCAACATATGAATTCAGTTACAAAGAGATGTTTTCCTAAATTGCAACAAGAAGAAAAACAAAAGGAAGAAAAAATTCATGCATATTTTGGTAAGTTCCAACATAGCATAAATGGTTTCCAAAACAACTAAAACAGGCAATATTCATGCATGTCCAGCTAAATTCTTTCACGCTAATAAATGCATCCCTAAATTGCAGCTAACACAGGAAAAATTCATGCATGTTCTGCTAAGTTCTTTAATAGTAGCCAGATGTGATCTTCAACACAGCTCTTCCATATTCCAAAGATATAGAAGAAGGAAAGAATTTAAGGTAAAAAAGTATATTCAAAAGTTAAAAGGATCATACGTTTACATACAAACATAGTAGTAATAGATGTCCACATTTGTAGCCTATGTTGATTGTAAGGATTTTAAAATGCAGGATGGAGAAGAATATTTAAGTCCTAAAATGTGATGAAGCTAAACTCAAATTGGAAATGTTTGTATGCTACTAGAATAATCAAAGAAAAAAGGTGGAACATAGGCCTGTGATCAACGCTACACCATGAGATTCTAAAAAAACTATAGGCCTCTTAATATCTGTAAATTTGATCCCTCCATTCATTCTATCATTATAACAGAAAGCATAGTCCATATATACCTTGATTTTAGACACTTATAGTCGTCAGATCATGATTCCTAGATAGGAAGGTAAGCTACTAAGTAGGAAAACAAAAGATAAAATAACAGAGTATAGAAGAATAAGATTCTCAAAGACAAAATAAGAAACCTGAACCCTTGTTTTTGCTCAATTCTAGAAAATCTAGCAACCACATACTTACACTGGTGTTTATAATAAAAGATGTTTAACTAACAAGGATAGTAACCAGCAGCTAGTAGACAAAAATGGATCATAGTAGAGTGAAAAGATTGAAATAGGGTGCAAGTAATTGCATTTCAAACTCATCAGGATATCACCCGATTGGCAGCCTGGTGCTTTAATTTATCAATTTTCCATTACAGTTAGAAGTGAAGGTGACAACTTCATTGAGAATTATTGTCAGTCTTCTAGTTGAATTACATGGCCCAACAAACACTGTATGAACACACGTTGCCGCTAATGTTTTCCCTAGATTAACAGCGTTTTTATGTGGGTTGACTTCTTATTTGAAATGCATCTTTAGCAGCCTTGGAGACATTCTCATAAGTATCTTTACCAGCCTAGGAGACTTTTATTTGAACATAATTTCCTCAGACTCCTTGCTAAATGTATTCTTCAACAAGTTCTATATAAAGCTCAGAAATTGAATGATTGTGACCACTTTGTAATGCTGCATAGGGAATTAAAACATTTTCTCTAAAGAATTAGGAGTCTTAACTAAACTTGGCTCGAATGTGATTCTAGCAAACTCCCATCAAATTTTTAGTTTCAAAACTCAGTTTCCATTTGTCCACCGTTGTTCAAGAAACGAATACCAAATTACTCTATGGCAAGAAACAGAAATGAAATGTAGAGTCTAAAATTTTGAAGTTATCTGAATTGAATTGCCTCAAAAGTCGAGTAACATAATTGTCTAAGAAAATCATGCACACATCCAATTGAATGAGAAAAACAATTATAGTTAGTAATTAAAGAGAAGGGAGGCAAAAACTAACCGCTTACATAGAGCCTGGTCTTGGGGATTCTGGGAGAGGAAGGAGAAGAAGAGACACAAGCCAACACTTGATGTGGTTGTCTTCGAAGAGGCAAGCAAAATAATGATTGCCTCCCAATCCCACAAATGCTGCTGCGTTCATTTCTACCGAATGATGACAGAGAAATCACTTTAATCTCAAAAATTGGAGCTGTTGATAATAACGGAGCAGCTGCCATTTCCTTCATATTATTAGTCAGCCACCGCATTCAGCCGTAGGCATCGGGAGAAAAATGCTGCTTGCCACACCCATTTAGTGGTGTGGATATTCAGATGATGGCCCGCAGTTCTTAGGACAAAAGTCAATTTACCCACTAAACTTCACCAGAAAATTCAAAATAGCACAAATCAATTTTTATGTCCAAATTAACATAAAATTTGATTTAGTACATCAGTTGACATAATTAAAAAGTTCAAACTTTTGTTATAATACAAACATTTGTATTTGTACAAATAAAATTAGAATTGTTAGATTAATTTTTATTTAACTATGATCATTAATTTGTAAAATGTATTAATAACTATAATTAAATAAATATTAATTTAACAATTCTATTTCTATTTGTATAAAAACACATATTTGTACTGTAAATGACTCTTAATTAAAAATTCATTTATATGATTTCAATTTGGGAAAAGATGCAAATATTTCCCTAATGTTTTACTCTAAGTGCAAATGAACCATTAATATTTTTTAGGGTTCAAATACCTAAGTGCAAGTGTTTAATACAATAAATTGAAAAGTTTAATGTTATAAAGTTTATCCACTTTAATTTTTATATTAATTCTTACAAGAGAATTTTATTAATTTATATTATTTTTAATAAAAATCACATGACCAATATATAATATAATTGGACTTAAAAATTAAAAAATAATAAATATTTGTATAACTAGACTATTTTATTTTTATTTTCAATATATAATATTCTTCAAATTTTCAAATATTTCATTTCTCAAATTAATGGTATATTTTCACTTAGAGTAAAATATTAGAGAGTATTTGTACTTTTTTTTTTTTTTTGGCTAACATATCAATTGACTGCAGGTGTCAATTGCCATATGTTGAGTCGTTTCTGAAAACCTTAAAAGCCAATAATGAAAATATGGAAATGCCTCGTCGTAAGATCAATTTGATGAAGATAAGCACTTTTTAATATTCAAGCGAATCGTTAACACCCTATCTGATTACTGAGTATATCTTATCAAGACTAAAATAAACTTTAAACAAACTTAAACCGTACCCTTTTGGTGTTGAGAAAAAGATTTGAGAAGAATGTAAAGAGAGAAATTCACTTGAGTCATGTCTTCTAAGTCAGTAAGTTCAGTCCTAAGTAAGAATTGTTTACAGTATGTTTTCTGCATTTTTAGATTGGTTTTAGTTCCCAGAGCCAAGGTTGTGAGAATATGGAGAACATGTGAAATATGGAGTCGTGAGGACTTATGCGTGTGGATTATGAGAATCCACACTCGTTAAAAACCCACCTGTCTAGATTCTTTTGAACCCATGCCTAGGTTCTTGTGCCTATTTAAGGCAAATTATGAGACGTCTTCCTCTTGGTTCCAAATAGCATGCAATTTTTTTATAGCATTTTCACCCATAAACTAGCATAAGATCCTCTAAGAGCTATGTTTGAAGCTAGCCTTAGAGATTTGAAGGAGTTTCTTCACGATCTGAGTGGATGAGTTTAGATTCTGTAGGGATGTTGTGTTTTAAAACTTTACAACATGTAAGTTTGGATTTAGGTTTCTTACAAGCAACGGTTTCATTTCGCGATCCATATGAGCACATGTTCTTATTCGGGGATCGTGAGTTATGCCGATTGTGTGAGGAGTTCAGTGCCATTGTTAGGCATGCTCCTAGTGTTATTGAGGATGCTATCTTCATGCATGCTATGTTTAAGTATTCAGGTTGTAATTCTGCGTCATTCAACTTGAGGCCTCAAGACTGAATGCCCTAGTTACTCAAAAGAGACATTTATCCCTGCTTGTCTCTTCGATGCTTGTGTCATCAAGCAGGTGAGTAGTCCATCTTGGGTGCGCTTGCTTTGTTATACTTCTTCCTTCAATTCTTGACTGTTTCTACTGATTGTTTGGGGGATTATAAGATCTTAAAAGTTATAGAGGGCATAAATCATGGATTGACTCCTTTTTCACTCATTCTTGTGGAGACTATCCAGGGTTTGCATGATATGAGGGTTGTTGGGTCCTCTTCTTTCACTAGTAGTCCTGTTGCTCCAGATTTAGTTGTAGGAGAGACTGAGTATCTTAGAGAGGCCTAACGGTAGTTACTTTGATGTATAGCCCTCGTAATCACCAAGAGAGGCACTTTAAAAAGAATTAGTGACCGTTCTCCTTATTTGAGTTCAGATGACTGGTTGTCTTGGATAAGCATTGTTTTAGATGTTGAGATCTGTTGGGTTTGCCTTTGATGGCAAGTGGAGCATGCGACTCTGCAAACTCATGTAGGCTGTGTCACTATTTCTAGTTTCAGTTCATGTGCCCATTATGCCCTTATGCTCATATAGGCAATAAAGAGTCACACAGAGGATTCCATCAAAGCCGACTGACTTTCAAGGGGATCGATTATCTCAGTGCTTCGTTTGATCATTTCAAATTTTTTTGGACTCACAAGATTTTCCATCACTTTTCCATTAGTAGTTAGGATACATCCGTTAATGATGCATACAGGAGTTGGGTACTTAGTAGGTAAATTCATGGAGTTGGGTACTTAGTAGGTAAATTCATTGGTTCCCCTGACTAGTGATGCCTCTTCTTCTCATAGGTTTTAGGGGTGATTGCATGGAGCTTTGTATTTGTTGTTGTCATTTGTTGAGTATCTCACAAAATCAGAAAATATGAGAATTAAACAATGTTTATAGATGACCATGCTATATGAAATGTTGATTTTGCCTTTTTAAGGATTGATTCAGACCACTTATCATTTTCATGCTTATGTAAATTCTTAATTTGTTTCCATGTGCATTAAATGCCATTTAATAGAATCACAATTGCATTTCGTAAATTTCAAAATGACGGTACCCATGTTCTTAGCTAGCCTTTTTGAGTTTTTTTAGCTAAGTATTTTTCCTTACTTATATATATACAGC
The DNA here is from genome assembly GCA_947683625.1 of Mallotus nudiflorus. Taxonomy (NCBI): domain Eukaryota; kingdom Viridiplantae; phylum Streptophyta; class Magnoliopsida; order Malpighiales; family Euphorbiaceae; genus Mallotus; species Mallotus nudiflorus. The sequence goes on along the minus strand of CANTUR010000833.1, from coordinate 111,861 downwards.
TATCAAGAATAGAAGATCAAATCCAAAAACCTATAGAATCCTCTAGAACTATGGAAATAGTTGATAAACAATTAAAGAACCTGTTGATATTCACATTTCAGTGACTTCCCAAAAAATTCGATGATGAAGGATTATTGTATGTCAGACAGGGGGAAAACTCCTTTAGGAGTCTCCTCGAGAATGCTCGGATTGAGAAGAAACATGAAGAAACAAAAAAAAAAAACAAAACAAAAAACATCTAAGCATCAAAAACCAAAATTAGGCCCAATAAAAAGCTAAAAAGATGTGGAAAAACCCATAGGACAAGCGACCCATGAGTGTGGGTCACTATCCCACACTCATGGGTCATGTAAGTTATGAGCTCCTTGCGTGGGTCTAGGACCCAAGCTCATCGGTCCCAAGAGTGTGGGTCCTGGCCTTGCAAACTTAAAAATATGAAAATTTTCCTTTTTGAGAGGATTTTGGCACAATTCTAAAAAATCTCTCTTGGAGAGAGAAAATCAGTTTACAATTGGACAAATTTGCTCCCTCTCTCTCTCTTCCTCTCTCCTGAAGCATTTGGAGACTCTATTTTCACCCAAACACTCAAACCAAAAATCATTTTCTCTTAGGATTTATATATAAATCCAAACTTGACTCCTTCTAAATCAAATCACGCATCTAGGGTAATCACCGGGTCCCTTTAAGGATCTTCCTGATTATTTTTATTAAAAATACTTCTAATTTTTTTTCTTACATTTCATATCATTTTTACATTTTATTTTATTATTTATTCTATTGTGTTAAAGTTATGATTTTTGTGGTGATTTGAAGTTTGAGAATAAAATATGTAGACGGAGTGAGTAGTTCATGTGAATTTGTGAGTGTATGTGTTCATTTTTTACATTTTTCATCATTTTCCATCATTTTTCTTTATATATAAAAAAATGGGTATTTTGGTGTAAAATTAGCATTTTTATTATTATTCTTGCATTTTTATATTTTATGGTAAAAATTGTATGGTAAAAATTGTATTTTTATCACTTTTATTATTTTAATTCTGCACTTTATTATTTTTATTATATTTGTAGCATTTTTGCTATTTTTTGTTATTTTTATTTTCATCTTTGATAAATTTACTATTTTTATCATAAAGTTAATTTTTTTTATGATAAAAATTGCATTTTTATCACTTCCATTATTTTATTTCTGTATATTCATTATTTTTATTATATTTGTTGCATTTTTATTAATTTCTTACTCTTATTCTTATTTTTGATAAATTTGCTATTTTTATCATAAATTTAATGTTTTTATGGTAAAAATTGCATTTTTTGTCATTTCCATTATTTTATTTCTGCACATTTATGCACTTTATTATTTTTATTATATTTGTTACATTTTTATTATTTTTCTTGTCTTTTATCTTCCCTTTTGATAAATTTATCATTTTTATCATAAAGTTGATATTTTTATGGTAAAAATTGTATTTTTATCACCTTTATTATTTTAATTCTGTATCTTTATTGTTTCATTACATGTTTATTTATTTATGCCATTTTATTTATTTTTGATAAATTTATTATTATTTTTTTTATCATAAAGTTCATATTTTTATGGTGAGAATAACATTTTTATCATTTCTATTATTTTTTATTACTTATGCCATTTTTATTTTACTTTTGATAAATTTACTATTTCTACCATAAAGTTCACATTTTTATGGTGGAAATAGCACTTTTATCATTTTTGCTAATCTTTTTATTTTATCGCATGTTTATTATTATTGTCACTTTTATTTCTCCTTTTGATAAATTTATTATTTTTATAAAAAAGTTTTCATTTTTATGGTAAAAATAATATTATTATCACTTATATTATTTTTATTGTCTTTATTATTTTCTTTGATAAATTGGCTATTTTTATAGTTTCTTCTCATAAAAATCCCATTTTCATAATAAAAATAATAACCTTACACCAAAATACTTAAATTTTTAAATATTGCATCATGCATTTTCATTAGTATCCCTGTTTATTTACTTGTTTAATTATTTTTGTTATTTCAATTATGGGTGAACGGAATGTATATATCATTGCTCTAAATGTGATGTGTGTTTGCATGTGTATGAAAGCTAACATTTGTTTTGTAGAATTATTAGAATAGGAATTTTCTTTTATTTCTATTTTGATGAAATTAATAAAATAGGCTTTTTTCAAGGCAATATAATCCTTAACCATGATTCCCCTTATATTTAAATTTTGGATGTATTTATTAGAATAGATTTTTTTTTTTTTTTTTTTTTTTTTTTTTTTTTTTTTAAGGTTGTAATCCTTGATTCCTTTAATTGGCTTTTTTCTGAAGGTTGTAATCCTTAATCCCTTTCCTCGTTTCTTTTTATTTTGCTTATTTGCATGTTCATTTTACTTATTATTTCTTACATGCTTGTGTGCTATTTGCTATGTGCTTACTTGCTTCCATTATTACTTGCTTAATTGATGTGATTGATGAAATTTTTTATTTATCTTGTGATGTATGCACACCAAATCCAATTATCCCACGTTTTAATTTGCAATTTAAATTGATTAATAATAAATTGTGGTAAATGCATCATAAAACTGAAATTAGGGTGAAGTAATAAGTAATTAATAAATGTATAATAAGAAATAGGATAAACAACTCCTACACCCTAAACCCTAGAATCTTTGGTTAAGAAATTTAGTTCTTAATTCACTTTCTTTCGATTAAATAAGGTGGCGACTCCAATTTACAAAACCTATTCAGGCAAACCCTCACACAAATCAATAATAACTGGTAGATAGTCACCATTAGCATGTGTGCTCTGACATAACACTGATCCTATTCCTCCCCTTCCATTAGGAGCGTATACAGAACCCCATGTTCAAGTCATACCAGATTTTTAGCACTACCCAACAAGAAATTAGAAGCAATAAAAGCTTAGTAGATTAGATCCATCTAGCTCTACTAGAAACACTATAGCACCTGATACTCCACAATCTATCTACCAAAGTGTTAGTGTTTTAGATAAAGCCCTTGAATCTATTTTTAAAGATGACATATTTTAGGAATAATCTCTTACTTAACAAATCCAAACTTATAATTATCATATGCATGAAGGATCAATTCTCATTGCATTAATTTTTAAAAGTGCATTATAAAGCTATGATGTCTTCTTTTAACACTAAGAGTTGATTCCATCATAAAATGGGAGAAACTTTACTTTTTTAAACAAATATGACTAAATCAAATGTTGTTATCCTAAACCTATCTAGTGGAATCAGATAACACTTCCCTAAGAATGGATCTTGAAAGGTCCTAGTGAGCTAGAACTAGAAAAAACTAAAGCACTAGGTCTAAACACCTAGATAAATCATGCCACCCAATTCCAAGATGGAAGAGTCAAAATTAGCTTTGATAGCACAACTTCCAGTTCTAAGATTTCTAATGCTTTAGCATCAGAATCTATAGATCTAGGAAGACCATCTTAGATACCATCTGTAATAAACCTTCCATACAAAAGAGTGCCATAAATATACTAGTACCAAAATCTACCAAGAGATATTAACTCGCCCTATACGAACTAAGAAAATCTTCACCCCAATCTTCCACCTGTTATAAACTTACCCTACACAACTTCAGCCTTATATTCAACCTCAGATTTACCTTCTAACTAACTTAGAAATATATACTATAGTACCCAATCTACACTGAACCTTAACCAGGTGATAAATCTCCTTCTCCTCCTACTTCTTTAATTGCATTGGTTATAACAGAAAATATATCCTATGAGTTAACAGTTATATAAAAAGATTTTAAACTAGATAAAGCTTATTTGCATTAAGATTTTTATGTATCTAATAATTTAGAAAAAAGAACATGGTTTTTTAAATAATTTTTAATTGAAAGAGAAGTAATCCAAGATTATTTTTATGACTTTGTGCATAAAAATAAAATCAATATATTATTTTTTAAATGGTTTGAGATATATGCGTCAGTAAATAATAGTTGTTATCCTTTTTAAAGACATAAATCCTATCACTTTCAGAAAAAGGTAATAGTTTGAGAAATAACCAATGGTTAAAGCATAGGTCAGAACATCCTCCTCATAGGTTGATTAAAGTCCCTATAAGAAATGAGACTGTAGATGCTTGTCTATATAAAAAACCCTAAAGAATATAGTGAGTCATAAAATCTTAAGAATATAGTGGCCTAAAATAATTTTCCCAATGCTCATCTCAATAGTATAGGTAAATAGCTATTTAAAATAGAAGGTCAAACCCATAAACCTATAAAATCCTCTAGAACTATAGGAATAGTTGATAATAGTTATAGAACCCCATGTTAAAGCCATACTAAATCTCTGGCACTGCCCAACAAGAAACTAGAAGTAATAAAACTAAATTCTTGCATGCTATAAGGGAGCAATTTATTAGATTAGATTCTTCTAACTCTACTAGAAACCCTATAGCACCTGATACTCCATAATTGGTCAACCAAAGTGTTAGTATTTTATATAACGTCCTTGAATATGTTTTTGAAGATGGCACATTTCAAGAATAGTCTCTTGAAATTGCTAAACTCCATTGGCCAATTATTTACCCATCTCACTCAAGATTTGTCCAAAATAGGTTGCTAACCTCTTATAGCACCGTAACTGAACTTATTATAGTATGTGTCATATCTCAAATTTAACTATTCCCAAAAAGGTCCAATGATGAAATAAATCTTTAAAATGATTAAAGTCTGCTCGTTCGTAACACCTATAAAGTATGCAACCCTAAAAACCCTAATCGATTCCATTGGTGTGCAAAATCAATCACTAAGCCATTAAGTTTTTCTTTAACTTGATGAAATATGAACTATCAGAATAATAAGAGGCTTATTTCGAGTAATATTCTCTCAAAATGCGTGGCTTGTACAGTTGGTGTTCATTTCATCAGATCGGGACTCAACTTTATGGAAAAATGAAAATTGATTTTGATAAAATGGACTTTAGAAACACGTTTGAAAGGCTTCAAAACCTCTAAAAATGGTCCCAGAATAGTCTAAACTAACATAAGGCATAGCGCGTGTTGCTTAAAAGTGCATGTGTAGCCATGAATACCCCTAGGTGTCACGCGCTAAAATTGACACTGAATTAGATGAAACAGACTTTGAAAACACATCTGAAAGGCCTATAAACCTTAGGAACTAAGCTTAGAGGAGCCTTAAATTGTGCATGTGTCATGCGAAAGTGCGCGTGACCACAAATGAGCGCTCGTGGCCATGTACCTAGCGTGTGACCACTCACTAAGTGCATAGTCACGCGCACTTCACGTGGCCATGTGCTCCATCCTAGGGACACACACATGACCATGCACACACCCCTTTCCTTATAGTTTGCATTATAAATAAGGGTCTCCACACCTCATTTTAGGGGGGGGGGAGCAAGAGAAAAATACACACATACTCATAAATATATCCATTCAAAGACGTTGGAAACCCACTTTTAGATAGTTTTAGCTCTCCCACTATATTTTTCTTAGGTTATTAGATCTCCTTTCCACCAAACCTAGCCTCATCTTTGTTAAAGCATGCTTCAAAGGTATATAAACTAGCATTATTTTACACGTCATTTTGAACCTTTCAACGAGGAAAGGTTGATAATCCCTTAAAGCTAAAGCTTCAAAACTCACATAAGCTCAATTGAATATGAGGAACACATAATCATTTTAGCACGTTTATTTTATCACACTGCATTTTACTTTATAATTACCAGCATTTGTGAAATTTATTGTGCTTGCGTGATGAGACTAGTAATTTGCATGCTACATGAATAATTTATGCTTTATGTTGCTTATCTCATATCATCATTTTACATCATCTAGTTTCAAAACATGAAATCACATCGCACATATCAATGATGTAAAAAGTTCATATTCCATATTAGAGTCATCATGTTCTTGGTCTAATGATGTCATTATGCATCCCTTATATCATCATCATATATCGTCATAACATAATAATCACTGCAAACATGCATGATTTTATACATATTGCTTACTGTTTCAAATAATTGAGTGTCCATTGCTTATCCTATTATTCATGTGATCGAGCAAGCTACGTGCATAGTTATGCTAACCTTGTAGGTTTATTATATCTAAGATAGATTTACTTTTACACAATCTTTTATTTTTTCCTTTTATATGTATTTTATTAGAAAAATGATGTAATAATGATACTACATGCGTTGTTATATGATGTAATGTGTGAATGCTATACGAATTATCATTACTTTGCAGTAGCTATATATTAAATATCATATAATGAGAAATAGTTAAAAAGTAGATGCAATCCCCATAACCTGGAAATCTCTATTAGGGGCAATACTCATTGAGTGACATGATGCTGCCCCTTTCTTTTCCCAATTTTTAGCTGATTTTCTAGAAATCGAGTGGCAACTCCATAAAGTCAAAAAGCATCTCGTCCTTCCTGAAACCAATCATTTGTCCTTATTTAGTAAAGTTGCCATGTCCCTGGGAAATACAAAATCCTAGGTTCTCCCTTTCACTCATCTCGAAGTGAGGGACAAAAAGGAAAGACCAAATGTCGCTTATAGTGGTGACTCCACTGGGGAATTTTAAGTAAGAGAGATCAACTTGAAAATGAGTATTTCTCATTATGCAATATTCAATCGTATAGAGCCCTTCACCACTGCATTTGCATTACACATCGCATTTGCATTACACATCACATGTGCACCAATAGTCCCTAAACCCTCGATAATACACAATGACATTGCCACCATGATTCAACTTGAGTCATAGGGTAATGAAGATAGGTATTATCACATTTAGTCTTTACTCATGCATTTACCGGGCTTATCTGACCAGAGTTTGTAACCCAAGTCATAAAAGGGGGCGACTGAGTTATTAAAAGAATGCTAGACTCATTGACTAGAGTCTGTAACCCTAGTCATATGGGGCATTCTAGCTAAAGGAATCTTTAGCCTTTAACCCTAACTTAGCCTATGTAGATAAATCAGTAGTAACTTCCACTAGGATTCAACCAAGTTGTGCATGCTATCCTGTCCTAATGTTCTCCATTTGACCTAACATTTACAAATGATATGACTCTCCTAGTGTTTATCATTGAATGACGTCGTAATGTCAATTTTCATATAATTTTTATGCTCAAATCCATGTGATTCTCATATACTTCATGCAAGCTCGAAGCATGAGGAATAATAAGAATCATATACCTCAGCTTGAATAGTCTATGCAAACTAATAAATAATGACATCCTTTGATGATGGAACCTATGAGACGTCATTCATTTGTTCTTATCAGATCAAATGAATGGGTTAGGAATTTAACTAGATTGTGGACTTTATATTAATGAAATTAAACTATAAACTATTGAATGATACATTCATGATTCCTAGTAAACATATCGAATATCGATATGAGGGGCAAGAACTCAGACTCTTTTTTATTGACCTTGGCCCTATGCATACAGGCTTTGGACATCATTCGAAGCTTGATAATTGACCCCTGCATTGACATCATGTGATTACCTCAAGTACATTTTGGTATCATTCCTTAGCTTACCTTTCAGTTCTAATCAATATAAATAAAAACAGCCTAGTTTTGAGAGTGGAACCATAGTCCCCTAATAACTATAGGTTCAAAACCCACCTAGGGAAGAGATTAGAAATAAGGTTGGAAGCAAGAGCTTACTTGTCATTAGTTTGTTCATTGTGTAAAACTAACCACCTTTCTAGATTAATCATGCATACATAACATACATGTAGATAGCATACACTAACCATTATATTTTTACAGCAAAAATCATCTTTCATTGTAGAATTTTATAGCCACTCCATGCATACATGCTCACCCTTTTCTTTTGCAAGCACACATCATGCATCATTCATTTAACTTTAATAAATGTACAAGAATTCAACATTCAACATGAGTGATTGCAAAGCTAAATATTTTCGATGAAGCAATGGAAAACTGAAGGCTAGGATCTAAAGCTTGCTTGAGGATGGATTTATGGTAAAAAACTTCCAAGCCTAAACTAGCATCGCTAGACATTTCCTTTATAATCTTTATAACGTTGGCTAGAAAAGCTTATAGCTGTACGAAATGCTATGCATCAAGACGTTCCAACATGTGTACCTTGACTGTGAACTCCTGAATGATGCAGTATTATTCTTAGACCCCTAAGAGCACATATTCTGATTTAACATTGTAGAGTTATGCCCATTGTATGAGAAATTCAGTGCCATAGTAGGGATAATCCCTATTAAGACTGAAGAAGTAGTTTTCACTAACCAAAATGTCAAATACCTAGGACTTGGAGTTATTTTTCTTAATCTAAGCTTATAAAAGCTTGATGAATTAGTCATCGAGCATGAACGACTAATACCCATACAAATCCTAGCTGCTTGCACCACTAAGAAGTTTGGTACCTTAATTTGGGCACACATCCTTGTGTGTTACCACTTTATGTAATATTTCACCCTCTCTAACAATGAGGTAGGAGACTACAAGATACTCTAGGTCATTGAAGGAATAGAATGATGGATGACTCCCTTCCCATTGATTTTAGCAAAAACCATTCAAGGTTTAGATGACCTTAAATATATGAAAAGTCTAAACTTCACTAGGAGTTGTCTATTACTTCAAATTTGATTACAAGAAAAGCTGAGTTTGCTTGACAAACTTGTAGGTAACTGGATGAGATACCAACTTAGGAATCACCTAAAGAGACATTACAAGGGTGTTCACAGGCGCTTAACTCACATCACAACCCAAGAATGGATCGAATGCATGAAGGATACTCTAGAATACCAAGTGAGATGGATGTGTCCATGGTGGAAGTTGGAACATATGACTCTTTGCACATATGTAAACTGCGTGAAAATCTTAGGATTCAGGTCATGCACCCACTACTATCTAGCACTAGTAAAGAAGCAGTTTGGCGAGAAACAACATATACCTTCTAAGCTTGCAAATTTCTCTGACGACAGGATATAATAAAGGTTTGCGGATCACTTCAGAATGACATAGAGGAAGAGAATCATCCACCATTTTACTGCTAGTAGTGTGGATAATGTTATTAATGAGACATACAAATAGTGGGTGATTTGAAGACAAAACCATCTATCAAGCGACTAATCTAGAGAAAGTTTGCTTCCTTAATTTTTGCACTTTTCTTTGTTTGAAACTAATGATGTAATGAACTCTAAAGTTAATGCAATGAAATCAGACTTTGCTTACTTATTTGATGTCTTTCCTGATGGTAGTGTGCATTGCATTGATAAAAATATTAGCATATTTGACATTCATTCCATATGCATTGAATTATTTAACATTGGCACAAAATCTGAACCATGCATTATGCATATTTTGAAAGATGTTACCCTTGAAGAAAAGGAGAGAAATAGAAAAAAATATTAATAAAATATTCAAAAGTATTTGCCTGGACATACGATGATATGCCTGGTATTGACAGAGACATTGCTTAACATTTTATTCTTGTTAAAGATGGGTGCAAGCTAGTAAAGCAGAAACTGAGAAGATTTAGACTAGAATGGGCCCAACTAGTAAAAGAAAATATCAGGAAGTAGATTAAAGCAAAATTCCTAGAGGTAGTAGACTATCCAAAATGGTTAGCGAATGTGGTGCCAATACCAAAGAAAGATGGAAGGGCTAGAATCTGCGTCAACTATAGAGATTTGAATAAGACCTACCTGAAAGATGATTTCCCACTACCTCACATAGATATATTGGTTGATAGTGCCATCATATGTGCAATGTACTACTTCGTGAATAGATTCTTTGGGTACAATTAGATCCTAATGGCCATTATCGATAAAGTAAGCACACTTTCATAACAGAATGAGGCACTTATTACTATAGAGTAATGCCCTTTAGTTTAAAGAATGGAAGACCAACTTACCAGAGAATGGCAACTACAATGTTCCATGACATGATACACAAAGAAGTGAAAGTGTACATCGATGACGTGATGGTCAAGTCAAAAACTAGAGAAGAACACCTGTTTGATGTTGAAAAATTCTGTAACATAGTCAAAAAGTACAGTCTTAGGCTTAATGTAAAGAAATGCGTGTTCGGGGTCACTTCAGGAAAGATGTTAGGGCATGTTGTCAGTTAGAATCGAGTTGAAATGTATCTAGAAAAAGCAAAAGTAGTAAGAGAGATGCTAGTACCAAAACAAAAAAAGAGATTAAAGGGTTTCTAGGGAAATAATAATTCATCAACAGATTCATCACCAAGTTGATAGTAGTGTATGAACTGATCTCAAGCTACTCAGAAAAGATAAGCTAGTTGAGTGGAATGAACAATGTTAGTTAACATTCGACAAGATTAGAAGCTACTTAGCTAACCCACTAGTTCTGAAACTGCTTAAACCAGAGATACCTTTAACCCTATATGCAGACATCGAAGGAAATACAATCGGTGCAATGTTAGCTGAAGAAGGAGAAATGAAAGTGGAACATACAGTCTATTACATAAGTAAGAATATGTTATCGTATGAGGAAAAGTATGGCCAAGTTGAGTAGATATGCCTAACAATGGTATGGGTAATGAAGAAACTTAGACATTACTTTTAGTCCTACAGAATTCAGGCTGCGTCTAAAATGGATCCAATGAAATACCTCTATGAAGCCAGCACTTTAGTGGGAAAATTTTCCAAGTGGCTCATGTTATTGACAAAATTTGATGTGCAGTATGTGACTAAAAAAGCAGTAAAGGGAAGAGTAGTGGTTGAATTTCTAGCTCTCAACCCCATTCCAGACTCAGAAGAAATCCAACTAGACTTCCTGGATGACCTAGTTCAGCCATCGAGATTCAAAGATGGTGAATGCATTTTGACAGAGTAGTTAGTCAGTATGGCACAGGATTCAGGGTCATATTATAATCTTTAGAAGGTGAAGTAGTACAAATTGCCAAAAAGCTTAAGTTTAGAGTCATAAATAATGAAGCATAATAAGAGGCATGCACACTTGAGGTAGAAGCATTAATAGCCTTTGATGTTATAGAAGTCAAAATCTTTGGAGATTCTATGCTAGTAATCAATCACGCCATAGAAGAGTGGGAATTAAAAGAATATCACTTAAAACCTTACTTAAAGTTGCTTGCTATTTCCTTCTAAAAATGTAGATTCATTCATCTCCCTAGGAACCATAATTAGATGGCAGATGCACTAGCTTCCTTAGCATCAGTGTGGGGGGGACCATATGAAATGAATATGAAGCCTTTAATCCTATTTAGATAAGGATAACCCTATCATAAGAACTGTAGAATAACAAGGATAAAAATGACTAAAAAACCTTGGTTCTATGACATCCAGAGATATATGAGAAAATGAACCTATCTCGATTAGGCAAGTGAAAAAGATAAGGCATTCATCAGATGGTTTGAGTTTCTTCCTTTCACTTTATGGGGATATAGGACTACAACTAGAACAAACACAGGCCAAACTCCATACTCCTTAGTAGATGGTTATAAAGCAGTCTTGCCAATAGAAATAAAGATCAAATCCTTGAGAGTAGTCATGGAAGCTAGAATGCCTGAGAGTGAATGGGCACAAAAGAGATATGATCACCTTGCATCTCTGGATGAGAAAAGGATGAATGCTTTGTTTCACACTTAGATATATCAGAGGAGGATAGCAAGATCATTCAATATAAAAGTTAAGCCTGGAAAGATAAAAGTTGGGGACATGGTGATGAAACAGTTTAGGGCAGTGGTGTTTGATCCTAGAGGAAAATTCATACCAAACTGGGAAGGACCGTATTTAGTCAAAACGATTCTGCCTAAAGGAGATGTGAATATATCAGACTTGGAAGGGAATGAATTCATGGAGCCTATTAACCTTGATCACCTTAAAAGATACTACTTGTAAAAATAAAATAAAAGTAGTAAAAAGAAAATAAAGTTCACTGATTAGAAAACTTGAAAAGGCTAGTCAGGCAAAAGTTAGGACATTCCCGTTGTTCAGAAAACCCGTAAAGGGATGGTAGACAAAAATTAGGGAATAAAAACAAAAGAGATGATCTTGCTGGCTAGAAAACCCGTAAAGGGCTAGTCAAGAAAAAATTAGGGTAAATAAATGAGAGAGAAAAATATTCAGTTAGAAAATCTAAAAGGACTAGTTGATAACAGGAGATATATCAGGTGATGTAATAAATGTACTCATTTGGCCTAATTAATGAATCCTCTTGAAATTGATTTTTTATTTTAACATTACATGTTCTATCTTATTTTAAAATACATAAGTACTAGAAAGGAAAAAGAACATGAAAACTTAAAATCAGCTTCATGAGAGCAATTCCTAGTGATGTGTGTATTTCTTCTCTTGTGACTCATCATGCAAAGCTTGAAATCTTGGTGGCTCCATAGCTTTGTTATAAAAAATAGCAAGCAAGCTCAGCTTCTCCTATAACCAAATCTAGAAAATACAAAAAAAAAAAAAATGAAAGCCTGCTAAGTCAAAAACCTGAGAGGGCGGCTTATGCAAAAGTTAGGGCAAGCTTGCTAAGTTGAAAACCCAAAAGGGCAGCTTAGGCAAAAGTTAAGGTAAAAAAAAACACCTTTACTCTAGTTATGCCCATGTATCCATGTTTGAGATCAATTCAACACAGTGCATACAAACAGTATAGGATTCAGAACACAATAGTATGACTAAAAAAGAAAAAGGTCTGATACAAAATAGAAGTCAAAAACAAAGATAGCCTAGATCAGTCATCCTAAGCTCCAGAATTCATCTATGGGCTCCATCCTCTGGTAGGATCATCTCGATGAAAGGTGTTCGGAGGTCTAACAGATGAAGTCCTAGCACTATGAGGATTAATGCCTAAATCTGCAAGCTGTCGACGAAGCATCTCGATCTCGCGTTCTAGATCACTAGTGTAGCTATGTACATATAGGAAATAACATGTCATATGCATTTCATGCATAACATGCATACATTTGCACTTTTAGTGTATATACTTACCCTCAAACTGTCTATGACCTATATAGTAAATAACCTCTGAAATGAGGCGAGTCCATGCAAGTACTCTGCCTGTGTTTGAGGAACCTATTTTGAAATTTACTAAAGTTAGTGTCAAGTGTATAGATCATGCAGAGAATAAGACAAAAAGACTCACATGACAAGTATTCGATGGAGAAAAGATAGAAAGCTGAGCATCACTAAAATGCATCTGCTGCTCAATTGGAGTTTGAATAATAGGAGCCTAGTAGAACATGGACCTGTCCATAATAGAGATATCACTAAGGGTAATGCCTGTAAAAGCACCATCGTGACTAGTCCCAATATGTTGAGTATGATGTGCAGGGCTAGGTTTAGGCTCATGCCTCTTAATATCGAGAACAACCTCAATCTCTAGAGCAATCTTAGTCTCTTCCTCTGTCACCTCATCAGTAGGAGAGCGAACCTCCTCAAACTATAAAAAGAATGAGTGATTCATAGGTTCCAAAGAAAGAAGCTAAAATAATAAGAAATTACCTCAACATTGTCAATGGGAATATGCTCTAAGAGGCTCTCATGAATGAACTACTGATAATGTTGAGAATGCTCAAGAAAATTTGAGGCAGCGTATCCCTATAATGCATCTCTTAACTCTGAACCTGCTAGACGCGAGCTGCAGAGCATAGAGGAAGGGATATTAGATGGAATGCGGCATCAAGAAGGCCTAGAAGACTAGCGATACACTTGCTCCCCTAGATACCACATCAAACAACCATATCTAGGAAGTAGAACCCTCATAGACTCAAGCTATGCTGCACCAGCCATAAAGTCATATCTTTGGATATTATCAACTCCCGCCAAATAATAAGAATTAATATGCAAAATCATGTTAATTAATTTTTATTTTCATTAAATAATGAGGTACTAATGAATTTGCTTTTTACCAAGTGCCACTCAATAGTGTTCAATTGATCACGATAGGTCTGAAGAGTGTTCCCAACACTGGTAAAGCAGGAAGAACCCCATCTTATCATTAGAGGAAAGCTCCTATTAGAAATAATAACACTAAAGCCTCGAATTAACCCGATCTCTATGCTCCAGATCTGAAAGAAAGAGAGCATATCAATAAAAGGTAAAGAAAGTAAGACAATAAAGATTAAAGAAAGGAAAATGTACATGCAAGATGTGCCAAAAGCCACACTTCATGACAGTACCTTAACAGATAGTGTCTAGTCTGTAGTAAAGGTAAGTGAGTGCAGTAGATCCCCAGTCAAGTGTGGCAACCTGATCTAAGTCACGAAGAGGATCGAGTAGAGCAATACTGACCTTATGACTGGTCTCATAAAAGAGGGTCATACCCAACAATATCAAAAGAAGACACCTCACCTTCTGAGTAATCTGATGAGGAATAGTAGTGGGCAGAAGTCTAAACCCTTGAACTAAGGATGAAAGCTGAACATTCTTTTGATTCTTCCACATCGGAATGAACCCTATTAGGTCATGCACATACTGACTCCGTGTGTCTTCAAATAGATGGCAGTAGCCGATGTTAAATGGAATTGGGGTCCCTCAGAAGGCAATCTTGGTGATAGTAGAGAAACTCATAGGCGAAATGGTCAGCTCACCTAGACGAGTATGAAATGTGTGGGTAGTATCCATCCATCGCTCGATTAAGGCAAACAGAGAGTAATGGTTAGACTGACCTCAAATAGTAGGAAGTGCAACAATGAAATGCCTAAACCTGGAGGCCCAAATTAGACGTGTCACCTGCTTCGGAAGTCCATGAAATAATTCTCGAGCTAGATTAAAACAACTTGTGAATTTCATTATATGCTGATTAAATTTCAAAATAATAATTAATTAATTGAAAATTAATTAATTAATCATAAGCTTGAATCAAAAGAATTGATTGATGGATTGATCAATTAATCCTTTTCTTTTAAAAAAATAATAATAAAAAAATAAAAAATAAAAAATTTTGAAAATAAAAAATGCTAATTGGCAATGTAGAATGTTGATCGACAATGTAGAATGCCAATCGACATTTGGGATTGCCTATCGACATTTGGGATTGCCTATCAACATTTCAGATTGTGTCGGCATTATCCAAACTGATCAGAAATCTGGAATTCCGACCAAAGTTCTAGACATCCGATAAGTCTTACAGGCTACCTAGAGGATGAATTTCACATTTTTGAAATTTAATTTTATCATACATTTTCTGTCAATTTCTCATTTAATCTAATTAACATGAATGTTAATTTATACTTTGAAACTGACTTCGATTACTAATTGTGCAAGTAATATTTTTGCAAAAATAAAGAGTAGTAAAATGTTACCTCATTACCCACATCTTTGCACTTGTGGGCATGTAAATGAGTTAAAGGAAAAATAGTTGAGCCCTCTCAAAGTCTAAGATCATTCTGAGGAAAACAAGGGGGTAGAATCCTCTAATTCTCTGAAATCTCTGCTCTCCCATGTTGACTGTGTTGCAAGGAGGCCATAGGATTAGACAAATTGTGAATCAGACGTTAGATGATAAAGAAATCAAGAAATGAAAATCAATGCAAAGAAAGGAAATGAAAAGGAAAGAAAATAAAGAAGAAGAGAGAATGAAATGATACATGCAAAAAAGGGAAGGAATATATGAAGTGGAAAATATCCACTTTGGTCCATTTCTTTTGCTTGAATATGGATACAAGTTCTCTTATTGCAATTTGGTCCATAATTGCATTCTGATTGAGAATTAATTCCTAAATTAAATCATGGCATTCATTTCATCAAATTAATAATTCACTAAATTATTAATCTGAAATTATTTTGTGATTCTAAATTTTCTATCAAGTACAGAATGCAGAGAAAAATTACAGAATTTAACCTTGCATTTCTGCATGCATTATTTCAATCAAATGTTAAAATTTGTTTCATGTTACACAGTAGCTAAAACACAAATTTTCAAAATTATCATGTTATGTGCTGCATAATAGTTATAGCATGAATTTCAAATTCCACATATTATATGCTTCAATAGTGGTTATAACATGACCTTTTTTTAGACATTTACCACCAAACACTGCACGATAGTTATGGTGATGTTGTTAGACATCCCACAGGGAATATAATGAAACTCATTCTCACTAGACGTCCCACAGGGAATAAAGTGTGCATCGTTAGATGTCCCATAAGGAATATAATGAAATTCATCATTGCTAGATGTTCTACAGGAACTATAGTAGACTTTCAATTTATCATCGTTAGACATCCCACAGGGAATAAAATGAAATTAATCATTGCTAGATGTTCCACAAGAACTATAGCTGACTTTCAATTTATCATCGTTAGACATCCCATATGGAATATAACGAAACTTATTATCACTAGATGTCCCATAGGGAATATAGTGTGCATTGTTAGACGTCCCATAAGGAATATAATGAAATTCATCATTGCTAGATGTTCCATAGGAACTATAGCAGACTTTCAATTTATCATCACTAAACGTCCGATAGAGAATATAGCGAAACTCATTTACATAAAATTTTACTAGACATTTTGCAGGAAATATAGTGAGACTTGATAAACATTACATTCACTTAAAATTGTATAGTAATTTAAGCATCAACCTATCAATTAGGATGCAACTAGGTATCCTAGTTCTTTCCTTCAAAATTGTGTGCTTCTACTGCTTTGCTGCGATTTGTCAAGCAAACAACGATAAAAAGGGGCAACTGTAAGCACTTAATTTTGTGATGCAATTGTGCATAATGCGATGAAAGCCTCTATGATGAAAAATTAATCGAGAAATTGATCTCTAGCATTGAAATTTGAGATTTCAAGGACTAAATTATAATGTTTTTTGGACCTAATTGCAAAATTGTGATTTTAGGAGTGTCCTTTTATTAAAATTTTTCTTTTTCGGGCTATATAAGCAAAATGCTAGTCTATATTTAGCTAATGCCGATTGGCATTTGCTTAATGCTGATCGGCATTACGTAATATTTTCATTTTTTTTTAATTTTTTGGTCATTTTTTAGTATTTTTTGTTCACTAATTGGTTAAAAATTAATTTTGAATATTTTCTTAAAAGATAATTGTGGTTTTATGTGTTCAAAATGTGTAAAAATTTTAAAAAATAAGAGATAGTGTCAATTCTTGGAATAGAGGAAAGTCCATTCGTAGGTATCTGCTTTAAAAACCAAAGACTGCGTGAGTAAGGGCTAGCTCCTGACTGCGTAGAAACCCTAAAAATCACAGAGAAAAAGAAATTTTTTTTTTCTTCACTGCATAAAAAATTACACTTTTTTATTTTCAATAGTTTAGAAAAAAAAAAACACAGAGTCAATTCTCAAAATGGTGACAATCTTAATCTAAGGGGCCATCCAAGAGCATATGCACATAATCTTATTTCTATTTTCTCCTATTTTTTTTAATTTAATTTCTTTTAATTATTATTTGATTTCCATTTTTATTTAATTGTTATTTTGTACATTTGGCTAATGTGATTTCTATGTTTTTTTTTGTGTTTTCCTTTTAGAATCCAATTAAAGATTGATGAGGTCATTGCCAGATATCCAGAAATCAAATAGAAGATCTATGGAATGCCATGGATTCTAAACTGTGATTAAATTTTAGGGTTTGATGTTTCTGTGTTTATTATCTTTTCTTGTGTTCTGTGTGTTAATTAATTTGGGTTTGTAATTAATTTTAATTTTCAGTATGTAGAATATTGTAATAACCCTAGTAGTGAGAATAGTAAAATTTTACTTTTCTGTTTTTAAAATGAATTAGTAATTAGGGTTTCATTGGGTAATAATCAATTAAAATCAATGATCATTGTATATTAATTAAGGGTTGCATGTAAATTGAACTAGGTTTTTTTAGAAAGTCATTAAAATGTATGTTTGATCTATTTTTTTTTCTATTTTATTTGTTTTGGGCTTGTTCTTTTATGTTTATATTCTTTTGGGCCCCAAGACCACGATAGGTTCAAACCAATTAAATAAAATAGGCTTAAAATGGTTTATGTTAATTAAGTAAAATCAATTTAGGCCCATTAGGTTAATTTAGACTTAGGCTCATTTTTTAACTAAAATTCATTTAGACTTAGCTTTGCCCATTTAATTTCATTTCCTTTAAAATAAATAGACTTAGGCCCACATTTCACTTGAAATAAAATCAAGTTGGACTAGGCCAACTTATAAAATCCAATTTCCTTAAAACTTATAGATTTAGGCCCACCTTTAGATAATTAAAATTAATAAACTTAAGCTTACTAACTAATAACAATGTAGGTCCACCTTTAGTTCATTTTCATTTGTAAATAAAAATTATAAATCTAGCTAACTTTCAATAAAATTAACCTAGTTTAGACTTAGGGACGATGTGCTTGAATGCATTTTTTGTGTGATTTTATTAACTAGATGCCTTAGGGTTAGATGGATGTTCAAATAGGGTTTAATAAAATTGCATGTAATTAGAGAATAAAGTAATAATATATAAAGTAATTCTAAATGAGCACGAGACTAAGAGAAGTTAATATTATGTTCCCAGAATCTCCTGGCTGTGGTGCTAGCTTTCTTTTAGAGAATTGAGTACCACCTTTCGATTTGTCCCAGTTATTACCTAGGGTGGCGACTCCTCATCTCTACGCCATGTCTTTGTGACAATGGTTAGGGTGTTCTCTAGGGACCTAGGCCCAAACAGTGTCGCAGTTGCTAAAATCTTGGATGCGCGCTAAACCCCACCATCTACAGCAACCATAAGCCAAAAAGCCTTACACTTAGCCCCTAAAACAACTACATTGGCCATGGCTATCATCAAAAGCAAGCATTAATCCTGCTCAAGCATCTCCATCATTTGATCCAGGCTCCTCATCATTCATCGTGAAGGATGCTAGCCATGACTCTAACCCACTAATACGATCACAATAAGCTATGCGCTCCTGCTTCCACTCGTGATTAGCATAGATATATTCAGCCTACATAACATGAAAATTGCATATCATGCATGCATATAGAAAACATGTGAATAAATAAATAGGTGAAATAAAGAAGGCCTACTTTTTGATTACTTGTAAACTCCAAAAAGTACTATTGTGCACTCCTTGCAACAACATACCAGTACTGACCTAAAGAGATGGGGATCTACAAAGAACAAGCAAATAAATCGAGCACCAATCATCAGATAAATAAAACAAAGGAAAAATAATTAAAGTAAAGCATGAACATGGGAAGCATCAGGAGGGATAACATATGACTGAGGATAGTCAGAATGAGGTAAATAAAAATACACTCCTCACCAAAGATATTCATCACAGATAAAACTGGGGATGATCTGGTTGCCAAGTCTCTAAGAATGGTACTACTAGAAGCCACACCACTAGCATGAGGAATCGCCTCTATATAGAACATGCCCTCATCTTAAAGCAAGATCCTGATCTCTTTTGGCGAGATCCCCATCACCATAGATAAGTCCTCATAACCATATAAATTATAACTTATTACTAACAAAGTTTGTTACACACGTGTACAAAATAGGAATAAAAGCCTATTGGATTAGAAGAAGCAACACTTAATGATTCGCTTGATGCCCTAGTCCTCAAATTCGAGGGACGAGCCTCATCTGCCTGAGGAGGTGGAGGTAGGGGAACAAAGCTATTAGCTCTAGCATCAATCAACTGTGGAATCAACACATCAGCATAAAGAGAGCCTGTACCCTTTAGGAGACTGTTAGAAGGATATCTTATCATAGTAGTAGCAAGCTAGTCTGCACTAAGCATATGACTCCAGAACATGTCACTAGGAGGAGGAACAAGGACTCTCCTTACAAATGGACCATCCACACCAATAATGGACTTGCTCACATAAATACCACACCTTGCTAGCAAGACTAGGTAGTAGCACTCACCTTTCTATTAGTTGCCATGCTGTCACCATCTTTGCTGACCAATATGATCCCATTGCCTACCAACAAAGAAGAATCTGCATAAAAAGCAAAAATGAATAGAAGAATCTTTATGAAATAGGACTACTAACACAGTAGGAATCAAGCATACCTGTCCAGGGGATAACTTACCCATATAATCTTGAGCTTATACGCAATCCTCAATCAAGTTAGTGGTCTTCCTAATCCAGTAAGAATAATGAGGAAAACCATCCTCTAAAAAGTGTTTGATAGTCAGACGAGGAAGTACCCCAAACTCATATGCCTAGATCTATTAGAATCAAAACCCAGAGAGTAAAAAAAAAGCAAAAGTCAAAAAAACAAAAGGACATAAACAAGAACTCTTATTCACATCCATAACAAATAGGCATCTACAAATCCTTGGGCCACCTCTGCATGCTACGTTTAAACTTGAGTACATGAGGGTGAAAGTGGCAGTACCCTAGCTCTATCTCGATAAGCTGTCCAAGTCCCTCAAAACAGGCAACAATTGCAGGCTACCCATACCTGAATGATTCGGGAATATGACATCACTCAACAAGTAGAATAAGAGGCAATGGGCCAATTACTCTGACAAAACAAGATCAATGTTATACATTGTCTGCATAGTAGAGACAAACTCAGTGTAATGAGTAAGGTACGAACAACTAGACTTTATTAGGGCAACCACCCTAAGCAACTTCATAGTAAGGCACTCCTTACCACCGTAGAAGAGCACTCCTCCTGGCTAAAGGGAACATGCTCCCTAGAAAAGCTCAAGCCTGTGATAGTGGCAAAGTTTAGAGCAGTGATGGTCATCTCTCCAATGGGCAAGTGAAAAGTATGTGTCATATCCATCCATCGCTCAATCAATGCATACATAGCAATTTGACTCGACACATACGAGTTATAAAACAGTGTAACAATAATCCCATTAAAGTCTTTCCTAACAACCATTTGCTTTACACACAGCGAGAGACCCTAATAGTATATGCTAACCTTGTTAAAACTACTAGGCAATACAATTATAGACCTGCGAGGCTACAAATAATAGGTACACTATTAAGTATTTGTACAATTACTAAATACTAACACATGTTTCTCTTTGTCATTTTACAGGATAAAAAAATAATAATAACAAAAGTCGAGAAGAACATTATGACAAGTATAAACAAACAGTTACAACAAGCACTATAATGCTACAGATAAAAGTCATGGCAACCTCAATTAAAAAACATGATAAGTACAACAAGAGCCAACAAGTAACAAAGTAGTGTAGACAATTAAATAACTTCATAAAAAAATAGAGGATAAAGGAGAACCTACCTGGCGATGATGATGAACCTAAGAGTGAGTCTCTAGAATATGAACTACAAGAATTGGATCTCCTTAAAAAAGCCTAAATGGCTAGGACCCTACGTGTCAGATGGACCATCAATACTAGTCCCCACAGTGGAAGTCCTTAATTTAGTAGCCTTCGTGGAGCCACCCTCGACATCCAAATCAAGAATATCCGTAAAATTCTCGAGAATGTTATGAAACTTCATCTTATGCAAAGAAAAGAAAAATTTAAAAGCAAATATGGAGCAGAAAACACCTAAAACTCAAAAGGGGTAAAAAAAGGTGAAAAACATGTAGAGAAAATCAAAAGAAGTCTCATCGAGCCTAAAAAATGCACATCTATATAGACTAAGAGAGGGAAGGTGTGCATGATCATGTGCTCAATGCATGACCATGCATACTTCTCCCCTCCACGCACTCCTATGCAGTTACATATGCACTCTGAGACTTTACACACTCATTCCTATGGTCCTAAACCTATGTTTGAGCACAAAGTATGCAATGAACTTGCATAAGAGCACAATGATATGGGCTCCACCTATCTAAAGAAACTGCACATGGCCTCACCATTTTCAAAGAACTCAGCACTTCTTGAAAGAAGAAAAATAAGGAAGATCATTATAAGGGTATCCTACTCAAAATCATCAAAATAACACATATAAACATGATAAGTGATGACATAATCACCTTATCATTACTACATTATCACTACATCATAATTATCACCTCATCAACATTACTTAGGATCATTTGTATTGCTTAGGAGCATTTGTATTACTTAGTAGCATTTTCACATTTCTTATGAGCATTCGCATTACTTAGTAGCATTTTCACTTTGCTTAGGAGCATTCGTACTGCTTAGTAGCATTTTTACATTGCTTAAAAGTATCTTCATTTATGTGACGCCTAAAAAGGTTATAGTCACATCTTCATTTGCGTGACACTTAAGAAGGTTATAGTCATATCTCTTTTCGCTTAGAAGCATCTTTATTTGCATGACACCTAAAAAGGATATAATCTTATCTTCACATTACTTAGTTGCATTTTGTATCTTCATTTACATGACACCTAAAAAGGTTATAATCACATCTTTTTTTTCGCTTAGAAGCATCTTCATTTGCATGACACCTAAAAATGTTATAGTTGCATCTGCATTTTGCTTAGTATCATCTTCATTTGCTTAACACTTAAGAAGATTATAATCGTATATTCATATTGCTTAGTAGCATTTTGCTTCTTCATTTACATAACACCTAAAAAGGTTATAGTCATATATTTTTTACTTAGTAGCATCATCATTTGCATAACACCTAAGGAGGTCATAGTCATATACTCATTGCACACACACCATTCTTATGGAAATCATATCTCTATATGAATCACATATATACCTTTCATGGATTTCAAAATCACATCCTTATATAAAAATGCATATTGCATGGCAACCAAACAACAAGTTTGATTGTAACATAACAATAGCAGTCAAATCTCAATAGGACATCTAAAGATGATCCATAGGTTAGTACCTCTCTCCCTACTAACAATTTTTGCATCCTTGTGTTTACTTCACGTGTATTTACACTAGTGCTAGGTGGCTATGCAACACACGTGAAGTAGGGGGCAACTGTCATACCTTATATTTGACTGTCTCAAAAAAGGTCCAATGATGAAATGAATCTTTAAAATGACTAAAGTCTACTCATTCATAACACCTCTAAAGTGTGCGACCCCAAAAGCCCTAACTGATTCCATTAGTGTGCAAAATAAATCACTGAGCCCTTAAGTTGTGCTCCGACTTAACAAAATATGGACTATCGAAACAATAAGAGGCTAATTTCAAGAAATATTCTCTCAGAATGCATAGTTTATTGAGCTATTATTTATTTCATCAGACTAGGACCCAACTTCGTGAAAAAATATAAATTGATTTTATAAAATAAACTTTAGAAACACATCTAAAATGCTTTAAAACCTCTAAAAGTGGTCCCAGAATAGTCCAAAATAACTTGAGGAATAATGTGCGTCGATTAGAAGTGTGCATGTAGCCACGAATATCCCTAGGTGTCACACAATAAAATCGATGCTGAATTAGACAAAACATGTTTCAGAAACATGTTCAGAAGGCCTAAAAATGCTAAAAACTTACCTCAAAATAGCCTAGAAGAGCCTCAAATTTCTTGTGCATCATGTGAAAGTGCGCATGACCACGCATGAGTATGCATGGCTATGCGCCTAGCGCATGATCTCGCATGTAGCACATGATCACACACGCGTCACGTGGCTATACTCTCCATCCTAAGGACATGCATGTGATGACATACACACCCCCTTCCTCACATTTTGCACTATAAATAAGGGTCTCCACACCTTTTATAGGGGGAGCATAAGAGAAACACACACACACTTAAAAATCTGTCCATTTGAAGATGTTGTAAACCTACTTCTAGAAAGTTTTAGCTCTCCCATCGCATTTTTATTACGTTATTAGATCTCCTTTCCACCAAACCTAGCCTCATATTTGTCAAAGCACGCTTCAAAAGTATACAAATTAGCATTATTATACACGTCATTGTGAACCTCTCGACGGGGAAAGGTTGATAATCCCTTGAAGCTAAAGCTTCAAAACTCACACAAGCTCAATTGAATCTGAGGACCACACAATCATTTTAGCACATTTATTTTATCACACTGCATTTTACTTTATCATAGCTAGCATTTATGAAATTTATTGTGCTTGCATGATGAGACTAGCAATTTAAATAATTTATGCTTTATGTTGCTCATCTTATATCATCATTCTACATCCTCTAGTTTCAAGATATAAAATCATACCACGCATATCAATGACATGAAAAGTTCATATTTTGGACTAGAGTCATCATGTTCTTGGTCCAATGATGTCATCATACATCCTTTATATCGTCATAGCATAATAATCACCACAAACATGCATGATTTTGTATATCTTGCTTACTCTTTATAATGATTGAGTGTCCATTACTTATCCCATTATTCATGTGATTTAGTAAGTTACATGTATAGTTGTGCTAACCTTGTAGGTTTATTATATCTAAGCTAGATTCACTTTTTTGCAATATTTTCTTTTTTCCATTTATATGTATTTTATTAGGAAAGTGATGTAATAATGATACTTCATGATTTGTTATATGATGTAATGTGTGAATTCTATATGAACTATCATGATCAAAACTAGGGTGTTGTGGTAGCTATACATTGAATATCTTGTAATGAGAAATAGTAAAAAAAGTAGATGTGATCCTTCAAACTTGGGAATCTCTATTAGGGAAAATACACATTGAGTGGCCTGATGCTACTCCTCTCTTTTCCCGATTTTATAAACATCAGGTGGTGACTCCACAAAATCAAAAAATGTCTCATCCCTCTTAAGACCAATCATTTATCCCTCTTCGATAAAGTTGTTATATCCTTCAAAAATACAAAATCCTAGATTCTCCCCTTCACTCATCCTAAAGTGAAGGAGGAACAGGAAAGACCAAAGGTCGCTTATAGTAGGTTTCTTAAGGCAGCTAAAAGGCTGGTGGGATTATCATTTCACAAAGCAACAATAATTAGATATCTTGATTGCTATCCAGACTGATGATGAGGGTCTACCTATTTTAGATCAACTTAGAAATCCAATCCAAAATATAGTGCCTACCCTAATATTAACCATAACATTGCATTTTATAGAAGATTCATCTCATCTAAAGGATAATAATGCTGATATGTTATTAAACCTTAAATGTAAAAAAGTTGCATGACTTCCAATGGTAGAAATAAAATTTTCTCACTCGAGTTATGTTTAGGGAAGATTCTAACCAACCCTTCTGGAAAGAAAAATTCCTTGTATGATTTTCATCCTTTATAGGAGAAAGAGTTATAAATATCATCAGACAGTCTTTTGGCGCCCATATCATCCCTTATAACCAACTTACCTATGGTGAGTTGATTAACACCACTCAAAGGGAAGGTCTTAAAATTTGTCAATATCTGAAACTCCAAAAACATTTGAAATGGGAATTAAAAAAGACAAGACAAAAATTATGATCTTTCTATAAATAGTTTGACCATAGCTTTATCCAAAACCCAGCTTGTAAGGGAGAGTGTAGTAAGAAGTCTTTATCCAATACACTTTCTAAGAAAAGTAAAAAATTTCCTAGGGGAAAGAACTTATAAGAACCTTACTATAGGAAACCTTATAGAAGATCCTCCAATAATGTTAAAGTCACTAAATCTAAGAAAAGTAGTATAAAAGATGTGGCAAAAAGGGTCATATATCCAAATACTATAAAGTCTCTAGAAAGCTTCATGAGCTTAATCGAAAAGAAGAAACCATAAGCAAACTTATAGCCTTATTGATGGAAACATCTGAGTTTAAGACTGTCTTTTAAATTTTTTTAGATAAAGACCATCCTCAAATTGATTAAATAGGAACCACTTCCTTTTAAGAATATGAATTAGAATCCAATCATGAAGAAAAATAGTTAAACATGCTTACTAAAGAATAAACCTTAATTCTAGATGTGATTAAGGAAATTAATAACCCTGATGTGCAGAAAAAATATCTTGAACAGCTTAGGCAATCATTAAAAGAGGAATCCAAACCTAGGACTTATGAGTTACCTTCTTGTGAGCGACCTCTTTTTGTGTGTTTTGCATCTCTTGGTTTCGAGACGAAATGGTTTTGTAAGGGTCTTTTATTTCTAAGGGACATGGAAACTTTACCGAATAGGGATAGATGATTGGTCTTGGGAGGAATGAGATGCTTTTTTAATTTTGTGGAGTTGCCACCTAATTTTTAGAAAATTAGAAAAAGAAAAGGGACAACATCGGGTCATTCAATGAGTATTGCCCTCAGTAGAGATTTCTGGGTTCAGGGGATCGCATATACTTTTTAACTATTTCTCATTATACAATGTTCGATGTATAGCTACTACAATACCCTAGTTTTGGTAATGACATTTTGTATAGCATTCACACAATTCATCAAATAATGAAAGATAATAAAGCTGAAGGATATTACTATTACATCGCTTTTCTAATAAATACATATAAAAGAAAAAAATTATGGAGAAGTAAATCTAATGAATGTGCAAGGTAAATACAACCATTCATATAGTTTTCTTGATTATATGAACAATGGAATAAGCAATGGACACTTAATCATTTGAAAGAGTAAGCGAAGTATAGATGATAATGCATGCTTGTAGTGATTATTTATGCTATGATGATAATATAGGGGATGCATGATGTCATCATTGGACCAGAAGCATGATGACTCTATTCTAGGATATGAACTTTCACATTCTTAATATCTATGATGTGATTTCATGTTTTGGAACTGGAGGATGCAAAATGATGATATAAAATGAGCATAATAAATTATAGATTATTCATATAGTATGTAAAATTGCCATTCTCATCATATAGGCACAATAGTATTCCTAAATGCTAGTGATGATAAAATAAAATGTAGTGTGATAAAATAAATGTGCTAAAATGATTGTGTGGTCCTCACACTCGACTAAGCTTGTATGGGTTTTAAAGCTTTAGCTTTGAGGGATTATCAAGCTTTCCTCGTTGAGAGGTTCAAAATGACAATAGAATGATGCTAGTTTATATACCTTTAAAACATTCTTTGACAAAGATGAGGCTTGGTTTGGTGGAAAAGAGGTCTAATCTCCTAAGAAAAAGACAGTGGTAGGGCAAAAACAATATGAAAAAGGGTTTCCAGCGCCTTCGATCGAACAAATTTTTGAGTGTGTATGCACTTCCACTTGCTCCCCCCTTAAAATGGGATGTAGAGGCACTTATTTATAGGGAAAATGTAAGGAAGAGGGGGGGTATATGTGTGGTCATGCACGTGTCCCTAGGATAGAGTGCTTGGCCACTCGAAGTGCACGTGATTGTGCACTTGGCGCATGGTCATGTGCTGGCGCAAGGTCACATACTGGCGCATCCCCACGTGTGTGGTTATGCACTCTTTTCCACTTTATGCACTCCATTTAGGTCTTATGTTTGCTATTTTGAGGTTGGTTCTTAGGATTTTTAGGTCTTCTAGGTGTGTTTTCGAAGTTCATTTTGTCAAATTTAGCCTTGATTTTAGCACATGACACCAAAAGATGTTTACGTGCACTTCTAAGTGATACGTCCTAATCCTCAGGTTGTTTTGGACTATTCCAGGACCACTCCCAGAGGTTTTAGGACCTTTTGAACGTGTTTTTGAAGTTCATTTTGTCTAGTTTGGCTTCAATTTTAGCACTTAACACCTAGGGGTGTTTATGGCTTTACTTGCACTTCTAAGTGACATGCATTGATCCTCGGGTTGTGTTGGACTATTTTGAGACCACTTATGGAGGTTTTGGAGCCTTCTAGACATGTTTTCGAAGTCTATTTTATCAAAATTAATTTTTGTTTTTTTTACAAAGTTGGGTCTTAGTCTAACGAAATGAACACTGACCCAACAAGCTGAGTTTTTTGAGAAAGGAATTCTCAAAATAGGCTTCTCATTATTCTGATAAATCATATTTTGTAAGATCAGAGCATCACTTAATGATTGATTTTGCACACTAGTGGGGTCAGTTAGGTTTTTAAGGTTATACACTTCAGAGGTGTTATGAATGAGCATACACTAGACATCTCAAAGGTTCATTTCATTATTAGACCTTTTTTGGGGACAGTAAATTTGAGGTATGGCAGTTGCCCCCTACTTTGCATGTGTTGCGTAGCCACCTAGCGCTAGTGTCAATAAACGCAAAGTACAATACAAATATGCAAAACTCATTTTCTGAGGAGAGAGGCACTTACCTGAGTGCTGTGTTGTTATGATTTAATTACTATTTGTAATTAGAGTATAAGAACACAATAATATGAATGAATTTCTTATTTTGTCAGTCATTAAATATAAGGATATATATACAAGTATAGGAGACCTAATTTAGGAAGGAAAATCTCCTCTAATTAGCCCTTATAATCAGCCTATATATTTACTTCCTATTCTAAATATATATAGCTATAACACTCCCCCTCAAGTTAGAGCATAAATGTTAATCATGCCCAACTTGTTACAAAGGTAATCAATTTGAATCCTATTAAGTGCCTTTATGAAGATATCTCCCAATTATTCTTCAGTCTTCACATATCCTATAGAAATCAAGCCTTGCTGAATCTTTTCACGAACAAAATGACAGTCAATCTTAATGTGTTTTGTTTGCTCATGAAAGGCTGGATTAGATGCAATATGTATTGCAGCTTGGTTGTCACACCATAATTTGGCTGGCATTGAAACCTTGAGACCCACTTCACTGAGAAGCTAATACACCCATATTAGTTCATAAAAAAACTGTGCCATGGCCCTGTATTCAGATTCTGCACTTAATCGAGAAACTACATTCTATTTTTTGCTTTTCCATGCCACCAAATTACCTCTAACAAATACACAATATCCTGAAGTGGATCTCTGATCTTTCTTACATCCTGCCTAATAAGCATCTGAAAAACACTCAATCCTAGTATGACCATGATTATCATATAGAATGCCACGTCTAGGAGCTCCTTTTAAATAGTCTAAAATCTATTCTACTACCTTCCAATGATCAACAGTTGGAGATGACACATACTGACTAACCACACTAACTGAAAATGCAATATTTGGTAATGTCACAGTGAGATAATTCAACTTCCCATCCAATCTTCTGTATCTCTCAAGATCCTTAAATAATTCACCATCTTTTGTAAGCTGCAAGTTAGGAACCATTGGAGTACTATATGGTTTAGCCCTTAATTTTCTTGTTTCAAATAGTAAGTCTAGCACATACTTCCTTTGAGATAAGAAGATTCCTTTCTTACTCCTAGTCACTTCAACTCCCAAAAATATCTCAGCATTCCTAAATCTTTAGTATGAAATTAAGTATGGAGAAAGGATTTCAGAGATTAAATCCCTGTAGTGTCACACCAGTGATTACAGTGTTGTCCATATAGATGACTAACAGAATGATGCCATCATCAAATCTTTTATAGAAAATAGAATGATTTGACTTACCCTTATATATGCCAAACTTCTCAACAGCCTAACTAAATTTGCCAAACTAGGCATGGGGACTTTGTTTTAAACCATACAAGGATTTACATAGATGACATACTTTCCTATACTCCCCCTGAGTAACAAACTAGATGGTTGCTCCATATAAACTTCCTTTTGAAGGTCGCCATAAAGAAAGGCATTTTTGATGTCTAATTGATGCAAAGGCCAATGATGAGTAGCTGCCATAGAAATAAAGAGCCTAACAAAAGTAAGTTTAGCAACAAGAGAAAATGTGTCAAAATAATCCACTCCATATGTCTAAGCATATCCTTTAGCAACAAGCCAAGCTTTCAGTCTAATAACAGATCCATCAGGATTTACTTTTACTATAAATACCCATTTACACCCAATAGCCTATTTTCTTGCAGGTAAAGTTTCCAAGGTCCAAGTACCATTGACATCCAAAGCATTCATCTCCTCAATCATGGCATTACGCTAGCCAGAATGAGCTAAAGCTTCATGAACAGTTTTAGGAATAGAAATAGAATCGAGAAATGCAATAAAAGAAGAAGAAAAAGATGACAAATGATTATAGCAAAGAATAGAAGAAACTGGATAAGTGCATGTACATTTACCTTTACAAAGGGCGAAGGGAAGATCATCACTAAGAACCGGATCTGATGATAAAGAAACTAGCTCATTAGGACATGGAGCAGGAGGATCAAAAATAGGTGCAGCAATAGTAACAGGAGGTTATGTCTAACAAGAATATGTTTGTGTGATAGGAGGCTTAACAGGAGTGGAATGAGGAGGAATAATTGTATTGACTAGCAAATCATCCTCCTTCCCTTGACCAAGAGGACCTGAAGAAGAAGAAAATGGTGTATGTTCCAAAAGCATAACATCAGCGGACACAAGATACCTACAAAGACTTAGAAAATAACATCTATATCCCTTTTTCATTTGGGAATATCCAAGAAAAATACACTTCAAAAATTTTGGATCAAGTTTTATGACATGAGGGCAGACATCCCAAACAAAGAAAGTACAACCAAATATCCTAGGTTCAATGGGAAACAATGTTTTATTAGGAAAAAGAACATGAAAAGGAATTGCACCAGATAGGAATGAAGAAGGAATCCAATTAATTAGAAAATAAGTTGTAGAAACAACATCAGCCCAAAAATATTTTAAAACCTGCATCTAAAATAATAATGCTGTAGCAGTTTCAAGAAGATATTTATAATTTCTTTCAGCAACACCATTCTGAGAAGGTGTATCCACACAAGATGTTTGATGAAGAATACCATGTTGAATCATATAATTTTGAAAAGTTTCTGATAATTATTCTTTAACATTATCACTTCTTAAAATTTGTATAGGCACACCAAATTGAGTTGGAATCTCAACATAAAAAGAAGAAAAATAAGAGAATAATTCTGATTGATTTTTCATCAAATATAACCATGTCATTCGAGAATAATCATCAACAAAAATAACAAAATATCTAAACCCAGTTTTAGATGTAATTGGACAAGGACCCTAAACATTAGAATGTACTAACTCAAAAGGAGCATTAGCTCATTTATTGACTCTTGGACTTGAACTGAGACAATGGTGTTTTGAAAACTGACAAGATTCACAATCTAAAGAGGACATGCTAGAAAATTAAGGAAAAATTTTCTTAAGAATAGGAAAAGAAGGATGACCTAATTAGCAATGTGCTTCAACAGGAGTGACAACTCTGGTACAGGCTACAAACTTTGGTATTTGCATATCAAGGATGTAGAGACCTTTAGACTCATGTCCCTTACCAATAATCTTCTTCATCATAAGATCTTGAAATAAAAAATAATCAGGAAAGAATGAGGCACAACAATTAAGACTCTGAGTGAGTTTACTGATAGAAAGCAAATTGAAGGATAACTGAGGTAGATTAAGAACAGATGATAAGGTGACTGATGGTGTGGGATTAATTATTCTAGATCCACTAACACAAGATGTGGAACCATCAGCTAAAGTAACAAGAGAGGTAGATTTATATGACTGAGAGGTATAGAATAAGCTAGAATTACCTGTCATGTGATATGTAGCACTAGAATCAATGACCCAATTTGAAGAGCAGGAAACACGACATGTATTGGATTTACCTAACTCTGTAGGAGAAAAATTGGACTAAGGTTTCATTGCTTCTTGAAGCTGAGTTAATCTAGCATATTCATTTACAAATATCAAAATAGGCTTTTCAGAGGTCTCAGAAGTAGATGCAATATAAGCATATTGAGCTCTCCTATACTGAAACCTTCGACAATCTTGCTTGATATGACCTGGCTTATGACAATAGTGACACATTAATTCCCTTGACTCCTATCTATAAGTTCTAATATTCTTGTCATAATTATTGGATCCCATGCCCTTATTACCACCGCCACTCCTATATTGCTGTTTACTTGACTCAATGGTGTTATGACGACTAACAAAAGCACTGTTAGGCTGAGTAGTTTGAACAATAGGTGAACTTTTTGGTTGAAGAAATCTACTGAAAGCATCTTTTAAAGAAGAAATCTTTGAACCAAAAAGAATATAAGATTTAGCAATTTCAAACTCAAATGGAAGACCAACTAAAAAACTTATAACAACCATCTTCTCTCGCTGAGTTTGTTGTACAATCACATCAATACTAAATGAAAGTAGCATGTTGAGTTCTTCATATGTTTTCTTAAAATCCATGAAATAATTGATGAGTGACCTATCACCTTTGTCTGCCCCTGTAAAACCCCTTACACACATCATAGCTATGAGAGACATTCCCCTTTCCAAAATAAAAAATTTCTAAATAGTTCATTAATTCCTTGATTGTCCTATAGTGAGTTATCATACCAACCACCTCACTATTAATAGAATTTTGTATCTATGAAAATAATAAACCATCCTCTCTCATCCATGGCAGTCTAGAATCATCTTTAAGAGGATCATTAGTCAAGTAGCTATCCATAGAAATACTGAGCAAATATAGTTCAATAGTTTGACTCTAATTAAGATAGTTCATACTATTAAGTTTATGTTCTATGATTTTTGACATCATAAGAACCACAGAAAAAACAACAACACTCTTTTTCTTTGCCATTTTTCAAAAGAACAGCCAACAAAAGAAGGAAAAGACTTAGAGAAATTAGAATTGAATGCTAACAGATTTTGAACAGCTAAATACTCTCATAATAGTGCAGATTCAGACCCAAACAAATATGGAATCAAGAAGGATAGAAAAATAAGAGTTAAACAAGGCTAATCGAAGCAAATTTTGACAGCTCACACACCTCCATGTGCTGGCATATGGAATTTGGCCATACTTCTGGTGGTGTGTGTGGCTCACGCACTTGGATTCTAATGACTAATCTCTAGGTCTTAATTGATCAGCAGATAGTGCTCCTCCTTAGGTTGGAGATGTTAATAGGAAACCCTCTTAATGTGATGAACTAGTCTCACCCTCACTCACACCCAATAACCCAAAACTTTGATTTTCTTAAGAGTAGAAAATAACTTGCTTTGATACCATGTAATTAGAGTATAAGAACACAAAAATATGAATGAATTTCTTATTTTTTCATTCATCAAATATAAGGATATATATACAAGTATAGGAGACCTAATTTAGGAAGGAAAATCTCGTACAATCAGCGCTTATAATCAGCCTATATATTTACTTCCTATTCTAAATACATACAGTTGTAACACTATTATTGTTTTATGACTTGGTCATCATGCAAGATGCTATTAGGGACATATCCAATTTTAGGATCCACACAAGTTGTAATTTTATGATTCATGCAAGGATATAATTTTAGGATTCATGCAAGATATAATTTTGGAATTCATGCAAGATGTAATTTTAGGATTCATGCAAGGATGCAATTTGGGATACATGTAGAATGATGCAATTTAGGGTTCATGCAATGATATAATTAAGTGAGATAAGCATGTGATAATGATATGCAATCATACATATGATATGCAAGCATGCACATGAAATACAATGAATACCCTTAACATTTTTTAGCCATGTCAAGGGTTATAACATCCTTTTGAATATTAGGAAGTGATGCCACTATAACCTCTTTCGATGTCAGGCGAAAAGATAATGCAACTATAACCTCTTCCGGTGTCAGGTAAAAAGATAATGCCACTATAACCTCTTTTAGTGTCAGGCGAAAAGATAATGCCACTATAACCTCCTTTGGGGCCAAGCAATGCGACTATAACCTCTTCGATGTTAGGCAAAAAAATAATGCCACTATAGCCTCTTCCAATGTCAGGTGAAAAGATAATGCCACTATAACCTCATCTGGTGTCAAGCAAGGGCACTATAACCTCTTATGGTGTTAGGTGAAAAGATAATGCCACTATAACCTCTTTCGATGTCAGGCAAGCAGATTGTTATGATCATTGTGATTGATGTAATGTGTCTTTCTCTTTTAGTCTTGGTTGGTGATGATACGATGATGACATAGTGATGATGTAGTAATGATGCAGTGATGATATAATGATGATGAAATAATGATGATGTCATTGCTTATTATGTTATAGATGTTGTTTTGATGATTTCAACCAGGGTATCCTTTTAGTGATTCTTCCCTATTTTTCTTTTTGTGGGAGGTATTGAGTTTTTAAAAGTGATGAGGCCACGTGCGATGTCTTTAGATAGATGTAGTCTTCATTAGTGTACTTTTGTGTGAGTCCGGTGCATGTCTTATGCTCAAATGGAGGTTTACGACTAGAGAAATAAGTATGCAAAGTCTTAAAGTGCACGTAAAACCACATAGGAGTGCGTGGATGGGAGAAGTACATATGGCTGTGCGTGGTCACACGCTTGATGTGTGGCCACACACCTTCCCCTCTCCATGCTTATTTAAACATGTGTTCTGAGGTTTGGGGAGGCTTCTTTTAGACTTCTTTGAGTGTTTTCCAACTCTTCTTGACCCTTTTCATGTTTCAAGTGCTTTCTGCTATGTTTTTGCTGTTGTATTTTCATTTTTTCTAGATAAGATGGAGTTCCCTAACATTTTGAAGGGTCTGGAGGATATCTTTTTAGATGAGGAGGGCAACTTCACAAAGGCTACTAGAATAGGGACATCAACTGTGGGGATTAGTATTGATGGTCCATCTGGCGCTTAAGGTCATCATCTATCTAGGCTTTCTTAAGGAGACCCAATCCCTATGGTTTACTATTTGAAGACTCATGCTTAGGCTTGTCATCATTGCCAAGTAGGTCCTCCTTTGTCCTTTGTCTTTTATTTAGATGTTTGGGCTACCTTACTATTCATTAGCTTTTGCTGTATTTGTTATTCTTTCAACTGAGGTTGCTGTAGTTGTAGTTCTGTAGCTCTTGCTGTAATTATCTGTATAGGTTTATTATGAATGCTGATAGCTGATAGGTCTTGCTTCATTTTCTTATTGTGATTGTCTACTAGTGCTTACTGTGATGCTTTTCCTTTTAGCTTTCGTTATTATTCCTGTTAGATAATAGACAAAAGAAGTGTTAGTATTTATTAATCGTGCGAATGTTTGATAGCGTACCTGTTATTTATAGCCTCATAGGTCTGTTATTGTGCTACCTGGTAGTTTCAACAATGTTTGCATGTACTATTAAGGTCTTCCATTATATGTGAAGCAGATGGTTACAGGAAAGGGTTTTGATGGGATTATCATTGCGCTTTTTTATGACTCATATGCGTTGACTTAGATTGCTATGTATGTGTTGATTTAGTAGTGGATGGACATGACACACACTTTTCACATGCCCATTGGGGAGATGACCATCACTCCTCTAGACTTTATTGCTATTATGGGCTTGAGCTTTTTCTAGAGAGCCATTCCTTTTATTAAGCATGATTGCTCTTTTGCTGTGGTGAGGAGGTGACTTACTATAGAGTTGCTTGGGGTACCTACCCTTATGAAGTATGGTTGTCCATACCTCACTCATTACACTGAGTTCATCTCCATTGTGCATACGATGTATGATGCTAATCTTATTTTGGTAGAGCAATTGGCTTATTGTTTCTTGTTCTATTTGTTGAGTGCTTTCATCTTCTTGAACCCTTCACGTATAGGTAGTCTACAATTACTGCCTTTCTTGAGGGATTTGGATAGCTTGTTGAGATATTGCTAAGGGACTGCTGCTTTTGACCACATGTACTCGGGCCTTAATGTAGCATGTCGAGGTGGCTCGAGGATCTTCGAATGCTTGTTTATGTTGTATGTGAGTAAGAGTTCTCATGTATGTTCTTTTTGCTATTTGTCTTTAGTATGTTATTTTTGACTTCTTAGTTCTAATAGATCTGGGCTTATGAGTTCAGGGCTCTCCCTCATTTGATCATCAAGCATTTCCTGGAGGATGGCTTTCCTCATTATTCTTACTAGATCAAGAGGATTATTGATTTAATTAATGATTGTGTAGTGGCTCGAGACTACATGTGCAGACTGTCCCCTGATTAGGTATGTCTAACTCCTACTATGTTGGTTATTTCTCTTTTAGAGATTCTTTATTCATTCTCACCTTTTTAGTAGATCTTCCTTCACTGGTGGGTGGCGAGGTCATATTGGATGGCAGAGATGGTGAATGCATGGCAATTGACGGAGAGATGAGTGTTGATTTTCAGCTTTACTAGCAGAATGTGGTATTTGGGTGAGTGAGTCCATCATTGGTGGGATGGTACATTTGTGAGAAGAGTCCTTATTCCTCCCCTTGGTGACATGTTCTAGGGCCATCAGCTTAGTGGTGATGAGATTGCTGCTACCATGGTGGGATACTCCTCTGAGAGTCTTTTAAAGAGTGTGAGCTTGCCTTATACTGATGTGTTGATCCCTAAGCTGATTGACATTGTGGCAAGTGTCACTTTTCCTCCACCTCCACCTCCTTAGGTAGATGCATCTTATCCTTTAGATTCAAAGACTAGGCCATCACGTGGATCATCGAGAGTTACTTCCTCTGATCCGGTAGGCTTTTATTCTTGTTTTGTATGAGCATGTAACGAACTTTGTTAGTAATAAACTATATTTGACATGAGTTGTGAGATTTTATCTACAGTGATGAGGATCTTGTTGAAAGAGATCTAGGACCTGCTTTGAGGAGAATGAGGGCACGTTCAGTACTGAGGTGATTGCCCATACTAGTGGTATGGCTTCTGGTAGTACTATTCTTAGGGACTTGATGGTTCAACCATCCTTGGCTTTGCTTGGGACGAATATCTTTGGTAGGGTAGTACATTTTGATCTACCTTGCCTTAGCTTTCCTTAGTCGGGTGTTGTTCCTCCTAATGCTACTCATGTTCATATTTTATTTTACTTATTTTGCCTTTATTTCATTTATTTAGTGAGTGGTGATTGACTTATTTGCTCGCTCTTTGTAGATTCCTATCTCCTCTGGTCAGTACTAGTATACCATTGTTAGGGTTTCGTGATATAAACGCAGTGGAAAAATTAAAATTTTATCATGTTCCTAAACCTGGATCCATGTAATTCGACTACTTGATTAAATATAGGGTTTCAAGAATCTCACCAAAATGCAGAAGAGGCAAGATTTTCTAGAAGGATGAGAGGAGGTTCACACCGGTGACACCTTACCTTAAGCTTTTTGCTTTGGTTGTTCGGATCAAGACATCTCTAAAAGGATGCATCCTCTATAGGTATCCACACGATAGCCCTTCATAAAATGAATTGGAGTGTGTGCTAGTAACCTTTTTGATTGTCTCACAAATGAAAAACAAAAGAAAACTCTATGTTTGTTTTTTAGGAAGAGAGAAAACCATTTTTGGAGGCAAGGAAAAACAAAACTATTAAACCCTAGAGAATATAACATATTTATAGACTCCAAATTAGGGTTTCACCTACTAATGACCTTTTGGTAATTTCCTATTATATTCTGATTTTGTTTTAAAAAACAAATCAGAATAATATCTTATTTATTTATTTATTTAAGATTTATCTTAAATAAATAAATAAATAAATAAATAAAACACTTTAATTATTTATTTCCATAGAGTTTATTTTGGGCTTATTAAACCCATAATTGTTTTGGGCTTGTTCTAAGTGTGTGAACTTGTAGGTTCACATAACATTGGCAGTGGGCCTAAATCTCTATTTAGGCCTACAAGTCATAAGTGGCCTCTAGCAAGACATTATGACTACCCAAGTCATGTGAAGTCAATAATCCGATATAACCTAATTACAGTGAATTTTATCATCCCTTTATCACATGATATCTTAATTGAACATAAGGCATAGAATGTCATCCTTATATAGTTCAATATTATGACTTGATTCCAAGTAGACTGAAAATGATAACTCTTTATCAATTTATTTCATCATGGCCATGCATTTTCCTTTAATCTATCTCATCAAGGGGCCCATAGATATCTTTCTCATATTAATGAGGGATAAATTCCTTCTAAGTCACTCACATTCCTCACATAACTAATTTCATATCCAATAACATCCTATCTAATTGTTCGGTTAAAGAAAATGTAAGAATGTGTCAAAATATAAAGCAACTATGTAGAAATCCATGATGATTTTAAGGTCAAAGAACCAAAATAAAATTACTGTGATAAGAAATACTTATGATAATATTCTATGCAGTATTCTCATAGTGGGTCAATCAAATACATGATCTCTCATCATGTACCTATGAGTTGACTTAATATCTTATATTCATGATTAGTAAAACATAACCATCAGTCAACATCATACTAGCCTTAATACTTTAACATTTATATAACTAATAAATGGCTAGGGATAATTAGAATAGAACTCTTATTTTAATCTAAGGGTTTTACTATCAAGTCACATACTTGATGGCCTTAGTAAGAATTAACCATTCATATAATTATCATAAAATCAAATGATAATGAAATACCTCTTAATAAAATAAGAAAGTCAATGCATAATCAAATGATTTACCTAGTGCATATCACTAACAACCATTGCAGAGAGTGCACAATAACGCTTTTTAGAGTTTGCAACCACTCAAAGGGTGTGCTTCCTTTATTATATCTATTTATTTTATGCACATGTTTTATGTATGTGTGCATGATATATAGTATGTTATGCAGGATGAACACCATTACACTAGCCATGAATAGGAGCGGGAGCATGTAGCTTATCGTGATCGTATTGGTGAGTTGGAGTCATGACTATCATCCTTTGTGATGAACAATGATGAGCCTGGATCAGATGAGGGAGATGCATGAGCATCACTGATACTTGCTTTTGATGGCAGCCATGGCCAATGTAGTTGTTTAAGGAGCTAGGTGTAGGACTTTTAGCCTATGGTTTGCTTTGTTGTATCATTTTCCCAAGGTTATGGAATCTCAGTGTTGTATCTAGGCATTTGTCCCAAATGTGCCGTATGATAGTTGTATGATGATAACTGTATATGCTTCTTATTGTGTATCATTAATGATGTTTGCCATTGCTCTGGCCTGCCTCTCTTATTTTTTTCCCTTTTTTTTTCCTAAGGCGTCTCCTTTCAAAGCTTTTCACACTTATCTGGGTTTTCTTTTCTTCCCATTTTTTCCTAGTGTGTTTCCTCTCATAGCTCTTCACACCTAGTTGGGCTTTTTTTGAGGCTTTGACAATAGTGATTGATCTCGAAGAGAGAGTTAAGAACTATGGTCATGTAATGAAATAAAATGCAAAGCATGCTTGATGCAATTCATGATGATAAAATGTGTTACATTTTTCAAAGACATTATGCATAAATTGGCAATCATTCTCATATCACTGAAGTCATTTAAGAAAAGCATGAGTGAATTTATACATATTTTAAATCGAGGTTACCCCTGTCCTTAACTAGCCTTCTCAAGTTTTCTTGTTAAGTATTTTCTCTTTTTCCCAAAATTTTGGCTAGGTTGCCCATGTAGGGTTTTCAACTTAGCGAGAGGTCCTTAACTTTTACTTCAGCTATTGTTTTTAGGTTTTCAACTCAGCGAGATTTTTTTAAGCCTTAGATATAGTACTTTTTTAAGCGATCTGTATTGACAGGTTCAGAGAATT
Organism: Mallotus nudiflorus; assembly: GCA_947683625.1. NCBI lineage: Eukaryota > Viridiplantae > Streptophyta > Magnoliopsida > Malpighiales > Euphorbiaceae > Mallotus > Mallotus nudiflorus. Next base: position 72,520 of record CANTUR010000833.1, on the reverse strand, counting down.
TTTTGGCTTCAGAATCTATTAGCTTGACTGCTCCTTTTGATAAGACATGTTTGGCCAAGTATGGGCCTTCCTAGTTTGGTATGAATTTCTCTCTTGGGTCTGGAACATTCTGCCTTATTTGCTTTAACACCCAGTCTCTTGCTTTTCACACTCTTATGTTTCACTTTCTTATTAAACATTTTGGCTAGTCGAGCCTAATACAACTGTGTGTGGTATAGAGCCATAAGCCTTTGATTGTCCAAGAGGGTGAGATTATCGTGCCTCTATTGAGCCCACTATGCTTATGGTAGTTCAGATTCTCGTTACACAAAAAGACTTAATTTCTTTTTGAACTGGAAGCACTGCCTCTAATCCGTATATTAGCAAGAAAGGAGTTGCTCCAGTTGAAGTCCTAATTGTTGTTGTGTACTCCCATAAGGCATATGGCAATCTATCTACCCAATCTCAATAAGTCTGAGTCATTTTTGAAAAAATCTTCTTGATGTTCTTATTTGTAGCTTCAATGACCCCATTTGCTTATGGTTGGTAAAGAGAAGATTTGTGATGTTCCACCTTATAACTCCTTAGTAGCTCTCTAACTTCTCCTTGGAATTGGACACCATTGTCAGAGATGATGTGATGGGGTTCTTTTAATTAATTTGGCTCCTTGCTTAGCTCCTATCCTTGCAAATGACTTTTCTTTGACCCACTTTGTGAAATAATCTATTGCCACTAAGATGAACCTATATCCATTTGAGGCTGTCGAGTGGATTTCCCTTCTAGTCCCCATGCTAAGAAGGGCTATAGAAAAGAGATGTAGTGCAATTCTGTCAGGGGAAGGTTACTGACATTCTCGTGGATCTAACACTTATGACATTCTCGTGGATCTAACACTTATGGCATTTCTTTACAAATTTAATATAATCTTCTATCATCATTTTCTAGAAGAACCCTTATCTGATTAGTTTCTTTGCTAGGATTGCTTCATTCATATATGGACCATAAATGCCCTTGTGTACTTCTTCTATTGCTCTTGTAGCCTCAGTTTCATATAGACATTAGAGTTTTAAACTGTCCGAGGTTCTTCTATATAGCACACCCTCGTGTGATGTTAATTTTGATGCTAATCATTGAATGTCTTCTTTATCTTTTTCATATGCTTGATTAGGATAGGCTCATTCCTTTAAATATCTCTAAATGTCATAGTGCTAGGGTTTTTTAGCTGTTTCTATCTTTGCTATTATGTAGTTCTTATGACAAGGTTATCCTGATCTGAGTAGGATAAAAGGCTTCATAGGCATTTTGGATAGTCCTTCCCATACTGATGCTAGGGAATCAAGTGCATTTTCCATTTGATTGTGATTCCTGGGGAGATGAATGAATCTACATTTTTGGAAGGACATAGTAAGGAGCCTTAGGTGGCCCATGTAAGGCCTTAAGTGTTGCTCTTTCAATTCCCACTCTTCCATGGTATGGTTGATTATTAGCATGGAATCTTTGAAGATTTTGACTTTTTTAACACCTAAGAATATTAGTGCTTCTACTCTGAGTGTGCATGCCTCGTATTCTGCTTTCTTGTTTATGACTCTGAATTTGAGCTTTTTAGTCATTGGTACTACTTCACTTTTTGGGGATTGTAATATGACATTGACTTCTGCACCAAACTGATTACCGCTCCATTAAAGTACATCCACCATCCTTGGATTTTGATGGTTGAGCTGAGGTCATCTAGGAAGTCTAGTTAGATTTCTTATGATTCTGGAATGAGGTTGAGAGCTAGAAATTCAGCCACTACTTTTCCTTTCACTGCCTTCTTAGTTAGATACTACACATCGAATTCTATTAGCAGTATAAGCCACTTGGCAAGTTTTCCCAATAGAGAGGGAGCTTCATAGAGGTACTTCATTGGGTCCATTTTAGACATAGCCTGAATTCTATAGGATTGAAAGTAATGTCTATGTTTCTTTAATGCCCATACCATTGCCAAGCATATATGTTCGACTTGGTTGTAATTCTCCTTATACGATAACATCCTCTTACTTTAATAGTAGACTGCGTGTTCTACCTTCACTTCTCTCTCTTAGGCTAACATTGCACCAGTTTCATTTGCTTTGATGGCCAAATACAGGGTTAAAGGTATCTCTGGTTTAGGTGGTCTTAGAACTAGTTGTTTGGCTAGGTAGTTCTTGATCTTGTCGAATGCTACCTGACATTGTTCATTCCATTTAACTGGCTGATCTTTTATGAGTAGCTTAAAGATCGGTTCACACACTATTGTCAACTTGGTGATGAATCTGCTAATGAATTGTAGTTTCCCTATAAACCCTCTAATTTCTCTCTTTATTCTTGGCACTTGCATCTCTCTAATTACTTTTGTTTTGTTTGGATCTATTTCTATCCCATTCTAACTGAAAACATACCCTAACATCTTTCCTGAAGTGACCCTGAATATACATTTCTTTGGATTAAGTTTGAGACTGTACTTTTTAACTCTTTTGAGGAATTTTTAGAGGTCTGACGGGTGTTCTCCCTTGGTTTTTGACTTAACCATCATGTCATCAATGTATTCCTCTACTTCTTTTTCTATCATATCATGGAATATAGCGGTTGCCATTCTTTAGTAAGTTGCTCTAGCATTCTTTAGTCCGAAGGGCATTACTTTGTAGCAATAAGTACCCTATTATGTTATGAAAGTTGTCTTTGCTTTGTCGATAATAGCCATTAAGATATGATTGTACCCAGAGAATCCATCCATGAAGGAGTACATTGAACATGTGGCAGTGCTGTCAATTAGTATATTTATGTGAGGTAGTGGGAAATCATCTTTCAGGCGACCTTATTCAAATCTCTATAGTCGATGCAGATTTTTACCCTTCCATCTTTCTTCGGTACTGGCACCACATTTGCTAACCATTTTGAATAGTCTACTACCTATAGGAATTTTTCCTTGATGTGCTTCTTGATGTCTTTTTTCAATAGGTGGGCCCATTTTAGTTTGAGTCTTCTCAATTTTTGCTTTATAGGTTTGCACCCATCTTTGGTAGGAATGAAGTGTTAAACAATGTCTCTGTCAATACCAGGTATATAATTGTATGTCTAGGCAAATACTTTTGAATATTTTGTTAATATTTTTTCAATTTCTCTCATCTCTTTAGTGGTAACATCTTTTGAGATATATGGAATACGTGGCTTAGATTCCATGCCAATGTTAAATGATTAAATACATATGGAATGAATGTCAAATATGCTAATGTTTTGATCAATGCAATGCACACTACCATCAGGAAAGACATCAAACAAGTAAGCAAAATCTGACTTCATTTCATTAACTTTGGAGTTGATTACATCATCAGTTTTAAACAAAGAAAAAGTAAAGAGATCATCATCAATAATGTCTTTAAATAGGATATCATCGATGCTTGATTCGAGTATGGCAGTAGCTTGAGCATAATTGATAGTCTTACTTCCAGATTCTAGCTCTAGATTTCTCATCAGCTCATTGATGTTAGTCTCAGTGACCGTGTCTAGTGAGTGCTTTAATTTGAGGGTGTCATTGAAGATCTCGAACCTTTATTTCTTGATTCCATTGCTTACCCACTTCATCGCTTGTCCTTGGTAGAGTTAGGTTGAGCTTTCAACCACAAAAGAGATTGGCTTCTTAGTCCTAGTGTCCTCTTCAGGATCATTCCCTAGACCATATCTATTGGTCTATCCTTGGAAGTCAAGGAATTCTGTGACCTTATTGTTCCTTCCTCCTAATCCTATTCCAGGTAGATATTGCATCTTCTTTATCATAGCAATAACTTTGGGATCGACATGACTGTTAGTGACCTATTCTCTCTTTTGGATAGCGACATGTTTTCATGGGACATTGTGTGGGTCTTTCCATTTTCTAGGGACATGAAAACTTTATCGAATAGGGATAAATGATTAGTCTCGGGGGATGAGATGCTTTTGATTTTGTGGAGTTGCCACCTGATTTTTAGAAAATCGAGAAAAGAAAGGGATAGCATCGGGTCACTCAGTAAGTATTATCCCCAATAGAGATTTCTAGGTTTGGGGGATCATGTTTACTTTTTAACTATTTCTCATTATACAATATTTGATGTATAGCTACCATAATACCCTATTTTTGGTAATGATAGTTTGTATAACATTCACATAGTACATTAGATAGTGGAAGATAATAAAGCTAAAATTTTAATTATTACATCGCTTTCCTAATAAAATACATATGAAAAGGAAAAGATTGCAGAAAAGTAAATCTAATTTGGATATGATTGATCTACAAGATTAAAACAACCATTCACATAGCTTGCTTAATTTCATGATAACACGATGATCATGCATGTTTGTAGTGATTATTTATGCTATGATGATGTGCGATAATAATATAAAGGATGCATGAGGTCATCACCAGACCAAGAGCATGATGACTCTATTTTGGGATATGAACTTTGCACATTATTGGTATTTATGATGTGATATCATGATTTTGAAAAAAGAGGATGCATATTGATGATATGAATGAGCATAATAAAGCATATATTATTCACATAGCATGTAAGATTGCTAGTCTCATCACACAAGCACAACAGTATACCCAAATGCTGGTGATAATAAAATAAAATGCAATGCGATAAAATAAACATGCTAAAATAATTGTGTGGTCCTCAGACTAGACTAAGCTTGTGCAAGTTTTGAAGCTTTAACTTTGAAATATTATTAAGCTTTCCTTGTCAAAAGGTTCAAAATGATAGGAGAATGATGGTAGATTATATACCTTTGAATTGTACTTTGACAAAGATAAGGCTTGGTTTGATGGAAAAGGGATCTAACAACCTAAGAGAAAGGTTGTAGGAGAGCAAAAACTATCTAGAAAGGGGTTTCCAGCACCTTTGATCAGATCGATTTTTGAGTGTGTGTGTGTTTCCACTTGCTCCCCCCTCTAAAATGGGGTGTGAATGGGGTCTATTTATAAGGAAAATTGAGTAGAATAGGGTGGTGGGGGCATGGTCAAATGTGCATATTGAGAATTTTTTGTGTGGCCACACCAAGTGTGCGTGGTCATGCATAGTGTACGTGTCATCATGCACTTAGCGTATGGCTATGCGGGCACTTTGGCCTTCCATGCATACTTCTCTGGTTTTATGCACGTTGTTTTGGGTTGGTCCTTAGGGTTTTTGGGCTTTCTGGATGTGTTTCTTAAGTCTTTTTTGCCACATTTGGCCTTAATTTTAGTACATGACATCGAAGGGCATTTACACGCACTTCAGAGTGATACCCGCTAATCCTTGGGTTGTGTTGGACCATTTCGGGACCACTTTTAGAGGTTTTGGAGCCTTCCAGACATGTTTCCAAAGTCCATTTTTAATCAAAATCAATTTTCCTTTTTTTGTTAGACTTTCGGTCTAATGAAATTCGCATTGGCCCAATGAGCTGAGTATTTTGAGAGGAGTTTTCTCGAAATAAACCTCTCATTGTTTTGATAATTTGTATTTTGCAAGGTCAGAGCACAACTTAATGGCTTGGTGATCGATTTTACACACTGGTGGGGTTGGTTAGGTTTTTTTTAAGGTTGCACACTTAAGAGGTGTTATGAATGAGTAAACTCTAGTCATCTCGGGGATTTATTTCATCATTAGACCTTTTTGGGGATAGTTAAATTTGAGGTATGATAGTTGCCCCTTACTTCACGTGTGTTGTATAGCCACCTAGCTCTAGTGTCAATACACATGAAGCAATGTAAAGATGAAAAAAAATGTTTTAATAAGGAGAGAGGTACTTACCTATAGGTTGTCTTTAGACGTCTTGTCAAGATTTGACTACTGTTGTTGTGTTTTATTTGTTGTTATTATTCTATCACTTAATTGCCACACAAGGTGCTATTTGGGACATATGCAAGCTTGTGATTCATGCAAAGTGCATTGGGATTTATTCGACTATAACCTTTTAGGTGTCATACAAATGAGGATGCTACTAAGCAAAAAGAGATGCGACTATAACCTTTTTAGGTGTCATGCAAATGAACATGTGACTATAACCTTTTTAGGTGTTATGTGAATGAACATGCGATTATAACCATCTTAGGTGTCATGTGAAATGAGGATGCTACTAAGTAATGAAAATGCGACTATAACCTACTTAGGTGTCACACAAATGAACATACAATTATAACCATTTTAGGTGTCACACAAAATGAAGATGCTACTAAGCAAAATGCAGATGCAACTATAACCTTCTTAGGTGTCATGCAAATGAAAATGCAACTATAACCTTTTTAGGTGTCACGCAAATGAACATGCGATTATAACCTTCTTAGGTGTCACGTGAAATAAGGATGCTACTAAGCAATGAAGATGCGACTATAACCTTCTTAGGTGTCATGCAAATGAACATGCAATTATAACCTTCTTAGGTGTCTTGTGAAATGAGGATGCTACTAAGCAATGAAAATTCAACTATAACCTTCTTAGGTGTCATGCAAATGAACATGTGATTATAACCTTCTTAAGTGTCACACAAAATGGGGATGATCATACGATTATAACCTTCTTAGATGTCATGCGAATGAACATGCAATTATAGCCTTTTTAGGTATCATATGAAATGAACATGTGATTACAACCTTCTTAGGTGTCAGGCAAATGAACATGCGATTATAACCTTCTTAGGTGTCACACGAAATGAATATGCGATTATAACCTTCTTAGGTGTCACGCGAATGAACATGCAATTATAACCTTCTTAGGTGTCACGCGAATGAACATGCAATTATAACCTTCTTAGGTGTCACGTGAAATGAACATGCATTATAACCTTCTTAGGTGTCACATGAATGAAAATGCAATTATAATCTTCTTAGGTGTCATGCGAATGAAGATGTTACTAAGTAAATGAGAATGCTCTTAAGCAGTGTGGATGCTCCTAAGCAGTGTGGATGCTCCTAAGCAATGTGAGGATGCTTCTAAGTGGTGAAAGTGCTTTTAAGCAATGAGAAGATGCTTCTAAGTAGTGAAAGTGCTTCTAAGCACTGAGAAGATGCTTCTAAGCAGTGAAAGTGCTTCTAAGTAATGTGAATGCTCCTAAACAATGAGTGAGTGCTTATTGCTTCTAAGCAATGTGATTGCTTCTAAGCAATGTGTGTGCTTCTAAGTAATGTGAGATCTTTTAACCAATGTGAAGATGCTTCTAAGTAGTGAAAGTTCTTCTAAGCAATGTGAGAGTGCTTCTAAGCAATCAAAGTTCTTCTAAGCAGTGAAAGTTCTTCTAAGCAATATAAGAGTGCTTCTAAGTAATAAAAGTGTTTCTAAGCAATATGAGAGTGCTTCTAAGCAATTAAAGTTCTCCCAAGCAATGTGAAGATGCTTCTAAGCAATGTGAATGCTCCTAAGTAATGAGTGAGTGTGTCTAAGCAATGAAAGTACTTCTAAGCAATGTGAGAGTGCTTCTAAGCAATGAAAGAGTGCTTTGAAGCAATTTGAAGATTCTTCTAAGCAATAAGTGAGTGCTTTTAAGCAATATGAATGAGGTATTAGTGATGATGTAGTAATGATGCCATTATTTGTCATATTAAGGATGTTATTTTAATGATTTGGAGTAAGTTATCCTTATAGTGAATTTTCCTTGCTCTTCTTTCATGGGATGTTGAGTTTTTTAAAAAAGGCAGTGCGTGCAATGCCTTTAGAAAGATGGAGTCCACATGAGTGTACTTTTATGTGAGTTTGGTGCATGTCTTATGCTCAAATGGAAGTTTAGGGCCATAGAAATGAGTGTGCAAAGTCTTGAAGTGTGCGTAAAATCACAAAAGAGTGCGTGGAAGGGGAAGTATGTGTGATTGTGCATGGAAGGTGTGTGGTCATGCGCCGTGCGTGGTCATGCACCTGGCGACTGGTCATGCACTTCCTCCCCTCCAAGCCTATTTAGATGGCTATTTTGGAGGTCTTAGGAGGCTTTATCCTAGCTTCTTTGAGTGTTTTTTGACTTTTTTTGTTCAGGTGGTATTTTCATTATTTTTGCTTATGTACTTCCATTTTCTTTTGCATAAAATAGAGTTCCCTAACATTCTTAAGGGTCTAGAGGATAATTTTATTAATTTTGATGTTGAGGGTGACTTTACAAAGGCTAATGGAGCTGAGATGTCTGCTATAGGGACTAGCACATATGGTGCCTAGAGTTCTCAACCATCGAGGCTTTCTCAGGGAGATTTGATCCCTATTGTTTATGGCTTGGAGACTTATGCTTGGGTGCATCATCGTCGTGAGGTAGGTCCTTCTTTGCCCTTATTTTTTAAAGCTTATTCATTGGCTAATATGCTGTTTATTTTATTGTATGAGGTTCTTGTAGCTCTATTGCTCTTACTGTAACTGTCTATTAAGTCATAGCTTTATTGTGAATGTTGATGGCTGATAGCTCTTGCTTTATTTTCTTCTCATGATTGTCTGCTAGTGCTTGCTGTAATGCTTTAATTTTTGAATTTTGTTATTGATCCTATTAAATGATAGAGAGAGAGATGTGTTAGTATTTAGTAGTTGTGCAAATTTTTGATAGTGTACCTGTTGTTTGTAGCCTTGTAGGTATGTTACTATACTGCCTGGTAGTTTTAATATAGTCATTATGTCTTATTAAGGTCTCCTGATGTGTGTGAAGTAGATGATTGTTGAAAATAGCTTTGATGGAGTCATTGCTGCATTATCTTATGACTCATATACATCGAGTCAGATTGGCATGTATGCGTTGATATAGCAGTGGATGGACACGATGCATACTTTTTGTTTGCCTATTGGGGAGATGACTATTACCCCTTTGGATTTTTTCGCTATCACGAGCTTGAGCTTTTTTCAAGAGGCTATTCCTTTCAGTGAGGGGGAGTGTTCTACTACCACGGTGAGGAGGCGTCTTATGATGGATTTGATTGGGGTGGTCACACCTATGATGTCTCACTACTCATATCTTGCTCGTTACATTGAGTTTGTTTCTTTTGTGTGGACTTTGTATGATGATGGTCTTGTCTCAACAAAATAGCTAGATGTGAGTAGGAGTTTTGTTATCTGTTCTTTTACTTTTAGTTTATTATTTTCTGACCCTCTGATTTTGACAGATCTGGGCATATGAGTTTGGGACTCTCCCTTGTTTGTCCATCAAGCATTTCCTAGAGGATGGTTTCCCTCATTATTCTCACTGGATCAAGAAGAATAGTTATTTGATGGAAGGTTGCATGGTAGCTTAGGACCATATAGGGAAGTTGTCCCCTAATTAGGTATGTTTGATTCTTATTATGTTGGTTATTCCTTTCTTAGGGATCTTTTATTCATTCTTACCCTTTAAGTAGATTTTTCTTCGTTAGTGGGTGGCGAGGTTTTATTAGACAACAGAGATGGTAACTTTATGGCAATTGATAGAGAGATGAGTGTTGCTCTTTGGCCTCATCAGTAGAGTATTTGGGTGAGTGAGTCCATTGTTGGTGGGATGGCCCATAAATGAGGAGAGTTCCTGTCCCTCCTCCTAGTGACATGTTCTGGGGTTATGAGCTTTATGGTGATGACCTTGTTACTATTATGATGGGATTCCCTTTTGAGAGCCTCTTTGAGGGTATGGGCTTGCCTTATACTGATGTATTGATCCCTCAATTGATTGATGCTATAGCTAGTGGGACCTTTCCTCCACCTCTACTTACTTAGGCAGATGCATCTCATCCTTTGGGTTTGAGGATTAGGACATCATGCAGGTCATCGAGAGTCGCTTCTTCTGATCTGGTAAGCCTTTATTCCTATTTTGGTGTAAGCATGTAGTAATATTTATCTTTATTACTAATAAACTTTAATTAATGTGAGTTATAGGAACTTATCTGCAGTGACATCGGAGAAGATCTAGATCTTATTTTACGGAGGATGAGGGCATGTTCCGTACTGAGGCAACTACCCATGCTAGTGGTGTGGCTTTTGATAGCACTACTTTTGAGGATTTGATGGTTCAACCATCTTTGTCTTTACTTGGGACATATATCCTTGGTAGAGTAGTGAGTTTTGATTTGCCTAGACTTGGCTTTCCTTAGTTGGGTGTTGCTCCTACTCATGCTACCCATGTTCATGTTCTCCACTTATTCTTGCATATGTTTCATTGATTTAGTGAGTGCTGATTGAATTATTTGCTTGCTTTTGTAGATTCCTATCTCCTTTGGTCAGTATCGATATACTATTACTGGGAGTGCGCAATAGTGCTTTTTGGAGTTTGCTACCACTCAGAGGGTATGCCTTTTTTATCGTACCTACTTATTTTATGCATATATTTTATGTATAAGTGTATGATATGCAATATATAATGCAGGTTGAGCACCACCTTGCTAGTCTTGAATGGGAGTAGGAGTTTGTAGGTTATCATGACTGCATCAGTGAGATGGAGTCACGGTTATCGTCCTTTGCAATGAACGATAATGAGCCAGGTTCAGATGAGGGGGATGCTTGAGTAGGATTAGTGCTTGCTTTTGATGGCAGCCATGACTGATGTAGTTGTTTTAAGAGCTAGGTGTAGGACTTTTGGCTTGTGGTTTACTTTGTTGTATTATTTTCCTAAGGTTATAGACTCCGGTGTTGTATCTAGGCATTTGTCCCGCATGTTGTATGATGATTATATATGCTTCTTATTGTGGATCATTTACGATGATGTTTGCCATTACTATTGTTGGTCTCTTTTCCCTTTTTTGCTTAAGGCATCTCCTTTTGGAGCTTTTTTCATTTAGCTGGGTTTTCTTTTTCTTCCTTTTTTTTGCTTAGGGTGTCTCCTTTTAGAGCTTTTCATGCCTAGCTAGGCTTTTTTTCTTCCCTTTTTTGCCTAGGGTGCCTCCCTTCGGAGCTTTTCACACTTAGCTAGGCTTTTTTTTTACAGCTTTAATGATAGTAGTTGATCTCGAAGATAGCTCAGAGAAGATGGTAAGAACTATGGTTATGTAATGAAAGAAAATACAAAGCATGCTTGATGCAATTCATGATGATCAAATGTATTGCACTTTTTAAAGAAATTTTGCATAAATTGGCAATCATTCTCATTTCAATGTAATCATTTAAAAAAAGCACAGGTGCATTCGTACAAATTTTGAACTTGAGGTTACCCCTATCCTTAACTAGCCTTCTAAGGTTTTCTAACTAAGTATTTTATGTCTTTCCCTAATTTTTTCCTAAGTTTCCATTTTTAGGTTTTCAACTCAGTGAGAAGTCCTTAACTTTTTCCTGAGCTGCTATTTTTAGATTTTCAACTCAGCAGGATGATTTTTTTATGCCTTAGACATAGTACTTCTTTAGGTAGTCTGTATTCATAGGTTCGGAGAATTCATTGCCTTCAGAATCGATCACCTTGACTGCTCCTTTTGATAGGAGGTATGGGCCTTCTTGGTTTAGACTGAATTTCCCTCTAGGGTTTAGAATGTTCTATCTTTCTTGGGTTAGCACCCAGTCTCATGCTTTCACACTCTTGTGTTTTACTCCTTTGTTAAAGGATTTGACTAGTCGAGTATAGAGCCTTCAGCCTTTGGCTGTCTAAAAGAGTGAGATTGTCATGCCTCTATTGAGTCCATTGTACTTCTAGAAATTCAGATTTGATTGCTACTTGAAGAGACTCTATTTTGACTAGAAGAACTGCTTATGATCTATACACTAGTGAAAAAGAAGTTGCTCATGTTGAAGTTCTGACCATTTTTCAGTACCTCCATAAGGCATATGACAATCTGTTTGCCTAATCTTGGTAAGTCTGAGTCATCTTTGACAATATTTTTTTGATGTTCTTGTTTGCAACTTCGACGACCTAATTTCCTTATGGTTGGTAAGGAGAAGATTTATGATGCTCCACCTTATAACTCCTTAGTAGCCCTCTAACTTCCCTTTGGAATTGGACACTGTTGTTAGAGATGATGTGATGGGGGATTCCATATTGATAGAATAAGTTTCTTTTGATGAACTTAACCACTTGCTTGGCTCCTATCTTTGTGAATGATTCTGCTTCAACCCATTTTGTAAAGTAATCCACTGCCATTAGGATGAATCTATGTTTGTTCGAGGCTATCGAGTGGATTTCCCCAATTATGTCTAGTCCTTATGTTGAGAAGGGCCATGGAGAGGAGATGTAGTGTAGTTTTGTTAGGGTAAGGTGGTTGACATTCTTGTAGATCTAACACTTGTGGCATTTCCTTATAAATTTGATGCAGTCTTCCATCATCGTCATCTAAAAGAACCCTTGTCTGATTAGCTTCTTAGCCAGGATTGCTCCATTCATGTGTGGACCATAAACACTCTCGTGCACTTCTTCTATTACTCTTGCAACTTTAGTTTCATCTAGACATCAAAGTTGTAAATTGTCCGAGGTTCTCCTATGTAACACACCCTCATGCGATGTGAATTTTAATGCTAGTCCTTAAATGACTACATTGGCTCTTTCATCTGCTTGATCAGGATAGGCTCATTCTTTCATATATCTCTGGATGTCATAGAAATAGGGTTTTTTAGTTGTTTCTATCTTTGCTATTCTATAGTTTTTATGACAAGGTTGTCCCAATCTGAGTAGAGTTAGAGGTTTTATGGGCATTTAGATGGTCCTTCCCATATTGATGCTAGGGAAGCAAGTGCATCTGCCATCTGATTGTGATTCATAGGGAGATGAATGAATCAGCATTTTTGGAAGGACATGGTAAGTATCCTCAAGTGCTGCTCTTTCAGTTCCTGCTCTTTTGTGGCATGGTTGATTACTAGCATGGTATCTTTGAAGATTTCAACTTCTGTGATGTCTAGGGCTATCAGTGCTTCTATTCCAAGTGTGCATCCCTCATATTCTACTTCATTGTTTATGATTATGAACTCGAGCTTTTTAGCAATTGGTACTACTTCACCTTCTGGAGATTGTAGTATGACACTGACTCCTGTGTTGAACTAATTAACTGCTCCATTAAAGTACATGCACCATCCTTGGATTTTAATGGTTAAGATGAGGTCATTTGGAAAGTCCAGTTGGATTTCTTCTGAGTCTGGAATGGGGTTGAGAGTTAGAAATTCAGCTACTGCTCTCCCTTTTACTGCCTTCATAGTCAAATATTGCACATCGACTTTTATTAGCAGTACGAGCCACTTGGCAAGTTTCCTTACTAGAGAGGGAGCTTCGTAGAGGTACTTCATTGGGTCCATTTTAGACATGGCTTGAATTTTGTAGGATTAAAAGTAGTGTTTGAGTTTCTTCATTGCCCATACCATTAACATGCATATCTATTCAACTTGGCTGTACTTCTCCTCATATGGCAACATCTTCTTGCTCAAGTAGTACACTGCGTGTTCTACTTTTGTTTCTCCCTCTTGGGCCAACATTGCATCAATTGCATTCCCTTCGATGGCTAGATATAGGGTTAAAGGTATCCCTAGTTTAGGTGGTCTTAGAACCAGTGGGTTGGCTAGGTAGCTTTTGATCTTGTCAAATGCTAGTTGACCCTATTTATTCCATTCAACTGGTTGATCTTTTTTGAGTAGCTTGAAGATCGATTCACACACTGCTGACAACTTAGTGATGAATATGCTAATGAACTATAGTTTCCCTAAAAATCCTATGGTTTCCTTCTCTATTTTTGGCATTGGCATCTCTCAAATGGTTTTTTCTTTGTTTGGATCTACTTCAATCTTATTCTGACTGACAACATATCCCAGTATCTTTCCTAAAGTGACCCCGAATATGCATTTTAGCCTGAGACTGTACTTTTTGACCCTTCTAAGGAATTTTTTGAGATCAGAGTGGTGTTCTTCACTATTTTTTAACTTGATCACCATGTCATCGATGTATACCTCTACTTCTTTGTGTATCATGTCATGGAACATTATAGTTTCCATTCTTTGGTAGGTTGCCCTTACATTCTTTAGTCCAAAAGGCATTACTGTGTAGCAGTAAGTACCCCATTATGTTATGAAAGTTGTCTTTGCTTTGTCGATAATGGCCATTAGGATCTAATTATACCCAGAGAATCCATCCTTAAAGTAGTACATTGCACATGTGGTGGTGCTATCAACTAGTATGTCTATGTGAGGTAGTGGGAAATCATCTTTCGAGCAGGCCTTATTTAGATCTCTGTAGTTGACATAGATTCTAACCCTTCCATCTTTCTTTGGTACTGACACCACATTTGCTAACCATTCTGGATAGTCTACGACCTTTAGGAATTTTTCCTTGATCTATTTCTTGATGTCCTCTTTCACTAGTTGGGCCCATTCTGGTATGAGTCTTCTCAGTTTTTGCTCTACCAGTTTGCACCCTTCTTTAGTAGGAATAAAGTATTGAGCAATGTCTTTGTTAATACTAGGCATATCATTATACGTTTAGGTAAATACTTTTGAATATTTTATTAATATTTTTTCAATTTCTCTCCTCTCTTCAGGGGTAACATCTTTCAAAATATGCAGAATGCATGGTTCAGATTCCATGCCAATGTTAAATGATTCAATGCATATGGATTGAATGCCACATAAGCTAATGTTTTGATCAATGAAATGCATACTACCATCATGAAAGATGTCAAACAAGTAAGCAAAATTAGATTTCATTGCATCAACTTTAGAGTTTATTACATCATCATTTTCAAACAAGGAAAAAGTACAAAGATCATCATCAATAATGTCCTCGAATAGGATGTCACCAATGCTCGATTCAAGCATGGCAGTAGTTTAAGCATGATTGATAGCTTCACTCTCATATTCTATCTCTAGGTTTTTCATCAACTCATAGATGTTAGTCTTCGTGATCATGTCTGGTAAGTGCTTCTTCTTAAGGGTGTCATTAAAGATCTTGAACCCCAATTTCTTAATTCCATTGCTCATCCACTCCTCAGTTTGTCCTTAATAGACTTGGGTTAAGCTTTTAGCCATAAAGAGGTTGAATTCTTAGCACCAGTATCCTTTTTAGGATCATAACCTAGACCGTATCTATTGGTCTATCCTCAAAAGTCAGGGAATTCTATGACTCCAATGTTTCTTCCTCCTAATCTTGTTCTAGGCAGATATTGCATCTTCTTCATCATAGCAGTAACTTTTGGATCGACATGACCGTTATTGATCATAAAAACCTGGAATCCTGGTGGGACCACATTTAGACAGGCAATAATGTTGTTTTTTTAGTAGGGATGGCAATGACCTTTCCATTTAGAGGGAACTTATTCTTTTGATGCACAATGAAAGGTATGCCCCTTAGTGGGTGGAACCAAGGTCTTCCTAGCAGTATGGCAAAAGTCAAAGGGATGTCCAGGATGGTAAATTATGTTACTGATTCGATATCTCCCACTGTAACTACTACTTTGAAATTGTCAATGACTGGCTTATTTGAATCATCGTAGGTTCATATGACCATATTGGATTCTTCTAGGTTTTCAATATTCATCCCGAACTTATAAAGCAACCTCAAGGGGCAAGCATTAATGGTTGACCTATCATCTACCATAACACATGGGGGTCTTCTTAGACCTAACAATTGCTTGTATGAAGAGAGGATAATTATGGACCATTCCCTTGAGGGGTAAATCTTCGTTTGAAAAGGTGATTGCATTGGAAGGAACTTTGATTAGAGAGGTTATCATCTCACAAGGTGAGGCATTAGTGGAAATCTTTACTTCATCTAGTGCTATGACTAGGGCATCTCTGTGCTTCTTAGAGACCATGAGTGGGTCCTAGATACTGGCTTGTGCCTGAGTTTTGTTGAGATGTTTGAAGATAGTGTTTTCCTCTTTGACCAGAGCTTGATCTCTTGCTACTTCTTTCTCTTTAGAGGGTTCCTTCTCTTTCTTAGGAGGTTGATATACTTGTCCACTACAAGTTACATCATTAACTGGTAGTGAGGGCTTCTCATATGCTTGCTTATATTCTTTTATACTGTTGTTCTGGTCCCAGATAATGATTTCAGGATCATTAGAGTTGTACTATATGTCTATCCCTATGACTTGCAAGTTCTAAAGCTGAATAGTACTAACCATCCCATATGCATTGTCAAATTCTTCTCCCTATCCTGAGGGTACTATGTCTTGTAAGAGTGTGTGGGTAGTAAGGGGTGTTGTATACTTGACTTTGTAGTTGAACTTCCCAGATGGTTGGACTAATAAATCCAATAACTCATGGTCAGTGCTGAGATTTTTATATGTGTATGCTTTTTATGGGTAAGGGCAATCAATCACTTCACCATTCATAGGGAGAGCTATATCCCTGGCTCTTTTTTGTATTATTATGTGAGGAAGGGATTTCTGAGGCATTGGAATGTATTCAAAGGTAGAAGGGCATTGCTCATCTTCACTAGAATCATGATGCTTAAGAATGGGATTTGAGGGTTTGTCTTTTGAGGGCTTATCTTAGGTTTCTTGTATGGCTTAGATTGATTTTTTTAATAAGGTCATCCGGTAGATTAGAGGAGACCATGTTGATGGTTGGTGGAGGCTTGTTTTGATAGTTTGGGAGAGGATTGGTCTTGATACTGGGTCATCAATTTTTTTTAAAGTCAATGAGGTATTGGATTGCATTTTTGAGAGTTCTACATGTATCAGTGGTGTGACTAGGCAACTAGTGAAAGTGGCAGAACAAGTTTTGGTTAATCTAAGGTGGTAGTGGGTTTGGAAGAGGCCTAGGCTCTTGTGGCTATATGAGGTTCTTTTTGTTGGGATTTGTGATTCCATACGCAACGAAAAAATAAAATTGGGTCACAAACCCAAACCTGGATCCAAGTAATTCAATTAATTGATTAAATATAGGGTTTTCATTTTCTTACCACAAACATAAAAGAGGCAAGAAATCTGGAAGGAAGAGAGGAGGTTCACTCCGGTGACACCCTACCTTGAGCTTTTAATTTAGTAGTTCGGATTTGAGATGTCTCTAAAAGAATCTATCCTCCAAAAGTGTCCACACGAACAACCTTTGATTTTGAAAATGAATATTTGTGTGCTAGAACCTTCTCTTGATTTCTCATAAAATCAAGAATTAAAAAGAATTCTGTGTTTTGTTTTCTAAAAGAGAGAAAATGAATTTGGTGGTAGAATAATAAGAGTATGTAAAACCTTAGAGAATAGAATATATTTATAGACATTTAAATTAGAGTTTCACTTGCTAAACAACCTTTTGGTAATTTCTCACTTATTCATATTTTGATTTTATTTAAAATTAAATAATAAATAATATTCTATTTATTTAAGATAACCTTTACCTTAAATAAATAAATAAATATTTTATTTATTTATTTTCACAAAGCTCATTTGGGCTTGTTAAACCCATATTTGTTTTGGGCTTATTCAAAGTGTGTGACCCTATAAGTTCACATGACATTAACAGTGGGCCTTAAATCTCTATTTAGGCCTACAAGTCATAAGTGGCCTCTAGTAAGATATTATGACTACCCAAGTCATGCGAACTCAATAATCTGACATAACCTAATATACAGTGAATATTCTAGTCCCTTTGTCACATGATATCTTGATTGAATATAAGGAATAGATTATGTCATCCTTATAGAATTCAATCATATAATTTCTTGATTCCATGTAGATTGAGAATGATAACTCTTTATCAATTTACTTTAGCATGGCCATGCATTTTCATTAGTCTATCTTATCAAGGGGCCCATAGATATCTTACTCATATTAAATGAGGGACAAATTCCTTCTTAATCACTCACATTCCTCACATAACTCATTTTATACCCAACAACAACCTATTTTATCATCTGATTAAAGATAATGTAAGATTATGTCAAAATATAAAATAGTTATGTAGAAATCCATGGTGATTTCAAGGTCAAAGGACTAAGCCAATATTACTATAATGAGAATTACTTATGACAATTATCTATGTAGTATCCTCATGATGGTTCAATCCAACACTTAATTTCTTAAATAAGTATTTATGAGTTGACTTAATATCTCATATTCCTGATTAATAAAACATAATCATCAATCAACACTATACTAGCCATAATACATTGTTATGACTAGTGATAATTTGAATAGAACTCATATTTCATCTAAGGGTTTTACTATCAAGTCACATACTTGATGACCTTAGTAAGAATTGACTATTCAAGTAATTATCATAACATAAAATGATAATGAAAAATGCCTCTTTATTAAATAAAATGATAAAGTGAAAACATGGTCATACATGATTGACCTTGGACATATCACCAACACTTTTTTTGAAGCCTCTGGAATCCTTTGGATAGTGGGAGGTTAAAGTTTGAGAATTTTTTTAGTGGTTTGATGGGATTGATAGATGGTTAGATATGGGTGTTAGGTTGGATCATGTTTATTTTTATGGCTCGAGTGAAAGTATTTTAGATGTTTGGCTGGGTATTATGGGGAAAAGTGTTTCAAGCTTGCTGAGGTTCCTCATCCTTAATTCTAATCTCAACCTGATAGAGAGCTCTGAAGTCAGGATAATGAGTAAAGATCATATATTTTATGAAGTGTGGTAGTGCCCCTTTGATTATCAGCTCTATTTGTTCATCCTCAGGAGGATGGTTTCTCATCTTGACTGCTTGTCCTCGCCATCTTATGACATAATCAGAGAAAGCTTCACTGGGTTTCTACTTTATGGTCTCAAGGTCCCTTCGAGTGATGTCTAACTAGGTGTTGTATTCATACTACTTGATAAACTTCTGAGTCAGTAGTAGCTAATCGCTTTTTATTCGTCAAGGTCAAAGAACCATGTCGTTGGTCCTTCCTCTAGTGTTGTGAAGAAGAATCAAGTAATATGTGATTCTATAAGCTTTGTGGCAGCCATAAAGGTAGCATATTGCCTTAGATGGACCCTTAGATCCCTTGTTTTATCAAACTTAGTAAAGTTTGGTAGCTTAAAATCATCTAGAAGTGGCTCATCTTTGAACAGTACTAGGTCAGTGAAGCTTTTGGAGCCATGAGTTCCTTTGTCTTTAAAGGTGAATTCTAACTGAGCCATCCTATTGGCCAATAGTTTGACCTTCCTTATCAATTTAGGCTTGGTCAGGTCAATAATTTTTGCAGCTTTTAATGCATTCCTGAGATGTTAGTAGTGATCATTGTCATCATCAGCTTGAATTGGAGTATAAGGAATTCTCTTTTCCTTACTTACCCTCGGGTGAATAGATGCAGAGGCTTCATTCAGTAGTGTGCTATTCCCATCTCGGGCACTTTTGGCTTTGATTTGGGCTTGGAGGATTTTAGCTATGGTGCCATTAGTGAGTAACTTTTGGATCCCCTCTTTTAGTTTGTCTTTGAATTGCTGATAGGAGGTATCTTCTTAGTCATTCATGTCGTAACCCTATACATTTATTATGGTTAGCTAAATAATTGATGCATGATGTGTGCTTGCAAAAGAAAAGGGTGAGCATGTATGCATGAAGTGGATGCAAAAATCCTATGATGAAAAATGATTATTCCCATAAAGAACAGTGGTTAGTACGTGCTATCTATATGTATGTTATGTATGCATGATTAAAGCTGGTTAGTTTTCCTACACAATGAACAAACCAATCACAAGCAAGTTCTCGCTTCCAACCTTATTTCTCCATGAGGTCATTCAGTCTCTTTCCTAGGTGGGTTTTAAACCTATAGTCATCAGGGGACTATGGTTCCACTCTTAGAACTAGGCTATTTCAATTTATGTTGGTTAGAACCAAAGAGTAAACTAAGGAATGATACTCAAATGTGCTTAAGATAATCACATGATGTCAATGTGACGGTCATTTGTCAAGCTTCAAATAATGTCTAAAGCTTGTATATGCCCATATGCATATGACCAAGGTCAATTAAAGGGAGTCTGAGTTCTTGCCCCATATTGATATTCGATATGTTCACCAAGAGTCATGAAAGTATCATTTAATAGTTAATAGTTTGATTTTTCCAACTAAAGGTCCACAATCTAGTTGGGTTCTTAACCCATTCATTTGATATAATAAGGATAAATGGATGACATCTCATAGGTTCCGTTATTGAGGGATGTCGTTATTTGTTACTTTGCATAAACTTTTTATTATGAACCCTAATAGGGATTAAAATTGCAAGCATGGAGCCGAATGATGAAGAATTCAAGCTAATTAGCTTAATTTCCTATTTTGAAATTAATTAGCTTGAATTGGACAAATTTTGGAGTTTTTTTTCTATTTTGGAGTAAATAAGGAAATTCAAGAAGATTCTAGAAGATATAAGAAGATTCAAGGATATTCCAAGTCAAAGTCAATAAGCCAACAAGTCAAAGTCAAAGAGTTAACAAGTCAAAGTCAAGGGTTAATGGTCAACATTCTACATGGGGTGTGACATGGCATGCTTCAATGCTTAGTTGTCATGAGTTGTTGTTTTGCTTAATTGTCATTTTGCTTAGTTGTAATGAGTTGTCAATTTTGACTTTTCAAAGATGATTTATCATGAGTTGTCATTAGTTGTCCTATTTTGAAGGAAATCTCCTTAATTAAAGATTTTCCTATATAGGCATATTTAGGAATAAGGAAGAAAACCTTTTCCTTTAAGGGTTAGGTTGTTTAAATGCCTATATAAGGGCTAAACATATGTAGGATGAATTTAGGATGTACTTTTGACAATTTTAATTAATTAAGTGAGGTTTTACCTTAACTTTGTTCTTTTAAAACTTTGCAAGTTTACTTGAATTGTTTCACATTTACCTTTCATTACAATTTCTAGGTTAGATTAGACTTAGAATTGTGTGATTATTCATCTTTTAGTAGCTAAGTTTCTTGCTTCAATTTAATAAGTAAGGGGTTTAGCTCCATAAACACAACTTATCCTTGATGATCCTTGGGCTAATATTCAAAGTTGGATGTGCGTTTTATCTCTGTTATAGGTAGGGTTCATATCATTTTGGTGTTAGAGCAAAACTTCAAGGTTTGGTTAACTATCCTTTTAATTTTTATGTATAATTTCTTCTTCTTCTTCTCAATTCTTCATAATTTTTTTTTAAAATTTTTTTTAAATTTTTTTTTAGTTAAACATGAGAGCATTCACATCCTTGAGTGTAAACAAGTAAGGGAGTGCTTTGTGAGTATTTCTTTTTTATTTTTTTAAATTATCTTTGAGTATGGTCATTATGGACATGCCTTATTTTCTTAGAGGGGATGATGCTTATGTTTATTTGGAATGCGTGCAACAAATGGAGAAGATATTTGATTCTCTTAAATGAAGTGATTTCCAAAAGTGTAAACTTGCTTCTCATGCATTTTTGGGTCATGCTGCTATATGGTGGGTGTAGATGGCGGTGTTTAGCATGCACCTATGATTTTAGCAACCGCGTCACTGTTTGAGCTCAGTGCTCTAGAGAATACATTAACCACTATCACAAAGACATGGCATGGAGATAAGGAGTCACCACCCAGGGTAATAATTAGGTCAAATAAAAAAATGGTGGTACTCAATTCCCTCAAAGAAAGCCAACACCACAATCAGGAGATTCTGGATACGGAATACCAACTTCTTTCAGTCTTGTGTTCTTTTAGAATTACTTTATGAATTACTGTTTTATCCTCTATTTACATGCAATTTCATATAAACTCTTAAAAAAAATCAACTCCAGGCAAACTAGTCATGAAATATACAAGTAAACAATGCATTCATCACATCCTTAGGTTAGTGTAATCTACATTGATTTTAATTAAATGGGCTAAATCTATATGTTTTAATTTACAATTGAGTCTAAAGACTACTGGGCCTACTTCCTATTAATTAAATGATCTTAAGTCTATTTATTTTAATTCTAAAAATGGGCCTAAATCTACAAATTATGAAGTATTTAAATTAGTGAGCCTAGCTCTACATATTTTATTTGTAAGGTGATTTTAAATCTACAAATTATGGAAAAGGCTTAAATTAAATGGGTTAAGTCTAAATTAATTAAATTAAATTAGGTGGACCTATGTCTAATTAACTAAATGGGCCTAAGTATCCCTACCCTAAATCTAATTAATTATGGGCCTAAAGATACATTTTCATTAATTAAACCTAAAAAACTTAAATTTAAATGATTTAAAGCCTAATGTGGGCCTAGGGCCTAAAACATATAAACATAAGCAAAAAAGCCTAAAAAAAATAAAAAAAATAAAAGATCAAATTATTAATTAAATATATTATAAAACCCTAATTTAATTAAAGTAAACATGAACAATAAATAAAACAATCAATCAAGCAAACTAATTTCATATAGTGCATCAAATAGTGGAAGATAATAAAGCTAAAAAATTAATTATTACATCACTTTCCTAATAAAATACATATAAAAAGGAAAAAAATTATGTAAAAGTAAATCTAATTTGGATATGATTGATCTGCAAGATTAACATGACCATTCACATAACTTTCTTAATTTCATGAATAATATGATGATCATGCATGCTTACAGTGATTATTTATGCTATGATGATGTATGATGATAATATAAAGGATGCATGAGGTCATCACTAAATTGAGACCATGATGACTCTATTGTCGAATATGAACTTTTCACATTATTGGTATTTACATTGTGATTTCATGATTTTAGAAATAGAGGATGAAGAATGATAATATGAAATGAGCATAATAAAGCATATATTATTCATATAGTAAGCAAGATTGCCAATCTCATCACACAAGCACAATAGTATACACAAATGTTGGCAACAATAAAATAAAATGCAATGTGATAAAATAAATGTGCTAAAATAATTGAGTGGTCCTCAGACTCAACTGAGCTTGTGTGGGTTTTGAAGCTTTTAGCTTTGTGAGATTATTAAGCTTTCCTCTCTAGAGGTTCAAAATGACAGTAGAATGATGCTAGATTGTATACCTTTAAAGCGTGCTTTGACAAAGATGAGGCTTGGTTTAGTGGAAAAGGGATCTAACAACCTACGAGAAAGGTTGTGGGAGAGCAAAAACTATATGGAAAAGGGTTTGCAACGCCTTCAATCGTACCAATTTTTGAGTGTGTATGTGTGTTTCCACTTGTTCCCCCCTTAAAAATAGGGTGTGAAGGGGCCTATTTATAGGCATAATTGGATAGAATAGGGTGGTGTGGGCATGGTCATGTGTGCATATCAAGAATTTTGCACATGGCCATGCCAAGTCCACATGGTCATGTGCTTGGCGCTTGGCCATGTGCCCACTCGTGCGCTCCACACACACTTCCCAGGTTTTGTGCACACTATTGCACGATTGATCCCTAAGGTTTTTGGGCCTTTTGGACATATTTTTGAAGTTCGTTTTGCCAAATTCGGCCTTAATTTTAGCACATGACATCTAGGTACATTTACGTGCACATCTAAACGATACGCGTTGATCCTCGGGTTATGTTGGACCATTTTAGGACCACTTCCAAAGGTTTTGGAGCTTTTTTTATGTGTTTTCAAAGTCCATTTTATGAAAATTGATTTCTATTTTTTCAAAAAATTGGGTTCCAGTCTGGCAAAATTCACATCGACCTAATGAGTTGGGTATTTTGAGGAGTTTCTTGAAATAAACCTCTCATTGTTATGATAATTTGTATTTTGCAAGGTTGAAGCATAACTTAATGGCTCGATGATCAATTTTGCACACTGGTAGGGTCTATTAGTTTTTTTTAAGGTTGCACACTTCAGAGGTGTTACGAACAAGCAGACTCTAATCATCTCAGGGATTCATTTCATCATTGAACCTTTTTTAGGGATAGTCAAATCTTAGGTATGATAATGACTTTCACTGATTACAAAAACCTAAAGTCCTAGTAGGACCACATTTAGATGGGCAATAATACTATTTGTTTCAGTAGGGATGGTAACAACCTTTCCGTTTAGAAGTAACTTGATCTTCTGATGCATTGTGGAGGGTATGCCCGCTAGTGGGTGGAACCAAGGTCTTCCTAATAAAGGGATGTCCATGATGGTAAATTTTGTTAGTTATTCGATATCCTCCACTGTGACTACTACTTTGAAAGTGCCAACGACTAGCTTCTTTAAATCATCATAGGATTGTATGACCATATTGGATTCTTCCAAGTTTTCAACATTCATCCTGAACTTATGTAGAAACCTTAAGGGGCAAACATTAATGGTAGATCCATTATCGACCATAACACACAGAGTCTTCTTAGATTTGATAATTGCTTGTATGAAGAAGGGATGGTTGTGGACCCTTCCCTCGAGGGGAAAATTTTGTCTAAAAAGGTGATTGTATTAGAGGGAGCTTTCATTAGAGAGGCTATCATCTCCTAAGGTAAGGCATTAATGGCAATCTTTGCCTTATCTAGTGCTTTGACAAGGGCATCCCTGTACTTCTTAGAGGATGTGAGTAGGTCCTAGATACTGGCTTATGCCTAAGTCTTCTTAAGCTATTTAAGGATAATCTCTTCCTTTTTAACTAGAGCCTAATAACTTGTTACCTCTTTTCCTTTAGAGGGATCTTTTTCTTTTTTAAGAGGTTGATATGCCTGCCCACTGTGAGTTATATGATTGATTGCTAGTGAGGGCGTTATGGAGCAGCTAATAAACCAAGTTCAAAGAATTCAAAATGATGAAGATGAGCATGGTAAAAAAGGCAAGGATCAAGTTCAAGAGGTTTTGAGTCCAATCAGCATGCCTCAAGGACTTATAACAAAGTCTCAATGTAAAAAGCTTTAAGAAGCCTTAATCCATCATCTACAAGGCTTAGTGAACTTAGCTAGTGAAAGTTTACAAGGACACTAAAGCTTTGTGCTAAGTGCAGCTCAAGTTCAATACAACTTAATTCAAGTCCAAGTTACTAATGGGTTTAATTAAGTATATAATATGCCACATTTGTTATGGGCTAGCCGAATATGCATAGGAGAGTTATTTAAGCATTTTTATTTAGGTTCAATTATGTTAAATAAGGGCTGGATGAATTTGTTATTTTAAAAGCCCATTAGTTTTAGTTAGTTTAATTATTCTTAAAATAGGAAGTATGTCAGAATTCCTATTTGAGGTCTGATTAGATTAGTTTCCTATTTTTGTGATTAGAGTTATTAGTTTTCCTTATTCACTAAGGAAAACCTTGTAAAGGCTATATATATGTGCCTTGGATGAATTATTAAGATTTGGAATTGAAGTTTTAAAACCTAAAGGCTATTTTGCTTTTATCTTTGTGTTCTTGTGTACAATACATGCTTTAAGGAATATTCAAGTAGATCGATCATCTTCTTATAGAGTGTTTAGAAATTAGAATTTAGAAATGATTTTTCTTTATTCTAATTCTTTGATCATCTAAGTAACATGATTTCTAACCATTCTTAGAGGTTGTTGTTGAATTGACTATTAGGGTTTTCAAGTTAATGCTTTGGGGGTTCGAATACATAAAGGGGTTCTCAAGCTTATTCTTGGAGGTTCTGTATCATTTGGTATCAGAGCTTTGGCTCTAGATCAGGTTTTATCTCTTATAATTTTTGTTCTTAATCTTGATTTCTTATATTTTTCTTATTCTTTTAAATTTTGTTCTTATTTTTTATTCTTCATTCTTGTGTTTTGTTCTTTGTTCTTGTTTGTTAGTCTTGATCTTGTTTTTTTTCCTTTAAGTTAGTCAATTATTTTGCATTCTAAAATTTAGATTTGTGTTCATAGTTGAAAGTTTTTAAAAAAATTCATGCAAAGAAGAAGAAGAAGAAGAAGAAGAAGAAAGAAATTTGAAAAAAAAAATTCGTGAAAAAAAAGAGAAAGTTATTAGAAAAGGAAGAATTGAGATTCTTGAGTGATTTATATCCTAATCAGGTCTGATTTTCATATCCTTCCATTCCTTGCTCATTAAAGAATATTGTTTGAGTGATTAATATCCTCATTAGGTCTGATTTAGATTTCCTAATCATATTTGGTTTATAATTGACATATCTAATAAGATCTTGTCATATATTGTATTACATGTCTATTAAGGATTTTGCATATCTTTACAATACTTGCTCATTAAGGAATATTACTTATTGAGGCATATTTGACTTTTCTTCTTAAAATAACTTCTAAATTCATTTTCTTTTCTATTCTAGAAGATCTTTGTATTTCTTTCATATGTCTTTTGCATCTATTTGAGTTTTCCTAATTTATTGCTTCTGAATTGTCAATTTTCTTTTCTTGTGATCAAATTGCTTTAAACTATTTGAATTATTCTAAAAGTATGATTCACTTAAGAACATAAAAGAAATTAGCTTGAGTGGTGTGAGGAAAGCCGTGAGTGGAATTTTTTTTAAGTTAAACATGAGTGACCATCCCCATCATTTGAGTGCAAACATGTGAGGGAGTGCTTATGAGGTCCTTGAATTATTATTTTTTATTTTCTAACATTCTTTGTAGCAATTTCAAACTAAGGTGAAGATAATGATGTTGGTCATGTTGATGAAACTAGACTACGTGAGGCTCAATAAGGAGATTTTGCATGCTTTA
The DNA here is from genome assembly GCA_947683625.1 of Mallotus nudiflorus. Classification (NCBI taxonomy): domain Eukaryota; kingdom Viridiplantae; phylum Streptophyta; class Magnoliopsida; order Malpighiales; family Euphorbiaceae; genus Mallotus; species Mallotus nudiflorus. Next base: position 46,180 of record CANTUR010000833.1, on the reverse strand, counting down.
ATAGAAACATGGAGGCTATGAGAGAAGCATTAGAGTGCATGAATACAAGGTTGCAAGTATTTGAAAGAGCACAACTGAATCACAATCAGGGAAATAGGGTAGGTAGAAACCAAATACCTTAAGTTGGTGATTTGGAAGATGACACCAATGATTATAATGCAAATGATGATGATGCCATTGTTGGAATGGGTGTACCTAGGGGTGGAGGTAGAGGAGGCTGAGGTTTAGGTAGAGATAGAGGAAGAATGCAAGAAAATCAATTCTATGGTAGAAACTGAGGCAACGATGATTTTTTTGATAGAAATTTAGGGAGCATTAAACATAAGATACCTTATTTTCAAGGAAAAATAGATCCAGAGGCTTATTTACAATGGGAAAAGCAAGTGGAACTCATATTTGATTATCATCAATTTAGTGAGGAGAAGAAGGTTAAGTTGGCTGTTACTTAATTTTTAAATTTTGCTATCATTTGGTGGGATCACTTGGTGACTAGTAGAAGATGAAATTTGGAGTACCCAATTGATACTTGGTATGATCTCAAGTCTGTAATGAGAAAGCAATTTGTCCTAAAACATTTCCATAGGGAGCTTGTGCAAAAGGTTCAAGTTCTTAGACAAGGTAGTAGGATTATGGATGATTACTACAAGGAGATGGAAATGATTATGACTAGGGCTAATATAGAGGAAGATGTGGAGACCACCATGGCATGTTTCATTATTGGTTTGAACAAGGAGATAGCTAACCGAGTGGATTTGCAATAATATAAAGATCTAGAAGAGATGGTGCACATTGCTATTAAGGTGGAAAAGCAAGTCCAAGGAAGAGGGACAACAAGGTATGTTTCCAAACCTTACTCCAACTTTAATTCTACTTGGAAAAGAGATATGAAGAGTGATTTTAAGAGTGGAAATAAGGGTGCTTATGATGTTGCAAAGGGAAAGGTAGATTCGATTTCCAAAGAGAAAACTAAAACCGTAGATCCTAAAGGGACAAATAAAGACATCAAGTGCTAGAAGTGTCAAGGTGTAGGTGATATTAACAAGGAGTGCCCTAACAAGAGAACTATGACCATACAAAATGGAGAGATAGTGACTGATGATGAAGAGGATGATAATGAAAGCGATGTGAATGAGATGACTGAATTGGAAAGTTATAGTGATGGGAGCATTGAGGAGCCAATTAAGGGTGATCTGCTGGTTACAAGACGTACTCTTAGCATTCAATTGAAGATGGATTGCCATGAGGAGCAATGAGACAACTTGTTCCATATAAGGTGTCATGTTCAAGGTAAAGCATGTAGTAAGATTGTCGATGGTGGGAGTTGCACTAATGTGGTCAGTACCTTCTTGATTAATAGATTGGGGCTGTCTACTATTCCATATCCACAGCCATACAAACTTTAATGGCTTAATGATTGTGGTGAGGTTAAGGTAAATAGACAATCTATTATTTCATTTTCAATTAGTAAATATCATGATGAAATGTTGTGTGATGTAGTTCCTATGCATGCTGGAGAAATTTTGCTTGGTAGACCATGGCAATTTGATAGAAAAACTAAGCATGATGGGTACCTCAATAGGTATTCATTCACTAAGGATGGGTGAAAGACCATATTAACACCACTTTCCTCAAAAGAAGTGTACGAAGATCAATGTAAAATGGAAAGGATAAGAGTGGAGGCTGAAAAGAAAGAAAAAGAGGGTAAGAAAAGTGCTTTAGAGAGTGAAAATAAAAAGTGTGAAAAGAAAGTAGGAAAAGAAAAAGGAGAACATATTCGGCCTAAAGAGAAAAATGAAAATAATGTGAGTTTAATAGCTAGGACAAGTGAGGTTAGGCAAGCTTTGTATTCCAAACAACTTATATTTGTACTTTTGTACAAAGGGGCTTATTTGACAACTAATGAATTTAACATATCTTTGTTTAGTGTGTTTGTTGATCTTTTTAAAGAATTTGTAGATGTGTTTCCCAAGGAGATGCCTAGTGGTTTACCACCAATTAGAGGTATAGAACACCAAATTGACTTCATTCCTAGAGCTGCCATACCCAATCGACTAGCATATAGAACAAATCCAAGTAAGACAAAGGACATCCAAAAACAAGTAGAGGAGTTGCTAACTAAAGGATCTATAAGGGAAAGTCTTAGTCCTTGCTTGGTTCCTATTATTTTTATACTAAAGAAGGATAGAGCATGGAGGATGTGTGTGGACTGCAAAGCCATCAATAAAATCAAAGTAAAGTATCGTCATCCTATTCCTTGATTAGATGATATGCTTGATGAGTTATATGGTTCTTGTTTGTTTACTAAAATAGATTTAAAATCTGGTTATTGTCAAATTCGAATGAATGTTGGTGATGAATGGAAAACAACCTTTAAGACTAAGTATGGGTTGTATGAGTGGCTTGTCATGCCATTTGGTCTTACTAATGCACCTAGCACATTCATGTGATTGATGAACCATGTGTTGCGTGAGTACTTAGGTAAATTTGTTATTGTTTATTTTGATGATATTCTGATTTAATCTAAGTGTTTGGATGATTACCTTATGCATGTGCGACTTATTCTAGAAATACTTAGGTGAGAAAAGTTGTATGCTAACCTTAAGAAGTGTAGTTTTTGCATGGATAGGGTTAATTTTCTTGGTTTTGTAGTTTCTAGTCAAGGAATTGAGATTGATGAGGAAAAGGTTAAAGCCATTAAAGAGTGGCCAAAACCTAAAAATGCTAGTAAGGTAAGGTGTTTTCATGGGCTTACTGGTTTCTATAAGAGATTCATTAAAGATTTTAGCACTATAGCCGCACCTTTGAATGAATTAGTTAAGAAAAATGTTGGATCTATTTAGGGTGATGCACAAGAACATGTATTTAATGAACTTAAAGATAAATTGTGTAATGCACCTTTGCTTGCTTTACCTAACTTTGATAAAACTTTTGAGATTCAATGTGATGCTAGTGGCATAGGGATTAAAGCTGTTTTGATGCAAGATTAAAGACCATTAATGTATTTTAGTGAAAAGTTAAGTGGGGCAACCTTGAAATATCCAACTTATGACAAGGAATTATATGCATTGGTTCGAGCTTTGCAAACATGGCAACATTATTTGTGGCCTAGGGAGTTTGTGATACACACTGACCATGAAAGTTTAAAGCATTTGAAGGGTCAAGATAAGCTGAACTTTAGGCATGCCAAATGGGTGGAGTTCATAGAAGCATTTTCATATGTGATTAAGTACAAGCGAGGTAAAAAGAATGTGGTTGCTGATGCGTTGTCTAGAAGGTACACCTTACTTAACTCACTTACTGCTAAATTATTAGATTTTGAGTTTATAAAGGAGTTGTATCCACATGATGATGATTTTGGTGATATATATGCATCTTATGACAATGGGGCAGTTTCATATGATTTTTACTTGTTTGATGGTTTCTTGTTTAAAAGAAATAGATTATGCATTCCTATGTGTTCTATAAGGGAATTATTAATTAAGGAGGCATATGGAGGAGGCTTAATGGGGCATTTGGGTTAAATAAGACCTATGATATGCTATTAGAATATTTCTTTTAGCATGGTATGAAACATGATGTGCATAAAATTTATGAGCATTACATTACATGTAGAGAGGCTAAGTCTAGGTTGAAATTGCATAGGTTATACACAACATGATAATATCTTTGTTGTGCTTGATAGATTTAATAAAATGGCTCATTTTATACCATGTCATAAAATTGATAATGCTAAGTTGATTGCTGATTTATTTTTCAAAGAAGTTGTACATTTACATGGCATACCTAGGAGCATTGTTAGTGATAGGGATGTTAAGTTTTTGAGTCATTTTTGGCATATGTTGTGGGGAAAGTTAGGAACTAAGCTATTGTTTTCAATTACTTGTCACCCTCAAACCGATGGGCAAACTAAAGTAGTTAATAGGACTTTGATTGCTTTGCTTAGGGCAATCATATAAAAGAACATTAGAACATGGGAGGATTGTTTACCATTTGTGGAGTTTGCTTACAATAGGGCTATTCATAGCACTACCAATTGCTCTCTATTTGAGATTGTTTATGGATTTAATCCACTTACTCCTATTAATTTATTACCACTACCGCCTAACAATTTTATGAGTGTTGATGCTAATTCTAAGGCAGATTTGGTAAAGAAGTTACATAAGCAAGTTAAGGAGAGGATTGAGAAGCAAAATGCTGAAGTAGCTTCATGCGTGAATAAGGGAAGGAAGACAATGATTTTTCATCCTAGAGATTGAGTTTGGGTGCATTTTCGCAAAGAAAGGTTTCCACTTCAAAGGAAGTCTAAGCTAAACCTAAGAGGAGATGGTCCTTTTCAAATACTTGAAAGGATTAATGACAATGCATACAAAGTGGACCTACCTGGTGAGTATAATGTTAGTGCTTCATTTAAAGTGGCTGATTTGAGTCCTTTTGATATAGGTGATGCTTTAGATTCGAGGATGAATCTTTTTAAGGAGAGGGGAAATGTTATAGAACAGCCAACACACCAAGTTCAAAAGAATTCAACATGATGAAGATGAGCATGGTCAAGAAGGCAAGGATCAAGTTCAGCATGCCTCAAGGACTTATAACAAATTCTTGATCTAAAAAGCTTTAAGAAGCCTTAATCCATCATCTACAAGGCTTAGTGAACTTAGCTAGTGAAAGTTTACAAGGACACAAAAGCTTTGTGCCAAGTGTAGCTCAAGTTCAATACAACTTAATTCAAGTCCAAGTTACTAATGGGTTTAATTAAGTATATAATGGACCACATTTTTATGGGCTAGCCGAATATGCATGGGAGAGTTATTTAAACATTTTTATTTAGGTTTAATTATGTTAAATAAGGGCTGGAAAATTTGTTATTTTAAAAGCCCATTAGTTTTAGTTAGTTTAATTATTCTTAAAATAGGAAGTATGTCAGAATTCCTATTTGAGGTCTGATTAGATTAGTTTCCTATTTTTGTGATTAGAGTTATTAGTTTTCCTTATTCACTAAGGAAAACCTTATAAAGGCAATATATATGTGCCTTGGACGAATTATTAAGATTAAGAATTGAAGTTTTAAAACCTAAAGGCTATTTTGCTTTTATCTTTGTGTTTTTATATAGAATACATGCTTTAAGGAATATTTAAGTGGATTGATCATCTTCTTATGGAGTGTTTCGAAATTGGAATTTAGAAACTAGTTGTGTTTCAAAATTAGAATTTAGAAATGAGTTTTCTTTATTCTAATTCTTTGATCATCTAAGTAATATGATTTCTAACCATTCTTAGGGGTTGTTGCTGAATTAACTATTAGGGTTTTCAAGTTAATGCTTTGGGGGTTCAAATACATAAAAGGGTTCTCAAGCATATTCTTAGAGGTTTCGTATCAGACGGCTTCTTAACTGCTTGCTTATCTACTTTTGTACCGCTATTTTGGTCCTAAACAACAATTTCAGGATCATCAGAGTCATACCATATATTGATCCCCATGATTTGCAGATTCTGAAGCTGAATAGTATTGACCACCTCATCTTCGTTATCAAATTCTTCTCCCCATCTTGAGGGCACTATGTCTTTTGAGTGTGTGTGGGTAGTAGGGGGTACTGTGTACTTGACTTTGTAGTCAAACTTCCTAGATGGTTGACCCAGTAAATCCTATACTTCATAGTCACTACTGGGATCTTTGTCTGTGTTTGCTTTTTGTGAGTAAGGGCAATCAATCGCTTCATCATTCATTGGGATATAGGGTTCAAGAATGAGACTCAAGAGTTTGTCTTCTAAAGGCTTTTCTTGGGCGTTTTAAATCGATTGTTCAATATGGTTTACTGGTAGATTGGAGGAAATCATGTTATTAGTTGGTGGAGGCATGTTTTGATAGTTTGGAAGAGGCCTAGTCTCTTACAATTGCAGAAGATTCTTTTGTTGGAGTCTCTGGAATACTTTGGATAGTGGGAGGTTGAAGTTTGAGAACTTTCTTGGTGTTTTGATGGCATTGATAGATGGTGAACTATGGGTGTTGTGTCAAATCATGTTTATTTCTGCAGTTTGGGTGAACGTGTTTTGGATATTTAGTTGGGTATTGCAGCGAAAGGTGTTCTTGGTTTGTTGAGGTTCCTCATCCTCAATTATGATCCTTGCCTGATGAAGAGCTCTAAAGTCAGGATAATGAGCAAAGATCATCTATTTTCTAAAGTGTGGTAGTGCCCCCTTGATTATTAGCTTTGTTTGTTCATCTTCTGGAGGATAGTTTCTCATTTTGACTACTTTTACCTGCTATTTTATGACATAATCAGAGAAAGCTTCACTGACTTTATGCTTTATTGTCTCAAGATCTCTTTGAGTGATGTCTAGCTAAGTGTCGTATTCATACTGCTTGATAAACTTATGAGTTAGCAATAGCCAATCACTTTTGATTTTCTCTTTAAGGTCAAAGAACCATGCCCTCGGTCCTTCCTGTAACAATGTAAAGAAGAAACAAATAATCTGAGATTCTATAAGCTTTGTAGCAGTCATAAAGGTAGAATATTTCCTTAGATGGACCCTTGGATCCCCTGTGCCATCAAACTTAGCTAAGTTTGGTAGTTTAAAATCATCTGGGAGTGATTTGTCTTTGAATGGTGCCATGTCAGTAAAGCTTTTACAGCCATGAGTCCCTTTGTCTTTAAAAGCAAATTCCAATTGAGCCATTCTATTAGCCAATAATATGACCTCCCCTATCGATTCAGGCTTGGTTAGGTCAGTAATTTTTGCATCTTTGGTGCATTTTTAAGATCCTGGTAGTAGTCATTATCATCACCAGCATGAACTGTAGTACGGGGAATTCCTTTGCCTTACCTACCTTTGGGCGAACATATGCAAAAGCTTCATTCAATAGTGTATTATTTCCATCTTGGGCACTTTTGGCTTTGATTTGGGCTTAGAGGATTTTGGCTATGGTACCATTAGTGGGTAGTTTTTGGATCCCCTCTTTTGGCCTATCTTTGAATTATTGGTAAGAAGTATCTTCTTGGTTATTCATGTTGGATATAGGATTCTTGTACATTTATTAAGGTTAGTTAAATGAATGATGCATGATGTGTGCCTATAAAAGAAAAGGGTGAGCATGCATGAATGGAGTAGATGCAAATCCTATGATGAAAGACAATTATTCCTACCAGAAATATTGGTTAGTACGTGCTTATTTACATGTATGTTATGTATACATGATTAAAGCTGGTTAGTTTTTCCTACACAATGAACAAGCCAATCACAAGCAAGCTCTCATTTCTGACCTTATTTCTCCATGAGGTTATTTAGTCTCTTTCCTAGGTAGGTTTTGACCCTTTAGTCATCGGGGGACTATGGTTTTGCTCTCGGAACTAGGTTGTTTCAATTTATATTGATAAAAACCAAAGGGTAAACTGAGGAACAATACTGAAATGTGCTTCCAGTAACCATATGATGTTGATGTGAAGGTCAATTTTCAGGCTTCAAATGATGTCTAAAGCCTGTATGCATAGGATCATGGTTAATTAGAGGGAGCCCAAGTTCTTGCCCCCATATCAATATTCGATATATTTATTGAGAGTCATGAAAGTATCGTATAATAGTTTACAATTTAATTTTGCTAACTTAAAGGTCCATAATCTAGTTGGATTCCTAACCCATTCATTTGATATGATAAGGATAAATGGATGAAGTCTCATAGGTTTCGTCATTGAGGGATGTTGTTATTTTGTTAGTTTACACAAAGTATTCAAGCTAAAGTACATGATTCTTATCATTCCCTATGCTTCAGGCTTGCATGAAGTAGATAAGAATCACATGGTCTTAAGCTTGTATGTTCTATGAAAATTGACATTACGATGTCATTCGATGATAGGCATTGGGAGAGTTATGTCATTTTATGAATATCAGGTCAAATGAACAACATTAGGATAGGGATGGAATGCACAACTTAGTGGGATCCTAATGGATGTTACTACTATTTTATCTATATGAGCTGAGTCAGGGTGAAAGGCTAAAGGTTCCTTTAGCGAGAATGCCCCCATATGACTAGGGTTATAGACTCTGGTTAGTGAATCTAGCATTATTTTAACTTAGTCACCCCCCTTTAGGACTTAGGTTACAGACTCTAGTTAGATGAGTCCGGCGAATGAATGAGTAAAGACTAAAGGTGATAATACCATGTCTTTATTGCCCTTTAGCTTGAGTGGAATCATGGTGGCAATGTCATTTAGTATTATTAAGGCCTTGAGGGACCAATGGTGCACATGTGATGTGTAGTGCAAATGTAGTGGTAAGAAGTAGTCATTTTTAAGTTGATCTCTCTTACTTATAAGTCCCCAGTGGAGTCTCCACTATGAGCAACCACTTTTTGTGTGTTTTGCGTCTCTTGGTTTTGAAACAAAATGGTTCCATAAGGGTCTTTTATTTCTAAGGGACATGGCAACTTTACTAAAGAGGGACAGATGATTGGTCTCGAGAGGAACGAGATGCTTTTTTTTTATTTTGTGGAGTCACCACCCGATTTTTAGAAAATCGGGAAAAGAGAAAGGATAACATTGGGTCACTTAGTGAGTATTGCCCCCAGTAGAGATATCCATATTCGGGGGATTGCATATACTGTATAACTATTTCTCATTATACGATGTTTAATGTATAGATACCGTAACACCTTAGTTTTGGTAATGAAATTTTGTATGGAATTCACATAATTCATCAGATCATGGAAGATAGTAAAGTTGAAAAATATTACTATTACATCGCTTTCCTAATAAAATACATATAAAAGAAAAAAAATATTGCAAAGAAGTAAATATAATAAATCTGCAAGGTAAATATGACCATTCACACAACTTGCTTGATTATATGAACAATGGGATAAGCAATGGACACTCAATCATTTGAATGAGTAAGTGAAGTATAGATGATCATGCATGCTCGCAGTGATTATTTATGCTATGATAATAATATAGGGGATGCTTGATGTCATCATTGGACAAAAAACATGATGACTCTATTCCAAGATATGAACTTTCATATTATTGATACATTACATCAATCACAATGATCATAAAAATCTATTCACCTGACATTGGAAGAGGTTATAATGGCATGATTCTATTCGCCTGACACTTGAAAAGGTTATAGTGGCATGATTCTATTTGCCTGACATCAAAGGAAGTTATAGTGGCATGATTTTACTCACAGGATACTTGAAGAGGTTATATCGACAACATCTGTTTATTCACTTGACATCTGAAGAGGTTATGCGTCATGATTCTATTCGCTTGACACCTGAAGAGGTTATAGTGGCATGATTCTATTCGCCTAACACCTGAAGAGGTTATAGTGGCAGTACTTATCTTTTTGCCAAACACTTGAAGAGGTTATAGTGGCAGTATCTATTTGTTTGCCTAACACCAGAGGAAGTTATAGTGGCATGATTTTGCTTGTCAGACACCTGAAGAGGTTATAGTAGTAGTATCTGTCTATTCACCTGACACCTAAAGATTTTATAGTGGTAGTACTTATCTTTTCATTGGAAACTTGAAGAGGTTATAGTGGTAACATCTGTCTATTTTCTTGACACCTGAAAACGTTATAGTGCTAGTATCCCAACGATCGAATCACAATAACATAGCGCTCAAGTAAGTACCTCTCTCTTCAGAAAATGATTTTTTGCATCTTTGCATTTGCTTCACAAATGAGAATGCGATTATAACCTTTTTAGGTGTCACACAAATGAAGATGCTACTAAGCAAAATGAGAATGCGATTATAACCTTCTTCGGTGTCATGCAAATGAAGATGCCACTAAGTAAAATGAAGATGCGACTATGACCTTTCTTAGGTGTTATGCAATTAGGGATGCTACTAAGCAAAATGAAGGTATGACTATAACCTTCTTAGGTGTCACACAAATGGAGATGCTACTAAGCAAAATAAAGATATGACTATAACCTTCTTAGGTGTCACACAAATGAAGATGCTACTGAGTAAGATGAAGATGTGATTATACGTAAGTGAAGATGCTACTAAGCAAGATACAACTATAACCTTCTTAGGTGTCACATAAATGAAGATGCTACTAAGCAAAATGAGGATGCAATTATAACATTTTTAGGTGGTGTCACGCAAATGAAGATGCTATGAAGATAAGACTATAACCTTCTTAGGTGTCACATAAATGAGAATGCTATTGAGCAATTATAATGTAGTGATGAGGCAATAATGTTGATACAGTGATGATACAATAATGATGATGCAATAATGATGATGTCATTAATTATCATGTTTTGGATGTCACTTTGATGATTTTGAATAAGATGTCCTTACCATACTTTTCCCTATTTTTCTTCTTTTAGGAGGTGTTGGGTTCTTAAAAGATAGTGATGCTAGGCAAAGCCTACATTAGTGTGCTTTTGTGTGAGTTCAATGCGTGTTGTGTTCTCAAATGGAGGTTCGGTACTTGAGGAATGATTGTGTAAAGTCTTAAAATGCACGCATCATCAGTTTAGAGTGCGTAAGGGGTGGAAGAGCATGTGGCCACACCTATAGGGGCACATGGTCATGCGTTGATTATGTGATCATGCAATAGGCACGTGGTCACTCACCTTCCCCCTCTCTGGTCTATATAGACCCGAATTTTTTAGGCTTGGGGAGGCTTCTTCAATTCTTCTTTGGTTGTTTTTCACCTTTTCTTGATTCCTTTTGATTTTTGAGCAATTGTTTTCTCTATTTCTACTTATGTAATTTTCTTTTCTTTGAATAAGATGGAGTTTCCCAACATTTTAAAAATCTTGAGGATATCCTTAATGATTTGGATGTCAAGGGTGACTTCACGGAGGTTACTAGAGTTGATATAGAGACTTCCACTATAGGGACTAGTCTTGATGGTTCGTTTATTACTAAAGGTCCTTAGTCATCCAGGATTTTTTAAGGAGGTTTGATCCCCGTGGTTCATAGTCTGGAGACTCATGCTTGGGTTCATCATTGTCGCTAGGTAGGTTCTCTTTTATACTCTGTTTTCTTTTTTAAAGTTATTTAACTGTTTATGATACTTTATTGTCTGTTAGCTCTTGTTGTCCTTTTTATGTTTAAGGTTGTTATAGCTTTTGTTTATAGCTCTGTAGTGTTTGCTGTAACTATCTATTAATCCATACTTTTATTGTGAGTATTGATAGTCAATAGCCCTTGATTTATCTTTGTAACTATCTGTTAACACTTGCTATAATGTTCTTTTTGGCTTTTACTTTGTTATTTTTTTTGTTCCTATTAAATGACAAAGAGGAAGATGTTTTAGCATTTAGTAATTATACAAATATTTGATGGCATAACTAATATTTGTAGCCTTGCAGGTCCATCATTGCATTGCCTAGTACTTTTAATAAAGTCAGCACATATTATTAGGGTCTCCTACGGTGTGTGAAGCAGATGGTTATCATAAAGGGCTTTGACTTGATTATTAATGAGCTAATTTATGACTCATATGCATCGAGTCAGGTGTTCATCAGGTCAGGTATGCATTGATTAAGGGATGGATGGATATGACACACTTTTCATTTGCCCGTTGGAGAGATAACTATCACTCCTCTAGATTTTACCGTTATCATGGGCTTGAGCTTTTCTAGGGAGCCTATTCCTTTTAGTGAGGAGGAGTGTTCTTTTATGGTGGCATGGAAGTGCCTCACTAAGGAGTTGTTTTGGGTGGTTTCCCCAATCAATTTTGGTTGCCCATACCTCACTCGCTACACTGAGTTTGTTTCCACTATGAAAAAAAAGTATGAAGCTAATTTTATTTCATCAGAGTAGTTAGCCTGTTGCTTCCTATTCTACTTGCTAACTACTATCATCTTCCTAAATCCTTTAGGTATGGGTAGTCAGTGATTGCTGCCTATTCTGAGGGACTTAGATAGCTTATCAAGATACAGGTGGGGTACTACTACCTTAACCCACATGTACTCGGGTTTAGACGCAACTTGTAGAGGTGGCTCGAGGATTTGAGTAAGAGTTCTTGTATATGTATGTTCTTTTGCACTTTGTCCTTTGCTTATTTTTTTGACCTCCTAAATTTTGATTTGACATATCTGGGCTTATGAGTTTGGGGTCCTTCCTCGTTTGACTCTTGAGCATCTTCTAGAGGATGGCTTTCCTAATTATTCCTACTAGATTAGGAAGACCACTGACTTGATCGAGGATTATGTAGAGGCTCTAGATTATATGAGTAAGTTGTCCCTTGGGTAGGTATGCTTGATTTTGTTGTATTGTTCATTTTGTTTCCTAGAGATTCTTTATCCATTTTTGCTCTTTAAGCATGTCCTCTTTCACTGGTGGGCGACGAGATCATATTTATTGGTAGAGATGGTGATAGTATGGCAGCTAACAGAGATGCAAGTGTTGCTACCCGACCTTGTTAGTAAAGTGTGGTATTTAGGTGAGCGAGTCCATCATTGGTGGGATGGTCCATTTATGAGGAGAGTCTCTATTCCTCCTTCTAGTCATATTTTTTGGAGTCATGAGCTTAGTGTAGATGAGCTTGCTACTGCTATGAGAGGATATCCTTCTAATGTGTTGATTCCATAACTTATTGATGTTGTGGCTAGTGGCTTCCTTCCTCCACCTCCACCTCCTCAAGCATATAAGACTTGTCCTTAAGTTTTGAGGACTAGGGCATCACATGGATCATTGAGAGTTGCTTCCTCTAATCCTATGAGCTTTTATTCCTACTTTGTACTAGTATGTAATGAACTTTGTTAGTAATAAAATATAATTGATGTGGTTATGGGGACTTATTTGCAATGAAAAGGTTCTCACTGAAAAATATCAGGATCTTGCTTTGAGGAGGATAAGGGCACGTTGCATACTGAGGAGGCTGCCCATGCTAGTGGTGTGGCTTCCAGCAGTACCATTATTGTGGATTTAGTAGGTAGATCATCCTTGGTGTTGTTTGGGATGAATATTTTTTGGTGGAGGACTTTATTTTAATTTGCCTCATCCTGACTATCCTCAATCAGGTGTTGTCCCTTTTGACACTACTCATGTTTATGCTTTATTTCACCTTTGTTTCATTTATTTGACTTGATGTCTAGTGTTTGACTTATTTGCTTGTTCTTTGTAGGTCCCAGTCTCTACTGCTCAGTATTGGTACATTATCACAAGGACTGTGCAATAGCATTTTTTGGAGTTTACAAGCAATTAGAAGGTATGCCTTCTTTATTGTACCTATTTATTTATGCAAATGTTTTATGTATGCATGAATGTATAACATGCAATTATAATGCAGGCTGAATAGCTCCTTACTAGTCGCGAGTGGGAGTGCACAATTTATTGCGATCAAATTGGCAAATTGGAATCATGGCTAGCATCCTTTCTATAAATGATGAGGAGCCTAGATTAGAGGATAGGGATGCTTGAGCAAGATCAATGTTTGCTCCTGATGGTAGCCACAGTTGATGTAGTTGTTTTAGGAGCTAGGTGTAGGGCTTTTCGACTTGTGGTTGCTTTGTTGTACTATTTTCCTGAGGTTTTAGACTCTAGGTGTTGTATTTAGGCATCTATCCTATATGTGTTGTATGATATGTATGATGGTGACTGTTGTGTTTATGCTTCTTGCTATATGTTTGTCATTGTTGAGGATGTTTGTTGTTGCTATTGTCTATCTTTTTTATTTTTCCCTCTTTTGCCTAAGGCGTCTCCTTTTGGAGCCTTTCACACTTAGCTGAGTTTTCTTTTTTCTTCCCTCTTTTGCTTAGGGTGTTTCCTTTTAGAGCTCTTCACATTTAGTTAGTTTTTTTAGGCTTCAATGATAATGGTTGATCTTAAGGAGAGAGTTCATAGAAGATGGTAAGAACTATAGTCATGTAATGAAAGACAATATAAAGAATGCTTGATGCAATTCATAATGATAGAAATGTTTTGCACTTTTTATAGATATTTTCATGAATTGGCAATCATTCTCATTCCACTAAAATCATTTAAGAAAAGCACAAGTGCATTCATACAAATTTCAAACTTGAGGTTACCCGTGTCCTTAACTAGCCTTCTTAAGTTTTCTAGTTAAGTATTTTCTCTCTTTTCCAAATTTTTTCCTAGGTTGCCTACGTAGGGTTTTCAACCTAATGGGAAGTCCCTAAATTTTGCATGAGTTTCCATTTTTAGGTTTTCAACTCAGCATGGTTTTTTTCTCTAAGCATAGTACTTCTTCAAGCGTGATTGCCTTCATAATCCATCAGCTTGACAACTCCTTTTGATAAGACATGTTTGACTAATTATGGGCCTTCCCAGTTTGGTCCAAATTTCCCTCTAGGGTTTGGAGCATTCTACCTTGCTTGCTTTAACATAAGTCTCCTACTTTCACACTCTTGTGTTTTAGCTTTCTATTGAAGGTTTTAGCTAGTCAAGCTTAATACAACTATGTGTGGTATAGAGCTTTAAGTCTTTGACTATCTAAGAGAGTGAGGTTATCATGCCTCTATTGAGCCCATTACACTTTGGGCAATTTACATGCGATTGCTACCCATAGAGACTTGATTTATATTTCACTTGGAGTACTACTTTTAACCCATACACTAGTGAGAAAGGAGTTGCTTCGTTGAAGTTCTAATTGTCGTTTGATACCCCTATAATGTTAGTGATATGTACTAGGTCAATCATTTAATTATGTATTGACTTTCTTATTTTATTAATAAAGAGGTATTTCATTATCATTTGATTTTATGATAATTATATGAATAGTTAATTCTTACTAAGGCTATCAAGTGTGTGACTTGATAATAAAACCCTTAGATTAAAATAAAAGTTTTATTCTAATTATCCCTAGCCATTTATTCATTATATAAATATTAAAGTATTAAGGCTAGTATGATGTTGACTGATGGTTATGTTTTACTAATCATGAATATGAGATATTAAGTCAACTCATAGGTGCATGATGAGAAATCATGTACTGGATTGACCCACCATGAGAATATTGCATAGAATATTGTCATAAGTATTTCTTATCGCAGTAATTTTATTTCGGTCCTTTGACCTTGAAATCATCATGGATTTTTACATAGCTATTTTATGTTTTGACACATTCTAACATTGTCTTTAACCGGACGATTAAATAGGATGTTGTTGGATATGAAATTAGTTATGTGAGGAATGTGAGTGATTTAGAAGGAATTTATCCCTCATTAATATGAGAAAGATATCTATAGGCCCCTTGATGAGATAGACTGAAGGAAAATGCATGGCCATGCTAATATGAATTGATAAAGAGTTATCATTTTCAGTCTACTTGGAATCCAGTCAGAATATTGAACTATATAAGGATGACATTCTATGCCTTATGTTCAATTAAGATATCATGTGATAAAGGGATGATAAAATTCACTGTAATTAGGTTATGTCGGATTATTGACTTCACATGACTTGGGTAGTCATAATGTCTTGCTAGAGGCCACTTATGACTTGTAGGCCTAAATAGAGATTTAGGCCCAATGCTAATGTTATGTGAACCTACAGGGTCACACACTTAGAACAAGCCCAAAACGACTATGGGTTTAATAGGCCCAAAATAAACTCTATGGAAATAAATAATTAAAGTGTTTTATTTATTTATTTATTTAAGATAAATGTTATTTTAAATAAATAAATAAATAAGATATTATTTCTTATTTATTTTTTAAAAAAAATCAGAATTTAATAAATGGAAATTACCAAAAAGGTTTTTGGTAGGTGAAACCCTAATTTGGAGTCTATAAATATGTTATATTCTTTAGGGTTTAATGTGTGTTGATTTTCCTTGCCTCCAAAACAGTTTTCTCTCTTTTTAGAAAACAAACATAGAGTTTTTCTTTTATTCTTGATTTGTGAGATAATCAAGAAGGTTGCTAGCACACACTCCAAGTCATTTTGTGAAGAGCTATTCGTGTGGATACCTATAGAGGATGCATCCTTTTGGAGACGTCTAGATCCGAACAACCAAAGCAAAAAGCTCGAGGTAAGGTGTCACCGGTGTGAACCTCCTCTCATCCTTCCAGAAAATCTTGCCTCTTTTGCGTCTTGGTGAGATTCTTGAAACCCTAGATTTAATCAAGTAGTCGAATTACATGGATCCAGGTTTAGGAACATGATAAAATTTTAATTTTTCCACTACATTTGTATCACGAAACCCCAACACATAAAGCATATGATAATGTGTCTACATAGTCTCGGTGAATCTGAGTCATTTTTTATAAAATCTTCTTGATGTTCTTGTTTATGGCTTTGATGGTTGCAATTGCTTATAGTCGGTAATGAGAAGATTTGTGATGTTCCACCTTATAACTCCTTAGTAGTTCTCTAACTTCCCTTTGGAATTAGACACTGTTATTAGAGATAATGTGATGGGGGATCCTATATTGACAAAACAAATTCTTTTTTATGAGCTTAGCCACTTAGTTGGCTCATATTCTTGTGAATGATTATGCTTTGACCCACTTTGTGAAATAATCTACCACAAAGATTTACCTATGTCCACTTGAGGCTGTTGGGTGGATTTCCCCAATTATGTCTAATCCTTATGCTAAAAAGAGCCATGGAGAAGAGATGTAATGTAATTCTGTTAGGGGAAGGTGATTGACATCCCTATGAATTTAAATCTTTTGGCATTCCCTTATAAATTTGATACAGTCTTCCATCATTGTCTTCTAGAAGAATCCTTGTTTGATTAGCTTCTTAGCTAGGATTACTTCGTTCATCTATGGACCGTAAACACCTTTATGCACTTCTTCCATTGTTGTGGCAACCTCAGTTTCATTTAGACATCGAAGTTGTAACCCATTTGAAGTTCTTTTATATAACACACTCTAGTGTGATATAAATTTTGATCCAAATCCTTATATGACTGCCTTATCATTTTCACTTGCTTGATTAGGATAGGCTTATTCCTTTAAATATCTACGGATGTCATAAAACTAGGGTTTTTCAATTTCTTCAGTCTTTGCTATTCTATTGTTCTTATGACAAGGTTGTCTTGATCTGAATAGGATTAAAGGCTTCATGGGCATTTTAGATGATCTTTCCCATACCGATGCTAAGGAAGCAAGTGCATCTACTATATGATTATGATTTCTAGGGAGATGGATGAATCTACATTCGGTAAAGTTGCCATGTCCCTTGAAAATGAAATATAAAGATCCTTAAGCAACTTTCCAAAGGGAGTAATAATAAAAACTCGCACATCAACTTGTCACTCACAATGGTGACTCCACTGGGGACTTCTCAGTAAGAGAGATCAACTCAAAAATGATTATTTCTCATTATGCAATACTCAATCATATAGAGCCCCTCATCACTGTATTTGCACTACACATCAGACATGCACCAATGGTCCCTAAACCCTTAATAATACTGAATGACATTGCCACCATGATTCCACTTTAGTCACAGGGTGACAAAGATAGGTATTATCACCTTTAGTCTTTACTAGTGCATTCGCTAGACTCACCTGATAAGAGTCTATAACCTAAGTCCTAAAAGGGGGCAACCGAGTTATCAAAAGAATGCTAGACTCACTAATCAAAGTCTAAAACCTATGAGTAACCTTTTTTTCATTTTGAGTCTCTTGGTTTCAAGGAAAATTGGTTTCGTAAGGGTCTTTTATTTCTGATGGACATGGCAACCTTGTTGAACAGGGACAAATGATTGGTCTCAAGAGGAACAAGATGCTTTTTTTTGGAGTCGCCACCTGTTTTTTAGAAAATTGGGAAAAGAAAAGGAACAACATCAGGTCACTCAACAAGTATTGCCCCCAGCAGAGATTTTTAGGTTAGGGGGATCACAAATACTTTTTTATAATTTCTCATTATACGATGTTCGATGTAAAGCTATCACAACACCCTAGTTTCAGTAATGACAGTTTGTATAGCATTCATAAAATTCATCAGATAGTGGATATTAGTATTACATTGCTTTCCTTATAAAGTACATACAGAATAAAAAAAAGATTATGGAGAAGTAACTCTAATTTTAAATATGATGAATCTGCAAGGTAAATATGACCATTCACTCGGCTTGCTTGATCACATGAATAATGGGATAAGCAGTGGACACTTGATCATTTGAAAGAGTAAGTGAAATATAAATGACCATGCATGCTTGTAGTGATTTTTTATGCTATGATGATAATATAAGGGATGCAAGATGTCATCATTAGACCGAAAACATGATGACTTTATTCCAGGATATGAACTTTCACATTATTGATATTTACAATGTGATTTCATTTTTTGGAACTAGAGGATGTAGGATGATGATATTAAATTAGCATAATAAAGCATAGATTATTCATATAGCATGCAAAATTGACAGTCTCATCACATAAGCACAACAACATTCCCAAAAGCTAGCGATGATAAAATAAAATGCGGTGTGATAAAATAAACCTACTAAAATGATTATGTGGTCCTCAAACTCGACTAAGCATGCATGGGTTTTGAAGCTTTAGCATCAAGGGATTATCAAGCTTTCCACATGAAGAGATTCAAAATGACAACATAATGATACTAGTTTGTATACCTTTGAAGTGTGGACAAAGATGAGGATTGGTTTAGTGGAAAAGAGGTCTAATCTCCAAATAAAAAGATAGTGGGAGAGCAAAAACAATAAGGAAAAGGGTTTCCAATGCCTTCGATTGGATAGATTTTTGAGTGTTTGTATGCTTCCCCTTAATCCCCTTCAAAAAGGGGTGTGGAGGTGTCTTTTTATACTAAAAAATGTGTTAAATAGGGGGGTATAGGCACAGTCATGTGCACGTCCCTAGGATGGAGCATGTGACCATGTGAAGTGCCTGTGACTGTGCCCTCAAATTGTTTTTGACTATTCTAGGACCACTTCTAGAGGTTTAGGAGCCTTTCGGATGTGTTTCTAAAGTCCTTTTGTTTGCTTTAGCTTTGATTTTAGCGCGTGATACCTACAAGTGTTTATGGCTTTATGCACACTTATAAGCAACATGCGTTCATCCTTAGGTTGTGTTAGACCATTTCGAGACCACTTTTGGAGGTTTTATAGCCTTCTTGATGTGTTTTTGAAGTCCATTTTATCAAAATTGATTTCCACTATTTCATGAAGTTAGGTCATGATCTAATGAAATGGACACTGGTCCAACGAGCTGATTGTTCTGAGGAGGGAATTCTTGGAACAACCTTCTCATTATTCTGATAATTCATATTTCATAAACTCAGAACACAACTTAATGGCTCGGTGATCAATTTTGCACACTGGTGCGGTCGGTTAGGTCTTCTAAGATTGCACACTTTAGAGGTGTTACAAACGAGGAAATTCTAGTAATCTTAGAGGTTCATTTCATTATTGGACCTTTTTAAGGATAGTCAAATTTCGGGTATGACAGTTGTCCTTTGCTTCATGTGTGTTATATAGCCATCTAGTGCTAGCATCAATACACATGAAGCAAAATGCAAAGATGCAAAAATTGTTTTCTAAGGAGAGAGGCACTTACTTGAGTGCTATGTTGTTGTGATTTAATTGTTGTTGTTGTTTTGGGATTCAGTCATCATGCAAGATGTTGTTTGGGACACATGCAATTTTAGGTTCCATGCAAGATGCAATTCAAGATTCATGCAATATGTAGTTTTGGGATTTACGCAAGGATACAATTTCGGGATTCATGCAAGATGTAATTTCGGGATTCATGCAATATGCAGTTTTAGGATTTATATAAGGATGCAATTCGAGATTCATGCAATATGTAGTTTTGGGATTTACGCAAGGATGCAACCTTGAGATTCATGCAAGATGTAATTTCAGGATTATTGCAAGATGCAATTTTTGGGATTCACATAAGGATGCAATTTTAGGATTCATGCAAGATGTAATTTTAGGATTTACATAAGGATGCAATTCAGGATACATGCAGAATGATGCAACTTACAGTTCATGCAATGATATAATTAAGTGAGACAAGCGTGTGATAGTGATATGCAATCAAACTTATGATATACAAGCATCTGCATGAAATGCAATGAATACCCTTTTTAGGAATCGTACTTAACATTCTCTAGCCATGTCAAGGGTTCTAACATCCTTTTAAATATTAGGAAGTAATGCCATTATAACCTCTTTCGGTGTTAGGCAAAAGGATAATTGCATAATAACCTCCTCTGGTGTCAGGCGAATAGATAATGCCAATATAACCTCCTCTGGTGTCAGGCAATGCCACAATAATCTCTTCCAATGTCAGGTTAAAGGATAATGCCACTATAACCTCCTCCAATGTTAGGCAATGCCATTATAACCTCTTTTAATGTCAGGCAAAAGGATAATGCCACTATAACCTCCTATGGTGTTAGGAGAAAAGATAATGCCACCATAACCTCTTTCGTTGTTAGGCAAGCTGATTGGTTGTGATTATGATTGATGCAATGTATTCTTTCTTCCTTTTCATTGGATTGAGTCCTTTGTTATGACTGGAGTTCTTATAGATGCTTTCTCAATCATGTTTACTGATGATGACTCTTGGAGTTTTGCAGTTTAAAGTCTTGAGAAGGCATTTTATGAACATGTGAGGAGCATGTATTTCAACTTTATTTATAAAGTATGTTTAAGGGATTTTATGCATTAGTCATGGTCAGCTGAGTGCTTCTATTCTTGTATTCTTACGATTGATTCATCAATGCCAAGAGTCGTATGTATTAGAGCATTTGAACCATTTTAATTATAATGGTCTTAACTTAATGTTGATCACAACAATTCAAGAACATGATCCATAACTCATGGCCAAGGCTAATTGCATTACCATGTGAAGAGTGAGCTTCCTAAGTGAACTTTTGAAGAGTGTAGTGAGATGAAACTTTAAAGAATGCAGATGAATAGGATAAATTTCAATTATTAAGAGGTTTTTAAGTAGGAAAGTGATAGTTAACCATACATTTTTTATTTTTTTTAGGGATTTCCTTTCTTTAGTATCCTTTACCTTTCCTGTATTACTCAGCATGAATACTGCCAAAAGGTCATTTAAGATATTCGTACTCCATTTTTTAGAGCATTGGAGTGCGTAAAATTTTTTTTGTGTTCCCCCATTTTAGTATTCCCTGCCTTTCTCGCATTACTCAGCGTGAATACTGCAAGAGGGTCTCTTTGGATACTCCTACTCATTTTTTTAGCATTGGAGTAGATAAGTATGGTCTCGAGATCACAGGCCCATTTGAAAGATGTCTTGATAATTGTAATTTGTCTTGTCCATCGATCTCTTTTATAAATTTTGTCTTATGAGTTCTTCATCCATCCAGGTGGTATGCAAGCATTAAGTTGATTAAAATTCAGAAGGTCCTGACCTAGAGCTATAGATTGTGCTTTAAAATAGGCATTAAACGAAGACTATAATAATCATAATAAACTCACTCAGCTCTTATATATGCAATTCATGGCATAGATAAAGTTTGCACGAGTGCAAGAAGAGAGCTGTTATTTTTGGTGTATGAGTGCAAATGCAAATGCATGCATTAAAGAGAGAAGGAAGAGGGCACTCCTCATGTAGAGGCGGTGACAGAGCTAGCATTTGATGTTTTTTGTTTTTCTTGCTACTGGTGTCTCTAATGACTGTTAATGTTGGCACTATTGTTACTATATGTTTCATGCTTTAAAACTATGGCCCTTGCCATATCCTTGCGGTTGTGGTTATAACTGTGGTTGTAATTGTGGCTTTTGCTATAGGTGTAGTACTTGCTACATTGTATAACTCTTGTTAGATTTCTTTTTGAGCGACTTTCACCTTTACATGCTTTAGATTGGCTTTGACTTGCACAGTTGCATTAACTTATAAAGAAAATAAAAGAATTGTAGTTAGTATTGGTTATGTCTTTAGATAATGATTCTAAGCCATGGCATGTTCTAACTTCCCATTTATGTTGTTTTCATCAAATTGATGCTCCCTGCTCTTGCTTATTGGTGTAGTTGCATTTCCCTTTTTATTGCACTTCTTCTTTTACTTTGGTGCAGTTACACTTCCCTGCACAATAAAGATAACTTTAGTTAGTGTTTATCTATCTAAAGGATGATTCTCAGTTGGGGTTTATTCTAACTTTCGCTTTTAATAGTCTTGCACTTGTCAAAAAACTAAGGATTTTGGCTACCCTTGTTGTGATTTTATAGCTCTTGCTATGGAATATGTATGACACATTCTAGTGTATACAATTCTGACTATGGTGACTATAGGTCTAGTAATATGGGTATCACCTTGCATGTTATCATGTAGTCTCGGGTCTATCTTCTTTGGGTGTGCATAATGTAATGTGGATGAAAATGCTGCTAAATAATGATGACATAGTGATGATGTCATTAATTATCACATTGCTTATGTAATTTTGATTATATGTTAATGTGATATCCTCATGATATTTTCTCTATTTTTCCTTTTTCAAAAAGTGCTAAGTTCTTGTAAAATAGTGACGATGAACATAGTGTCTTTAGAAGGGTGTAGTCCTCATAAGTGTACTTTTGTGTGAGTTCAGTGCATATCTTATGCTCAAATGGAGGTTTAGGATAAGAGAATTGGGTGTGTAGAGTTTCGGGGTGCACATAAAATCACACAGGAGCGCGTGGAGGGGAGAAGTGCGCATGGTTGCGCGTGATCACATGTTAAGCATGTGGTCGCATGCCTGGTGCATGGCCACGCACCTTCCCCTCTCCATGCTTATTTAAATGCATGTTATAGAGGTCTAGGGCATCTTTTTCTAGACTTTTTTGAGTGTTTTCTAACTCTTCTTAACCCCTTTCATGTTTCGGGTGTTTTCTAGTTTATTTTTGCTTATGTATTTTCATTTTTCTCTATATAAGATGGAGTTTCCTGACATTTTGGAGGGTCTACAGGATATCTTCTTGGATGAGGAGGGTAACTTCATAGAGGCTACTTAAACGGGGCCTTCCATTGTGGGGACTAGTACTAATGGTCCATCCAGTACTAAAGGTCTTTAATAGTCTAGGATTGTTTGATGAGGCCTAATTCCTGTGGTTCATAGTCTTAAGACTCATGCTTAGGCTCGTCATTGTCACTAGGTTGGTCCTCCTTTGTCTTCTATCTTTTATTTAGCTGTCTGGGTTGCCTTATTGTTTGTTAGCTTTTGCTATATTTGTTATTCTTTCACCTGAGGTTATTGTAGCTATAGTTTTGTAGCTCATTTTGTAACTGTTTGTATAGATTTATTATGAATGTTGATAGCTAATAGGTCTTACTTTATTTTCTTATTATGATTGTCTACTAGTGCTTGCCATGATGCTTTTCTTTTTGGCTTTCATCATTGTTCCTATTAAATAACAAAGAAAAAAGATATGTTAGTATTTATTAATTATGTGAATGTTTAATAGCATACCTATTTTTTATAGCCTTGTAGGTATGTTATTGTGCTGCATGGTAGTTTCAACAAGTTCAACGTATACTATCAGGGTCTTTCACTATGTGTGAAGCAGATGGTTGTAGGGAAGGATTTTGATGGGATTATCACTAAACTTTCTTATAACTCATATGTGTCGAGTTAGATTACTATGTATGCATTGATTGAGTGGTGGATGGACATGATGCACACTTTTCACTTGCCCGTTGGGGAGATGACCATCACTCTTATAGACTTTACTATTATTAAAGGCTTGAGCTTTTTTGGAGAGCATGTTCCCTTTAGTAAGGATGAGTGCTCTTCTACGGTGACGAGGAGGTGCCTTACTATAGAGTTGCTTGGGTTGCCTACCCCTATGAAGTCTAGTTGTCCATACCTAACCCATTACACTGAGTTCATCTCCAACATACGGACGATGTATGATGCTGATCTTGTTTTAGTAGAGATGTTGGCTCATTGTTTCTTGTTCTATTTGTTAAGTGTTGTCATCTTCCTAAGCCCTTTGGGTATGGGTAGTCTATGATTTTTGCTTATTCTAAGGGATCTAGACAGCTTGTCGAGGTATTGTTGTCGACTGCCACTTTTGCCCATATGTACTTGGGCCTTAATGCAACATATTGAGGTAGCTCAAGGATATGCATATGCTTATTCTTGTTGGATGTGAGTAGGAGTTCTTGTGTCTATTCTTCTTGCTCTTTTTCTTTGGTTTGTTATTTTTGACTTCTTGGTTCTGACAAATATAGGCTTATGAGTTTGGGGTTCTCCTTTGTCCAACCATCAAGCACTTCTTGGAGGACAGCTTTCCTCATTATTCTTGCTGATCAGGAGGACTACTAATTCGATTGAGGATTGTATGGTGGCTCAAGACTACATGTGCAAGTTATTCCCTGATCAACTATGTCTGACTCCTGCTATGTTGGTTGTTTCTCTTTTAGAGTTTTTTATTCATTCTTTCCTTTTGAGCAAATCTTCCTTCACTGGTGGGTGGCAAGGTCATATTAGACAGCAGAGATGGTGACTACATGATAGCTGACAGAGAGATGAGTGTTGCTCTTTGGTCTTACTAGTAGAGTGTGGTATTTGGGCGAGTGAGTCCATCATTGGTGGGATGGTCCTCTTTCAAGGAGGGTCCCTATTCCTCCCCTTGGTGACATGTTCTGGGGCTATGAGCTTAGTGGTGATGAGCTTGCTATTGCCATGATGGGATACTCCTCTGAGAGTCTCTTAGAGGGTGCGGGTTTGCCTTATGCTGATGTGTTGTTCCCTCAGCTAATTGACACTATGGTTAGTGGCACTTTTGATCCACCTCCAACTCCTCAGGCTGATGTGTCTCATCCCTTAGATTTGAGGACTGAGCCATCACATGAATCGTTGAGAGTTGCTTCCTTTAAGTCGGTAGGCATTTATTCCTGATTTGTACAAGCTTGTAACAAACTTTGTTAGCAATAAACTGTAATTGACATGAGTTGTGAGAGCTTATTTGTAGTAATGAGGATCTCATTAAAAGAGATATGGCTCCTATTTTAAAGAGAATAAAGGCACATTATGTACTAAAGCGACTGCCTATGCTAGCGGTATAGCTTCTGGTAATACCATTCTTGGGGACTTGACAGTTCAGCCATCCTTGGCTTTGCTTGGGACAAATATCTTTGGTAAAGTAGTGCATTTTGATTTGCCTTGCCCTCGCTTTCTTCAGTTCGGTGTTTCTCCTCCTAATGCTACTTATGTTCATGTTTTATTTCATTTATTTTGCCTTTGCTTCATTTATTTAGTGAATGGTGATTGACTTATTTACTCGCTTTTATATATTCTCATCTTCTCTAGTCAGTGTTGGTATATCGTTGTAGGGAGTGCGTAGTAGTGCTTTTTGGAGTTTGCAACCACTTAGAGGGTATGCTTTCTTTATTGTACCTATTTATTTTATGCACATGTTTTATGTATGCGTGTATGATATACAGTATGTTATACAGGCCTAACACCATCATGCTAATCGTGAATGGGAGCGAGAGCGCACAACTTATCGTGATTATATTGGTGAGTTGGAGTCACGGTTATCATTCTTTGTGATGAATGATGATGAGCCTAGATTAGATGAGGGAGATGCTTGAGTAGGACTGGTGCTTGCTTTTGATGGCATCCACGACCAATGTAGTTATTTTAGGAGCTAGGTGTAGGGCTTTTTTGAATTATGGTTGCTTTATTGTATCATTTTCCTAAGGTTATGGACTTTGGGTGTTGTATTTGGGCATTTATCCCACACGTGTTGTACTTTTTAGCACTTGACTTTATGCATATTTATGAATGATGAGTATGCTTATGTGAATGTATGGATGATGATGGTAGTTTGTTTTTTATGCAAGTTCGTAGTGCATGATGATCTCATTTATGTATGATGATGGGATTGCCATGCAAAAATGAATAGTATTTACTTATGTTCCTAGAGCATGAATGTGAGATGCATGTTTACATGTAATATAAATGAGTATGTTATGCGATGAAGATGCAAGTTGATCTTTTGGCTTTTGGGGCTAAGGCAAGAGGTGTTTATCTGAAAGGCTAGGTTAAGGCCCCTTAGGGAGAGTCAGGTGATTAATAGTTCTTAGCCATGGTTGTTGGGATCAAGAGTAAGGGGATATGTATATCTAAGGGAAAAACCAAAGATCTTGACAACGGTGCACTAAGCTAATGGCCACTTAAGAGGTTTGGAGTTTGTTTTTTATATGAGAGTGTGGTAGTTTGTGGTTTTGAAAGGTAGATTATGTTGGATGAGATTGGGTTGATAATTAATTTAGGCTTTATTTGAAAAGAAGGTTGACTTGCAAGCTTTGGTTTTCAAAGGCTTTTAGACATGCATGTGTCTTAGTAGGAAGAATGAGTCTTTTAGGATTTTTAAATGACCATCAGTAGTGGTTGGTAGATCCTGTGAGTTTCAATATGCCTTGGAGAGCATCAAGATTCAATGAGGCTAAAGTACACCTAACATGTCGAGTTGCTGACCATCTTAAACCCATGTGTAAGACTTTGAGTGTTCTAGGTTTGAATTAGCATGTGGTCGACACCTTTGTTGCCCTTTTAACTTGTACCAAAAGTGTACTAGGCAGGATGCAAGTTAGGTTGCTCGTCTATCTAGTGATGAATTGAAGAGAGGGTTATAGCAAGTATTCATTCAAGCATATGCCTCATATTCTCATTAGTCCTCTTTTGCCTAGGTGGTTTCATGCACCTAACCAGACCTTTTTTTTCAATGAGGCTATGGTGAGAATTGAGAGCTTGTAATTTCAACTAAGTTTAAAAGATGATCAATAGATTATACAGTAATGACAAACAAAAAACTTAGCATTCCAACAAGATGTTTGATAAACCACATAAATAGTTAACACTAGCAAACTAACAAAAACAAGAGGTCACTGTTATAATCTAGCTATTACATCCAAAAGGGGTTTATTAGTCTTCTTCATTCTAGTTACTTCATTATAGCTTGCTCATGTCATTCAGAGAGGATAGGCTTCCTTAGTTCCCTTTTGCTTTCCCTTCTTGTGACAATCAGATGCAAGGTTCTAAAATGATGTTTAGTTTTAAGGTTGGTTGTGTTGCGATTTATTTTTGGTGTATAGTGCATCTTGGTATTTCGGTAAGTGGTTAGTCTTAAACTTTCTCATAGTCAATTATGTTTAAGATAGCATTTTTTAGGGTTTTACAACTATCATAAGTGTGTCCAATCATTTGGTGGAAGCTACAATAAAGGTTTAGGTTGATATGAGGGGTAGCGATTTTAGAAGCGGTTTTAGTTCTTGAGGATGCAGGAGGTCCTTTTGTTGGAGCTTTTGGAATATCTTGTAGAGAGGTTGGTTGAGTTTTGCATATTTTCTATGGGTTGAGTGGAGGTTAACTATGAGCAATTCTAGGAATTCTGGATGTAATGGATCATATCCTATTTTTGGACTTTTAGTTTCATCCAACTATGGACCAAAGGGTGGCTTGGAGTGATCTTGCAAGAACTCATTTATAAGCATGAAAAGTTGGTTAAAGCCTCTAGTCATGGTATCAGTGTTTTCCTTCACTAGAACCTCAAGTTGAGAAATCCTATAGGCTAGTTCTTAGATCTTTGTTATCGATTCAGACTCATCAATGCTTGCCATCCCAAATGAGGATTCTTCCTGGTAAAACTCATAGTTATCTTCAATATCTTCGGGTATGCTCAAGAACTTCTTTCCTTTGTTTAGTTTGGAATTAGGAGTGCCAGGTGCCCCCTCATCATTAAGAGCACTATTTAAGAGGATTATCTCTTCCTTAGAGTCTGGGGGTTGATTAAGGATGTTCTTAATTTGAGCCTGAAGAATGGCTTTGATCTCAACTGGAAGGATGTCAGTTAAGCCACAATCAACTACAAGTTTCTTCTTATGCTCCTTGAGTTGATCATTAAGGCTCTGATTCCCTAATTTCTCGACCATTTCAAATTCTAACCATTATTGACTCTCCTTTTGGGGTTGCTTTTAAGGTTTCAAGGCTGTGTTATCAGCCAAATCCAAACTTCATTATCTGCAACTTTGATATCTCATTGCTACTAGTTAAGCTCAACCTACCTATGATATGCAAACATCTAGATTGGATGAGATTAGGGAAATTATTATGAAATGCATGTATGCATAATTACTATTTTTATAAGATGTATGATATGGTATGATTTTTATGAAATGCATGTATGTAATGTTGTGCAAAAGGATTCAAGATTAATGTGAAGGATGAAGATGTAATGGATGTATGTTATGCTATTGTTCTACATGAAATGCATGGGAGCTTATTAGAAGTGCATATGAGCTTATATGGTGCATATGATGTACTTGCTTTATGTTCACGAGAAGGAAGCACAATAAAAGAAAAAAAAAGTTAGTAAATAAAACAAGATGAGCTAAAATAAATGATTATAAATGCTCATCATATGTGCATGATGTGCGAAGGAACAATATGAGAATATATGCGTGATGTGTTCATAAGAAGATGCAAGATGGCTGAAAGAATATGGTTAGTATATGTGTGTTGTGTACATGTAATTTAAGAAAAATGGTTAGTGTTTCCTATACATTTATTAATGTTAGCTAAATGAATGATGCATGACATGTGCTTGCAAAAGAAAAGGTTGAGCATGTATGCATGGAATGGATGCAAAATCTTATAATGAAAGATTATTATTCCTGTAAGAAACAATGGTTAGTAGATGCCTATTTACATGTATGTTATGTATGCATGATTCAAGCTGGTTAGTTTTTCCTATACAGTGAACAAACCAATCATAAGCAAGCTCTCACTTCTGACCTTATTTCTCCATGAGGTTATTCAGTCCCTTTCCTAGGTAGGTTTTGAACCTTTATTCATCAAGGGACTATGGTTTCGCTCTTGGAACTAGGCTTTTTTAATTTATATTGATAAGAGCCAAAGGGTAAACTAAGGAACGATACTAAAATATGTTTAAGGTAACCATATGATGTTAATGTGAAGGTCAATTGTCGAGCTTCAAATAATGTCCAGAGCCTGTATTTGCCCATATGCATAGGACCATGGTCAATCAGAGGGAGCCCAAGTTCTTTCCCCCATATCAATATTTGATATGTTTACCAGAGTCATGAAAGTATCGTTCAATAGTTTATAATTTGATTTTGCCAACACGAAGCTCCATAATCTAGTTGTATTCCTGACCCATTCATTTGATTTGATAAGGATAAATGGATGACATCTCATAGGTTCCATCATCAAGGGATGTCATTATTTGTTAGTTTACATAGAGTATTCAAGCTGAGGTATATGATTCTTATCATTCCCCATGCTTTAGGCTCGCTCAAAGTATATAAGAATCACGTGGTCATAAGCATGAATATTCTACGAAAACTAACATTATAACATCATTCGATGATAGACACTGGGAGAGTCATGTCATTTTATGAATATCAAGTCAAACATACATCATTAGGATAGGGATAGTATGCATAACTTAGTGGAATCCTAGCGGATGTTACTACTAGTTTATCTACATGAGTTGAGCAAGGGTGAAAGGCTAAGGGTTCCTTTAGCGAGAATGCCCCTATATGACTAGGGTAATGGACTCTGGTCAGTGAGTCTAGCATTCTTTTGATAACTCGGTTGCCCCCTTTTAGGACTTAGGTTATAGACTCTAGTTAGATGAGTCCAGCAAATGCATGAGTAAATACTAAAGGTGATAATACCATATCTTCATTGCCCTATGATTCAAGTGGAACCATGGTGGCAATGTCATTTAGTATTATCAAGGCTTTTAGGGACCAATGGTGCACGTGTTATATGTAGTGTAAATGCAGTGGTGAGGGGTTCTATATGATTAAGCATTGCATAATGAGAAATAGTCATTTTTTAGTTGATCTCTCTTACTTAGAAGTCCCTAGTGGATTCACCACTATGAGCAACCTTTTTTCTATTTTGCGTCTCTTAGTTTCAAGATGAATTAGTTCTGTAAGGGTCTTTTGTTTCCAAGGGACATGGCAACTTTACCAAATAGGGACAAATGATTAGTCTCGGGTGGAATGAGATGTGTTTTTTTATTTTTGGAGTCATGACTCAATTTTTAGGAAATCAGGAAAAGAAAAGGGATAACATCGGTTCATTCAGCAAGTATTGCCCCCAGCAGAGATTTCTAAGTTTGGGGGATCGCATCTACTTTTTGATCATTTCTTATTATACAATGTTTGATGTATAGCTATCGTAAGACCCTAGTTTTAGTAATGATAGTTTGTATAGCATTCACATAATTCATCAAATAGTGGAAGATAATAAAGCTGAAGGATATTATTATTACATCACTTTCTTAATAAAGTACATATATAAGAAAAAAAGATTGCAAATAAGTAAATCTAATTTTAAATATGATGAATCTATAAGGTAAATATGACCATTCACATAGCTTGCTTGATTACATGAATAATGGGATAAGCAATGGACACTCAATCATTTGAAAGCGTAAGAGAAATATAGATGATCATGCATGCTTGTAATGATTTTTTTATGCTATGATGATAATATAGGGGATGCATGATGTCATCACTAGATAGAAAACATGATGACTTTATTTCAGGATATGAACTTTCACATTATTGATAATTATGATGTGATTTTATGTTTTAGAACTAGAGGATGCATCATGATGATATGAAATGAGCATAATAAAGCATAAATTATTCATATAGCATTCAAAATTGCGAGTCTCGTCACACAAGCACAATAATATTCCTAAATGTGGGCGATCATAAAAAAATGCAGTGTAATAAAATAAACGTGCTAAAATGATTGTGTGGTCCTCAGAATTAACTAAGCTTGCATGGGTTTTGAAGCTTTAGCTTCGAGGGATCATCAAGATTTCCTCGTCAAGATGTTCAAAATGACAACATAATGATGCTAGTTTGTATACCTTTGAAACATGCTTTGACAAAGGTGAGGCTTGGTTTTTTGGAAAAGAGGACTAATCTCCTAAGAGAAAGATAGTGGGAGAGCAAAAACTATCTAGAAAAGGGTTTCCAGTGCCTTCAATTGGGTAGATTTTTATGTGTGTGTGTGCTTTCCCTTGCTCCCCCCCCCCAAAATAGGGTGTGGAGGTGTCTATTTATAGTGAAAAATGTATGGAATAGGGGGGTATAAGCATGGTTACATGCACGTCCCTAGCACGGAGCATGACGCACACGTGACCATGTGGTCATACGCTAGTGCGTGGCCCAGTGTGCTCGTGCATGGTTACACATACTTTCATGCATTATGCACTCCATCTAGGGCTTATACAGGCTTTTCCAAGGTTGGTTCCTAAGGTTTTTGGGCCTTTTAGACGTGTTTCCAAAGTTCATTTTGTCAAATTTGGCCTCGATTTTAGCACATGACTCTTAGGGGTGTTTACGTGCACTTTTGAGCAATATGCGCTAATCCTCGAGTTGTTTTGGACTATTTTAGGACCACTTTAGGTTGTTTTGGAGCCTTCTGGATGTGTTTTTGAAGTTAGTTTTGTTTGGTTTGGCTTTGATTTTAGCGCATGAAACCTAAGGGTGTTTATGGCTTCACACATACTTCTAAGTGACATGTGCTAATTCTTAGGTTGTGTTGGACTATTCTGGGACCACTCTTGACATGTTTTCAAAGTCCATTTTATCTAGTTTGGCTTCGATTTTAGTGCATGACACCTAGTGACACCTAGGGGTGTTTATGGCTTTACATGCACTTCTAAGCAATATGCACTGATCCTCGAGTTGTGTAGGACCATTCCAGGACCAGTTATGGAGGTTTTGAAGCATTGTGGATGTGTTTCTGAAGTTCATTTTGTCAAAATCAATTTCCATTTTTTCACAAAGTTGGGTCTCGATCTAACAAAATGAACATCGATCCAATAAGCTAATTGTTCTGAGAAGGGAATTCTTAGAACAACCGTCTAATTGTTATGATAATTTGTATTTTGTAAAGTTAGAGAACAACTTAATGGCTCGATGATAGATTTTTCACACTGGTGGGGTCGGTTAGGTCTTTTAAGGTTGCACACTTTAGAGGTGTTATGAACGAGCAGACTCTAGTCATGTCGGAGGTTGATTTCATCATTAGACCTTTTTAGGGATAGTTAACTTTAAGGTATGACATAACCCTAGTCATATGGAAGCATTCTCACTAAAGGAATCCTTATCCTTTAACCTTGACTCAACTCATATATATAAGCTAGTAGTAACATCCACTAAGATTTCACCAAACTGTGCATGCTATCCTTGTCATAACGCTATCTGCTTGACCTGACATTCATAAATGACATGACTCTCCTAGTGTTTATCACTAAATGACGTCATAATGTCATTTTTTATAGCATGTTTATGCTTAGATCCACATGATTCTTATATACTTTGTGCAACCCTGAAGCATGAGGAATGATAAGAATCATGTACCTTAGCTTGAATAGTCTATACAAACTAACAAATAATGACATCCCTCGACCACAGAACCTATGAGACATCGTCCATTTATTCTTATCAGATGAAATGAACAAGTTAGGAATTCAACTAGATTATGGACCTTTATGTCGACAAAATCAAATTATCAACTATCGAATGATACTTTTGTTAGTGATATGCACTAGGTCAATCATGTATGACTGTGTTTTGACTTTATCATTTTATTTAATAAAGAGGCATTTTTCATTATCATTTTATGTTATGATAAATACTTGAATAGTCAAATCTTACTAAGGTCATCAAGTATGTGAATTGATAGTAAAACCCTTAATTAAATATGAGTTCTATTCAAATTATCCCTAGTCATAACAATGTATTATAGCTAGTATGGTATTTATTGATGATTATGCTTTACTAATCATGAATATGAGATTTTAAGTCAACTCATAGGTACTTATTTAAGAAATATAGTGCTGGATTGACCCATCATGAGAATACCATATAGATAATTGTCAAAAGTAATTCTTATTACATTAATATTGGCTTAGTCCTCTAACCTTGAAATCACCATGGATTTCTAAATAACTATTTTTTATTTTGACACAATCTTGCATTATCTTTAACTAGATGATAAAATAGGTTGTTGTTGGGTATAAAATGAGTTATGTGAAGAATGTGAGTGATTGAGAAGGAATTTTTCCCTTATTTAATATGAGTAAGATATCTATAGGCCCCTTGATAAGATAGAGAGAGAAAAATGCATGGCCGTGCTAAAGTAAATTGATAAAGAGTTATTATTCTCAGTCTACTTAGAATCAAGAAATTATATGATTGCATTCTATAAGGATGACATAATCTATGCCTTATATTCAATCAAGATATCATGTGACAAAGGGACTAGAATATTCACTGTATATTAGGTTATGTCAAATTATTGACTTCACATGATTTGGGTAGTCATAATGTCTTACTAGAGGCCACTTATGACTTGTCGGCCTAAATAGAGATTTAAGGCCCACTGCCAACGTGATGTGAACCTATAGCGTCACACATATTGAAAAAGCCCAAAATGAATATGGGTTTAGGGTATTTATTAAAATATTATTTATTTATTTAAGGTAAAGGTTATCTTAAATAAATAGAATATTAGTTCTGATTTAATTTTAAATAAAATCAAAATAAGAATAAGTGAGAAATTACCAAAAGGATGTTTGGTAAGTGAAACCCTAATTTAAATGTCCATAAATATGTTATATTCTCTAGGGTTTTATAGACTCTCATTATTCTACCACCAAATTTGTTTTCTCTCTTTTAGAAAAAAAAAACACAGACTTCTTTTTTGTTCTTGATTTATGAGAAATTAAGAGAAGGTGCTAGCACAAAAGTATTCATTTTCAAATCAAGGGCTATTCGTGTGGACACTTATGAAGGAAAAATTCTTTTGGAGACATCTCAAATCTAAACTGATAAATTAATAACTTGAGGTAGGGTGTCATTGAAGTGAACCTCCTCTCTTCCTTCTAGATTTCTTGCCCTTTCTATGTTTATGGTAAGAAAACAAAAACCCTAGATTTAATCAACTAATCGAATTACTTGGACTTGGGTTTGGGTTTGTGATTCAAGTTTTATTTTTTGGCTGCGTATGGAATCTTAAAACCCAACAATGTTATCAGAGCCACTTGTAATTTGATTCTATATATATGTGATATATGTGTGTTTGAGTGATTCATTTTTGAAAAGGAGTTTTCAAAAATTTTATCCAAATAGTTTTGATTTTGTGACGATTAATTATAATCTATATGAAAACAACATTAAACATTAATTTGATTAATGTTTATAATCATTTAATATGATTAAACAATGAACAGAATTATGATTTTCTATGTTATGTATACTGTTTTAAGAAGTCAAAATAAGTATTTTATTTAAATAGCAAATTCGATTTCTGTTTAATGTCGAAACATGATTATTTTGATTCTACAGTTCTCTGTCAAGGGCAGTATGTTTAAGTGTTAAACATATTATATAGAATAAATCTATTTAGCATAAATAAATTATTTTGTAATATTATTTATGAATAAATTAGGGTTAATGGTGGCAACTGTTTAAATGTTAAACATAAAAAAAATAAAAATTTTGATATGTTTTGAATAGATCAATCAAATAGTAATTTGCTTATGAAAATTATTATAATTTTAGGGCTCTGGCAACAACTCATTCAAAGAGTTAAGGTAAATTGTTTACCTTCGGAGGCACTACTCCTGAACCCTTGCAAAGGGGCATTGCCCCTTTGACCCCACCTGCTAACCGACTGGCTAGACCACTGCAGGGGGCACTACCCCTTGGACCCTGAATGGACTCGTCATGCATTTTTTTAAACATAATAATTTAATTAATTTTTAAATTGAATTATTTTGGAATATGTGTTTATAAATGCATGGTTTATAGCATGACCCTTTAACCAATGTGATTGGATTTTATTTTATTGGGTTGTAATTTTTAAATACGGCCTGCGAGTCATTTTCTTTATTGTAAGTATTTTATTTTATTAGATAGTAATATAATATTTTTAATTACAACGTGTAGTGTAAAATCAAGATCCAAGATGCAAATTCAAGTTGGAGGAGTTCCAAGGTGGGAGCCTAAGGAGGAGTTCCATGGTAGAAGATGGAGATCCAATTTGAAGGCTAAATTTGTATCAGTACCATCACCTAGGTTTGACTGATCTTCATATTGGCTTATAAAGATCAACTTAATTATAGGGCATGCTATGTCATGTTTATCTTATTATGTTAGTATGTTTTGCATGTGATGCCATGTATATGATGCAATACAATAATAACTAAATAAGATAAAAATTAACTAAACCCTTATTTAATATTAAGTCATTAAAATGCTTCCCATTAATCAACACTTACAAAGATTTGGATTGCTATGTATAGGTTATGCCAAAGCATTATGTATAAAGCCATATAAACAAGATAAGATGGATAATGGTGATATCAATATGTTTGAGTTGGTTATACTTAACTAGGTTATCAAAAAAGTTTTGGACCTAGGCCATTTGATAGGATATGTCGGTACATGTGATATCCTAAAATTATCCAAGAATTACATGAGATGTAATTGGTAAAGTGTTACCTACCTAAATAGCCAAACAATAAGTGATAAGCCAAAGCTTACTTGAAGTAGGGTGAAATATGGATCTTGGCCCACTAAGAAATTTTAATTGTTGAAATTATTTTGAGGTTTTTATAATTTATGAAAATTTAGTGGGTGTTTTCTTATGCCTCTTTCATAATAAAACTAAATGTACTATATATATATATATATATATATATTTATTTATTTATAGATAATGACATTAAACACTACACCTATCATGTCACTGCGATTGATCCTTGAGAAGGATAAGCTAAATATGACTAACTTTCTTGACTGGTACAAAAACCTAAGAATTGTTCTTAGGCAAGAATGAAAGGAATATATCCTTGATCAACCCATCCTAGAGGGACCAGCTACTAATGTTCTTAGAGCATAAAAGGATGCTTATAATAAGCGTCTCAATGATTCACACTTGTCTTATGCTTAGATGCATGCAGTTTGAGCTTTAAAAGCAATTGATGGAAATGGAGGCTTATATTATAATAGGCCATCTCAAGGAAATTTTCCAAGAGAAAGCTAGATCCAAAAGGTTCAATACCATTAGGGCATTACTCTCATGCAAGTTAACTGCTAGCGGCTCTGTTAGTCCTCATGTCAAGATGAAGGGTCATCTTGAACACTTGGACAAGCTTGGCCTCAAGATTGAACAAGAATTGGTTGTTTATAGCATTCTCCAATATTTGCATGAAGCTTATGATGGTTTCATTATGAATTTCAATATGCATAGTATGGACAAAACTATTTCAAAGTTGCATGGGATGCTTAAAACTACTAAAAAGAAGATCAAGAATTCCACCAAGGATGTTCTAATGGTCAATAAGGGAAAGGGTATGAAAAAGGTTGGAAAAGGCAAGGGAAAGCTCATAAAGGCTTTTAAAAGTTGAAACCAAAGCCCAAGCCTAAGTTCAAAGTTGAACCCTAAGCAAATCCACCAAAGGAGGGAATTTTTCTACAATGAGCCAGGTCATTGGAAAAGAAATTGCAAGATATATATGAATGATCTTAATAAGAATATGGGTAATGCGACTACCTCTTCAGGTATTCATGTTATAGAAATTAATTTATCTACTTTTGATTCTTGGGTATTAGATACTAGATCAGGATCTCACATTTGTTCTAATATGTAGGGTCTAAAAAGGAGTAGATCATTGGCTAGAGGTGAAGTGGACCTATGAGTTGGTAAAGGAGCAAGAGTTGTTGCTTTAACTATAGGGACTTATAAGTTAACTTTGCATAGTGGACTTGTTTTCAATTTGGAAAATTGTTATTATGTGCCTACTATGTATAGGAATATTATTTTTGTTTCTTTTTTTAGATAAGAAAGGTTTTGAATTTATTATTAGGAATAATAAATGCAATATTTATCATGATAACATTTTCTATGGATTTGATCCATGCACTAGTGGTCTTTATTTTCTAAATGTTGAACACACTAATGAAAAGTCAATCTATAATATTGATTCAAAGAAGTTTAAATCTAATGATTTAAACACTACCTATCTCTGGCATTGTCGTTTAGGCCACATAAATGAGAAACACATTTCAAAGCTTCACCAAAATGGGTTTTTGAATTTATTTGATTATGAATCATTGGAAACATATGAATCTTGTTTACTAGGAAAAATGACTAAAATGCCTTTTATTGGAAAAGGTGAAAGAGCTAATGATTTATTAGGCCTTATACATTTAGATGTATATGGACCATTAAGCTCAACTGCTAGAGGAGGTTTCCAATACTTCATCTCTTTCATAAATGATTTTAGTAGATATTACTATGTCTATCTAATGAAACATAAATCTAAATCTTTTGAAAAGTTCAAAGTTTCCAAGAATGAAATACAAAACCAACTTGGTAAAAATATTAAAACACTAAGGTCTGATCGAGGTGGTGAATATTTAAGCCAAGAATTTATAAATCATCTTAGAGATTATGGGATTATAGATTACCACAATGGAATGGTGTGTCCGAATGGAAAAATTGAACTTTATTGGATATTATTGGATATGCTTTGATAAATGATGAGTCAATCTAATCTTCTAATCTCTTTTTGGGGATATGCTTTAGAAACTACTGCATTCATTTTGAATAGAGTTCCAACAAAGGCAGTTGAAAAGACACCATATGAGATGTGGACTAGAAAACTTCCTAATTTATCTTTTCTTAAGATTTAGGGATGTGATGCTTATGTGAAGCATCAA
Source organism: Mallotus nudiflorus (assembly GCA_947683625.1). NCBI lineage: Eukaryota > Viridiplantae > Streptophyta > Magnoliopsida > Malpighiales > Euphorbiaceae > Mallotus > Mallotus nudiflorus. The sequence continues at coordinate 8,533 of CANTUR010000833.1, read as the reverse complement.
ATCTCAAATAAAATAGCACCCAAATCTGATAAATGCCTTTTTATGGGATATCCCAAAGAAACTAAAGGATATTATTTTTATAATGCTTCTGAGAACAAAGTATTTGTTGCTCGAAATGGTGTATTTTTGGAAAGAGAAGTTATTTCCAAAGGATCTAGTAAGAGCACAGTCTAACTTGAAGAAATTCAAGATCCACAAAATAGCATTGTAGCAAGTATGGTATCGCAGCTGGATCGACAAGTAACTATTGAACATGTAGAAGTACTAAAAGGCCTAAGGAGGTCTTGTAGGACATGTCAAATTCTTATGAGATATGGATTTATTAAAATTGATGATAATGATGTGTTAATTGTGGATCAAAGTGAGCCCACATCCTATCAAGAGGCCATAAATTGTCCTGACTCTGAGAAATGGCTAGAAGCCATGAAATCAGAAATGCAATCCATGTATGATAATCAAGTTTGAAGCTTGATTGATCCAACTGATGGCTTAAAAACTATTAGATACAAGTAGGTTTTCAAAAAGAAAACAGACAAGGATGGCAATGTGCATACCTTTAAGGAAAGACTGACTACAAAGGGTTTTAAACAAACACATAGAATAGACTATGATGAAACCTTTTCATAAGTTATTATGCTGAAATCTATTTGAATTCTCCTTGCTATTGCTTCATACTATGATTATGAGATATAGCAAATGGATGTCAAAATAACATTTTTTAATGGAAACCTACTTAAGGATGTGTACATGACATAGCCAAAGGGTTTTTTCAATCCTGAGAATTCTAGAAAGGTATGCAAGCTTCAAAGGTCCATTTATGGATTGAAGCAAGCATCTCGGAATTGGAATCTTTGTTTTGATGAAGTAGTCAAAGAGTTTGGCTTCATTACGAATGAAGATGAACCTTATGTCTACAAGAAGGTTAGTGGGAGTGCAATTGTATTTTTAGTGTTGTATGTTGATGACATACTACATATTGGAAATGATATCCCTATTTTACAAAATGTTGAATCGTGGCTAAGGAATTATTTCTCAATAAAAGACTTGGGTGAAGTCGCTTATATATTAGGCATCAAAATCTATAGAGATAGATCTAAAAGGCTTATTAGCCTAAGTTAAAGCACTTATATTGATAAGGTATTAAACAGGTTTAACATTCAAGACTCTAAGAGAGGATTTTTGGTAATGTCACATGGCATTAGTCTCAGCAAGAATCAGTGTCCTATGACACAAGATGAGTGAGACCACATAAGTAAGATTCCATATGTGTAAGCACCTAATTTTGGGATGCAATTGTGCACAATTGCGACGTAAGCCCCTATGATGAAATTCATTCAAAAATTGAACTTCGTTGTCGATTTTCTAGACTTCAGGGACTAAATTGCAATATTTTTAGGATTTGATTGCAAATAAGTCATTTTTCAAGGGTCTTTTGATAATTAAAAGTTAAAAAAATTGGCATTAGAAATGCCGACCGGCATTATGTAATGCCAACCATTATTATGTAATGCCAACCGGCATTAGGCAATGTTAATAAGCATTTCACAGTGCCGACATGCAACAGGTCTTATTTTTTGATTTTTTTTTTGCATTTTTTTCATTTTTTGTCAATTTTTTAGCATTTTGATTGGTTGAAAATTTAATTTAATTTAATTATTATTATTATCTGATGAAAATTTTGACACATTCAAATCACATAAATAAGTTTCAAAATCAAATCTTGTCAGGGCATTTTGATAAGATAAGTCTATTCCTCCTTTGGAGGAAGTCAATACACGCAGACTCTATATTTAAAAGTAGAGTTTGCATGCGTACATGAGGAGGGAGGATTTTTTGGGGAGAGGATTTTTCTTTCTTTGGGAGACTCACACACAAATGAGAGTTTTTACACATAAAGAAAAAAAAAACGTAGAAACCCTAAAAATTGAGACGTGAAGAATACCTCGCACACACCTGGTCTTTTAAAAAACCCCAATTTTGGATACTGCCAGTGTCTTTAAAAGTAATCAAATCCTAGTCCATAATCAATAGCAATTCAATTTCAATGGTGAAAATCGTAGTCTAAGGGGCCAAAAGGGCATTTGCACAGCATCATCACAGTGTTCTTTTTTATTTTATTCTATTCTTTCCTTAATGATTCTTATTTATTATTTTTATTGATTTGAGAATTAAATTTCACTAATCTAATTTTTTTTTTGTTTTGATATTCGATTGTGGATTTAGGGGGGTTATTGCTTGTGTTCAAATGAACAAAAGAACCATGGAATGCCATGGAATAATCTGTACTTTTTTTCAGTAGATATTAGGGTTTTAATTTTCATTTTGCCTTTATGTGTTCTATGTAGTTATTTTAATTCATGGGTGTATAATTGTTTAATTTTAATTTTTGTATGTAGTTTGTAATAGCCCTAGTAGTGGGAATAGTGAAAATTTTAATTTTTTGTACTTTAAAATTGATTAGTAATTAGGTTCAATTAGGTAAAAAATCAATTAAAATTAATGGTAGCAGTAGCTTAAATTAGGGTTTGCATGTAATTAATTTAGGTTTTTTTAGAAAATCATTGTAATGTTTATTTAATCCATTTTTTGTGTTTTATTTATTTTGGCCTTATTTTTTATGTTTTTATCCTTTTAGGCCCCAAGCCCATGTTTAGGTCTAATCCACTTAATAAATAGGCTTAAAAATGATTTAGGTTTTTAAATAATTAAAAATCAACTTAGGCCTATTAGGTTAATTGGATTTTAGGCCCGCTTAGTTAATTAAAATTTTTTAGACTTAGCTTAGCCCACTTAATTTCATTTTTTTTAAAATAAATAGACCTAGGCCCACATTTCACTTAAAATAATACCAAGTTAGACTTAGGCTCATTAATTTGATTTTCCTTTAAAATTGAATAGACTTAAGCCCATTCCTTAGACAAATTAAAATAAATAGATCTAAGCTCACTAATTAATAAAAATGTAGGCCCACCTATAGTCCATTTCTCATTTGTAAATAATATATAGACTTAGCTAACTTATAAAATAAAATTAACATAGACATAGGGACATTGCCTTTTTATGCATTTTTACTTGTAATTTTATTGACTTGTTACCTTTTGCGTTAGATGGATGTTAATTAGGGTTTAATAAAATTGCATGTAATTAGAGGATGAAATAATCATTTATAAAATTATTCTAAAAGAACATGAGACTAAGAGAAGTTAGTATTCTGTATCCAGAATCTCCTGGTTGTGGTGCTAGCTTTCTTTTAGAGAATCGAGTACCACCTTTTCAATGTGTCCCAGTTATTACTCTGGGTGGCAACTCCTTATCTCCTCGCCATGTCTTTGTGATAGTGGTTAGTGTGTTCTCTAAGGCCTTGAGCCTAAATAGTGTTGTGGTTGCTAAAATCTTGGATGCACACTAAACCTCACCATCTACAGTGGCGACTCCACTAGGGATAAGAGATACTAATTCTACTCATGTTCTTTAGAATTGTTTTATTGATTATTATTTCATCCTTGCATTCATTCTACATGTCCCTACTAAACTGATGGTGTTGGTTTATAATTCCATGATTCACTTCATAGAGTCGCCAAGCTCATCTAACTAGTGTCTGTAACCTAAGTCCCTAAGGGGGGGGGGGGGTAATCTTCTCTTGAGTTGGTAAAGGATGCTGGGCCCCTCTGACCTTGGCCTGTAACTCAAAGTCTATTATGGAGAGCATCTTGCTAAGGGAACCTTAACTTTTCACCAGACCCTAACCACATATAATGGCTTAGTTACTTCCCTTAGGGTCTTTACCCAAAATGTTTGTTTGTTTAAATTGCTATGAGGTATTTTTATTTAAAAAAGCCTAGGCCTATACCTTTGAAGATCATTTAGGCTAATAAGGATTAGGTTATACCTTTATATTTAGAAATGCTGCTTCTGTGCTTTTTTCTTGTAAGAGAGATTTGGCATGCACATCGGCTCTTAATATCCCCTGTTGATATGAAGGCCAAGACGAAAAATCCTAGGAAAAGAAACTCGCCATTGAACACGTGTGTGGGAGGAATAAGGTTAGAAGGCTTATGCTTGTATGTTTCTTGTTGATTGCTTCTTGATGCTTGTTACTTGCTAAGTGCTTGCCTGCTATTTGTTGCATAAACACATGCATCATGCATACATGCATACATACAGTCCATGCATTATACTAATACCTTGTTTTGTAGCCATCATAGATTCATTTGGGTCTTCTCGTGTCTGGGAATGAAGAGTGGCAGATTGACCAGAGTTGATTTAAGTTCAGAGTCCATAGCTTAAAGCATTCTTCATAGACTGGAGAGACTAGAGGGGAGTCTAATCAATCCACTATTCCTAGAAGTTAAATCAGCTCAGACTGAATATACTGTAATGGAACAATAACTAGAGATGTGGACCTTGGAGGACATTAAAGGAGCTTTGATGGATGACATGAGAGCTATGATGAAAGATGACTTAAGACAGGCTTTGGCCGGACTAATGCAACCTGTTGTTGGACAACCACCTATTGTTGTTATTGAATAACCACCTACTGCTACTATTGAATAGCCACCTATTATAGGAGCTCCACCTATTGTTGTAGCTCCTCCACCTATTGCTAATAATGTTGGGGGGCAACCTGTGCCTGCTACTAATGTAAGAATGGAAGACATTAAAAACTACATGGTAGAAAAGGCAAAGAGAGAATCACTTGAATTGGTTCAAGACCTTGAGTCCAAGCAGATGCAAGCACTGACTCAAAAAATGTCCAAGATGGAAGAGCTAATTAGAGGACAAGGAATAGGATATTCTTTTGACTTTGATGATATGTTGCAAATGGAGGGTGACGAGTTGCCTAAAATGCCTCAACTGCAGAAATTTAATGGGAGAGGAGACCCTAGAATTCATTTGAGCCAATGCACAACAACCATGAGCACTACAAAAGCACCTCTAATAGTAGTCACTAAGTTGTTTGTGCTATCCCTGGAAGGAATGGCTATGAACTGGTACAATGGGTTAGAAAAGTCTATTAGAATTGACTGGAAGGAACTATGTACTGCATTCTTGAAATAATATGATTATAACACTCAATTGGAAGTGTTAATTAGGGATTTGAATTTGACTAAACAGAAATCAAACGAGTCTTTTTTTGATTTCTTAACTCATTTCATGAATAAAGCAGGGATGATGAAAAACAAGCTTACTTAAAAGGATTAAGTTAGAATGATAGTTTGTAATGTGTCACCTAATTTGGTCAAGAGGCTATAGATGATGAATCCCAAAACCTTTATGGATTTGTATGATGATGGGTTACAAGTTGAGGAAATTGAGAGTGAGAAAAAGAAAACTGTTAGAGGCACAAGAACTTGAAACTACCCAACTGGGGGCATACAATAAGGAAGTACTAGCCAAGATATATAGGTGCATGCAGTTCAGCAACCTAGAAGGTTCTCCAACTTCAACCAACCACTCTCCAAAGTCCTAGAGAGGCTAATCCAAAAAGGCTTTCTCTAACCCTTAACCTTTTCCAAACCCCCAAATCCAAATCTTCCTAGCTATGATCTGAACAGTTACTACAAGTTTCATCAAGTAGCTGGCCATTCCACAGATACCTGCATTTACCTAAAACATGAAATCCAATACTTGATAGACTCAAGAAATATCATCGACCCTGAGAAATCCAATTCCAACCCAAACACCAGAAACAACCCTTTCCCAGACTACCGAAATGTTCCACCACCGGCCACCATGATGATCAACTCAGGGGTTAGTGAAGAAGAAGTGTTAAGCTCCTTCGAGGACCTCAACCATATACCCAATGGAGAACCTTTCGGACAGCCACAAAGAGGAGTAGAAGATTTACTAGGCCAGCCCTTAGGCAAGTTTGATTACAAAGTATTTTACTCGAAACCACCCTCTACTGATATCCTCCCTATTGAATCAATTAAGCCCTCAGGTTGGGGAGATGAGTTTGATGATAAGCTAGTAAAAGAAGAGCCTGAAATTCCTAAGTAATCGCTAAGAGGAGTTGAAGATATATTGGGACAACCTTCGAACAAGTTTGATTACAAAGTGTTCTATTCTAAACCTGCTTCCGCTGACATCCCCATTGAATTGATTGTGCCTACAAGGTGGGGTGATGAATTTGAGGATGAACCTTTGGCTCTTAAATAGTCTCAAGAAGGACTTGAAGATTTGGGTAAGCTCAATATGAAAGATCTGAAAAGGAAGGAAACACGCATAATGGAAGTGTGGAAAGATGGTAAAAGAGACTAAATCATTAGAGTTATTGACATATGGTATGATTCTGATGAAGAGAAACCCACTGGAGTCGATGTATGGAGTGATACTCCAAATGTGAATCATGTTATTAGAAGCGGGAGGAATTACCAGATAGTAGAAAAGCAAAATGAAAAGGTTGTAGAAAGGGAAGAAATAGAAGTAGAGGACATAAAAAGGATCTGATCCTGGAATAACTCAAAAAGGCTAAAGTGAGTGTGAGCATCTGGGAATTACTGATGCATTCGAGTAGTCATAGAAGGGCTCTGGTTAAAGCTTTGTAGAACATGAGCATTGAAACGGCAGCTACGCCCAAGGCTATGGTAGCAAAGGTGACAGAAAAGAAACATGGGCTGATAACATTCTAAGATGATGGCTTGCCTTTAAAGGGAAGAAATCATAACAAGGCATTATTTATCCCAGCTAAAGTAAAAGGGAAGAGAACCAACTCTGTAATGGTGGATGATGGTTCAGCTATAAATGTATGCCTGCTAAAGATCTTGCCTAATCTGGGTCTAAATGTAGATGACTTAACGGCTTCAAACCTCATAATCAGAGCTTACGATGATAGTACTAGGAATATGGGGGGAACATTTTAGGCTTTGGTCAAAACAGGGCCTATAGAGTCAATTGTTGAATTTACTGTACTTGACATCCTTGTTACCTATGCCTTGCTATTGGAAGGCTGTGGTTTCATGCCCTGGGAGGAGTACCTTCAATAGTGCACCAAAAAATAAAATTCCCTCATGAAGGAGATATCGTGACAATAGAAGCTGGAACCAATGTAGCTGTGGCAACCATACTTGATAAACAGAAACAACTGTGTGCACCCCCTGGTTTCTAGATTACTGGGATATTTGATGGGATTGAAATGGATCCAAAAGTAGCAAAAATGATGGAGAACATGAATTACCGGTTTGGACGAGGACTGGGGAAGAATGAACAAGGAGAATTCCCAGGATTCAAAAATCAAGATGACACAACAGGATTGGGTTTTATAGGGGAAGCAAAGCCAAAAGGTAGAAGGGCAAGGAAGAGATTTAATGTAGAAAAGAGGAAGCTTTATGCAAAAGTTGGTCCTTTGAGTTAGAACTTCATCAAGCCAAGGGAAGGCAAATACTATTTGAGAGCTAAGGAATTAGTCAGTGTTGTTGGAGCAGATGTCCCTTGGTTTGAGATCTTCAAAGAGTAGATTGTGGAGAATCTAATGAAGGACAACAAAGAGGAAGTGATGAAGCTGACAGCTGAGAGGATGGATAGTACTACTGTTAAAGAGTTGTTATGTCAACCACCTCAAGGACAACCACTATGAGACTCAACATCGCTAGCATTTAGAATAGGAAATAAAATTTCTCATTGTCTCATTGAATAAAATTTTAGTTTCTAGTGATCGATGATATAAATTCAAATTATCCTTGCTTATGTAATGTACATCCTAATGATACTATGCATTATGATATTGATTACATCTGCTCATTTGACATAAATTTAATTCAATTAAATTCATTCAGCATAGGCACAAATGCAAATTCAAAGAACATACATATATCACATGATGTAACTTCTGAAGATAGGAAATGTGAGAAAAATAAAAAAAAATAAAAAAAATAAAAAATAAAAAAATAAAAAAAACAAAGAGAGAATAAAGAGAGAAAAAAAAGAAGAGAAAGAAAGAACACTAAGGTAAAAAATTAGAGAGGAAAATTCATGACTAACTGATAATAGGAGTTATATCATATGATGTAATGGATGTTCTCATTTTTACCCTAACAAATGATTAAAATTGTAATTTTCCTTGTAAGCCTAGCGTCCCCTTATACCTTAAGCATCCTGGTCGCTTAGTAACTTGCTTTTCAACCCATACATTGTAACTAATAGCATCAAGTCTCATATTCTGCTCAAGAATTCTTCAAAGTGTAAGTCCAATTGATTTCATCATCTGGAATTCGCTTCAATCAGTTTGCCCACTCCTATGCATCTTTAATGCATGAGATTCAGCTGATAGGGTTAGTAAGACAAAGGGCCAACAATAATAAATGACCAAACTGAGACTCTTGTGCACATGAAGAAAGTGATTGCTAGGATGAATTGAAAATGAAGCTGGGGGAAAAATGTAACTTCGAGACAAGTTAGGGGCAAAATGGTAAATACAATAGTAGAACTTCAAAGTTAGTGAAAATGATCTCAGGGCAGAAAGGAGTATACTATAAGTATACAGATATAACAGTTATCATATAGCAGAAGCAGTGCCAAAAAGGAAAGTTCAATG